>CAJUYI010000001.1:2124537-2177416 GCA_910591695.1 Galerucella pusilla | reverse complement strand
TGTAGTCAGCAAGACTTATGGGAGGGGTTTTTATGGCTCCCATAATACTTAGGCAAGCAAGCCTTTGAAGACTGAAATTATTGGTTATTATTTGTCATTTTCGTGTTGTCCAAACGTTCAGTAGTATATTTTTAATTTAAATTTTCCTGTCCCATTTAATGTTAATTTTCGTGAACCCGCGTTGTTTATTAAAATAAGTTTAAGATAAATTAAGTTTCGGGCGTTTCGTCGGTGGTAAATCTGCAATAAAATGTAAATGCAGCTTCACGGTTCGGCACGGAGACTGGAATTATATAAATCGTTAAAAGCTATGCAGGGCTGTAGCCAGACTGGGAAATTAAATTGAATTAAGAGCTTTGTTGAAATTTCTTCTTTGAATTTTGAAATCTGTGATAATCCTTCCAGAAGGAGTCAATATACTGAAAACTATATTAGTAAATTCCGAAGGAATGTTTCTATATAGTTAGTATTACAACTTTGCTGTTAGAATTATGTACGATCCGTTGTCTAAAATTTTAACCTTTTTGGTCTAAAAATATTTAATAATACTAATTTCAGTTCTATAAATACACACCCATCAAGTAGTATAATTGCGTTCTATATTTTTGAAATACAATTCTGGAAAACTGCAATCTTTAGGAATTAGAAGTTCCTTCCAGCTACATTGATTAAATCCGGCAAACTCGTTTCAAACACATATTAAGAAAACACATCTGTATTTAAATTCCTCGTATGTTTACCTAAACTTTCTATTATTATCCATATTGTGTTAATTTGGGCACGACAAATAGGGGTGAAAGAGCCAGTAAATAAAACAAAATGGAAATGGTAATCCGTATGGACCCTATTTTAATAAAGCTGGGCAATAATTATGTTGATATTAAAAAGATAATTGTAGAGATATTGAGGCATACAGAGTACAATTTAATACGAATATTTATTTCCCAAAAAAGTTGCGGAAGATAAAAATGATGACTACGTATTTAGTTCACCAATTTCATCCTAAGAAGGTATAAGCATTTTTATTACATGCTTTTATTTTACCTGTAATGTATGTTTGTCCGGCTGGAATCTTGCAGCTGAATTTTAGACCGATTGAGCTGAAATTTCGTATTCAGGCTTATTTTGGTTGACAATACATGCTTAGCTATGTGACGTTATTATATTCCCAATATGGTGGACTGGTTATACCACAGTACGAGTATCAAATAAAAGGGCTTGCTGAGGATAACACGGAAACTGATACAACGTCACATTAAATCCAAAATATTGTGGAGGGTCCAATTGTTAGAAGGTCTAATTCTTGAAGCTTTCATATTATTTAATAAAATGTTCTAAATTGATTGGACAGGACAGTGGGTGGACTGGCAGCAGCGGTGCTGTCAATGTCCTATCCATTGGACTTGATGGCTAGAGCCAGGCAGAAACGCTGGAGGGGTGTGACCAGAGATGAAGTACAGGAATGGATGGATGAGGAAATGGAGAGAAGGTGGGATGAGTATGGGGGCTCGCTAAAGGGAGCGATTGGGAGCAGGAGAAATTGGGTGGACCGGAAATTCGGGGAAAAAAACTACTTTTTGACGCAGGTGCTCACAGGGCATGGGTCGAGAGTGGGTTACCTCCACAAGATTGGGAAAAGAGAAACTGGAGTGTTCGAGAGATGTTAAGTGGAGGATGATGTGGGATATGTGTTTAGATGCTGGAAGAACGAGGAAGTTCTGAAGAAGCTGAAAATAAACTGGGAGAGGCAGTGTTTTGGGAAAATATGGTGGAGAATATGTTGAGGGGCGAGGAGGAATGGATAAGTGGCGAAGTAGAGAGCATGATTACGAAAAAAGAAGGGCTCGATATGGCAAGTGAGAGGTAGGAATGATAGAAGAGAGAAGATGACGGAGAGTGTGTGAGGGACCACCGCTCGTCTTGAAGTATGCTCCGGTAGTGATTCCAAGGCGGAAGTAGCGGCGAGTTTAAGGTGGGTTTGGTTGGTGGGCATTTCCGTGGAGATTAGTCCAACACTGTCTGGGTACTGGTTAGGACCCATTCGAACATAAGTTTCCCATCTCGATCCAATAAATTGATTTGTTTGATTTAATTTAGTTTATCTTCTTCTTTTTAGGGCGATTTAATAAAAGCTCGTTTTCAAAAAGTTTTTCATACCATTAAATTATTAATGGTTCAGCTAGGTTGGTCAGAATTTTATTTTTTGGAATTTGCGGTGGCAAGATTAATGATTGGCTGACGCTGTTTACAGCTCCTCATTTATACTGCCACATAGAAGTGTTAAAGAATTTATCACATGCTATATCAAAGAAAAAGTCCTCTTTCGAGGTAGAAAACAATGTAAATATACATTTTGAATCGTATGCAGCTTCGTAAAATTCCGAATGAATGAAGATGTTTTTACAAATACATGAGAATAGAATTTGATATTTTCATAATACATTTTTTTATATGAAAGCTTCATTAACTTGGAATAGTATGGGAAGCAATTTTGGCCTTCAGTGTACAAGCCAGCTATCAAAAGATGCCACTTCTCTGGAGCGTGCTTTCAAATTCTTTCGATACTGTGCTATAGCGAAACGCGTCACATATTAAATATAAACGAAAGGAAATATTTTTTGACGTTTGACATTTAGTTGAAAGGAGCTTGGCATCTGAATAAAAAATCACTATCCTATACTATAGTACATATAAACTTAAAAGAATATCTTAGACGAAAATTTCCTATATTCCTAAAACATATTTACAGTCACTTTATCTTGCAAACTTTAATCGCTAAATTAAAAAGAAAATTGTTTGTAATGACTTTTTAAGTCAATTTACGAAGGATACTGGGAATTACCGAAAAGTTGTTCAGTAAAAATGTATAATCCGAAATTTGTGTTGAAAGCTGAAATTATTTCTAATCAAAGGATTTTGTAAACGCAGGTAGATATCCAGAAACATCTTATTAAACACGTAACCTGCTATTAATAGTTCGATCTTCTGTGAGAACTTACTCATAGCTCACAACTACTGAAGATTCCTCCAGATACCTAAACTGGTGGCCTATACAGAAGACACGAACCTTCTGGACTGGAAGTAGGTAGATAACATTGGTAACGGTACAAAGATTCCGTTCAAGTGCCTGGGCTGTTGAGCCCAACCTAAGCGTTTGAATGAATGAATCAGTTCGATCGGTTTTGAGAATTGGTAATAGGTAATGGTATTTCCGCTTGAAATATCACGTTTTTATTAAGAGCTTTGTTATTTGTAGCGTGAAAGTATAAATCTCACCTTCGTTTGTTGCTACAGGGAGATAATTGAATGCATTGCAAACTCTATGTTCTTTCGTTATTAGGGGATAAGAGAACACCTAATTTTTATATAACTCCATATAAAAACTGTTATAACTAGTGAACGAGGAGCCTATAGAACGTCTCATCTGAAAGTTGTCCTTATTTTCGGCCTTAAAGTTGATTAAAAGAATAAAAATATGTACTGGGACTACACACTACAGAATTCTACTGGTCGCTTTTTACAGTACTATTGCTACAATTATTCCAGTTAACAGCAGTCGCAAGTCTCACTTTGTATGTTGGCAGGACCTTTCAGGTATAAAAGACGTGGGAATAATGGTTGTCTCATTTAAAAAAATGTAGATATTTAACATTTTCTCTTGTTCTCCATCTCTGTATCTGTAAGAATTTGAAGGGTGGGTAATCCCCACAGCTCTTAGGCCACAATTGGCTGGCTCATTGTGCATCCTTCTGAGGTTCAGACTTCCTTCTGGCTCGTCATCCAGTCTACTTGTTTGAAGTAGGCGATAACGTCGCCGGAAGTAAGCTCCCTCATGCTGGCTTGTGTTAGCCTGTACTCGCCGAATACGGAAAACCTAAATTGAGAGAGTGTCGGACATTCACAAAGAATGTGTTCGACAGTCTCATCTTCCTGTTCACATCCTCTACAGAGTGAAGTGTCAGACAGACCCAGTTTGTAGAGGTGTTTTCGTAGGTGCAGTGACCGGTCAGAATACCCGTGGCTGTCCGAAGGTTCTGTCTGTTCATAGTCACGTATTTTTTGGCTACTTTGCTGTCCGGATACTGCAGCAGTTCCTTGGCAAGCCTGCAACCTTTTGCATCGTCCCATCCACCCTTAAACTTATCAAGGGAGTGTTCCTTTATTAGGTTAATCATAGCCGACGCCGACAGACCAATCAAAAGTGCCAGGTCCCAAGAGTTTTTGGGAGGCTGCTTTTCTGGCTAGTGAGTTACCTATCGATTTACTGTGCCCCTTGATCCAGCCTAGAGTGACTTCGTGGTTGCTACAGGCTTCGATCAGGGACAGGTGACACTCCAGTACTAGGCCTGATGTGATTCGTGGTCTGTTCAGGTCTAGTAGTGCTTGTCTACTATCCGTAAGGATGTGAATTTTATTACCTGCGGTGTTTCTTTTGGTAATCTCTTTGCGGCGATGTAGATAGCAGTGAGCTCTGTTTGAGCAACGCTGACACTACAGCCCATCGCCCATTTGATGTTTAGATTCAGAGATCTGGAGTAAATTCCACATCCTGAGCCCATATTGGTTTTAGAGCCATCCGTGAAGATGCGGAGTGCGCCTTCTTCTGATGTGTCTTGTGTGTTATATTTAATGATTATCTTGTAGTGCCTGTGGAAGGCATATTGTGGTGAGATTGCGTCCGTATTTGCCTGCAGCAGTAGGACCTCATTGAGTGCCTCACGCCATAGGTTACGTCTCAATCTACCATATCCTACGTCAGGTTGTATACCGGTAGAGCATTAGCGTGTCATGGTCATCAAAATAACCTCCTTGATGTGTATGTCAAGGGGAGTGAGACCAAGAATCACCTCCATCGCTCTGGTTGGTGTGGTTCTCATGCCTCCTGTTGTATTGAGGCATGCTGTTCTCTGAATTTGATCCAGTTTACGGACGACTGTCAGCTGGTTTGCTTTAACTCCCCAGGCAATCGCGCCGTACGTTAGGCCGTACGCATAGGTCTGATGACGGCAGTGTAGATCCAGGCAGTAACCCTGGGTGACATTCCCCAGGTACGGCCGATGGTTCTGCGACACTGTTTATAAGAAATGTATGCTTTTTTTACTCTGTTTTCTATATGACAGTTCCATGTTAACTTACTGTCAAATGTGACACCTAGATATTTCACCTCTGATGAGAACTTAAGTTCGGTATTTAGGAGCTTTGGCACTTGGTGTTTTGCAAGCTTCCTTTTTTTTCGTGAAGAGTACCATTTCTGTCTTCTTTGGATTTATTGACAGAGAATGGTATTTACACCATTGTTCTATGATGTTGAGGACCTCTTGCATTAGAGCACAGAGTATCTCCTCAAATCTTCCTGTTAGCAGAATGACTAGATCATCTGCATAAGCTATTGTGTAGAGGTTGCCATCTTCTTGTTCTCCATCAATGTCAATTATTTTTATATAAATCGTGTGAGTAGTCTCCAATATATGGATAGGCTGGTCTTGAAGCAGCATCAGTTTAATTTCTATTGGCTGAGAAATCATTTTCATCAAATTCAGTGATTGTGAAGATTCTTTATGAGCAGTATAATTGATTTGAGAGCGTAAATGAATCTGTTGGAGACAAGCGCAGAAAAAAATGAGATGGGCGAAATTCGTTCACAGACATTCGAGTACTGATGAAATGGAAATGCCACAAGTGAAAGGAGACTTAACGGGGTGTCGCCTTGATCTCTTATCGCGGTTGACGAGATATTCGCGTTAGGAAACTGGGCATTTTGCATTTTTCTGAATGCGCTTCATAACGCCTTTATTTTACTTAACGGTAATTTTTTATTCATATTAAAACGAAGTACGAGAAAGTTGTGTATTTTTCCCCATTGGCTATTTCTCGAACGAAATTAAATTTATCTTTAATATTTAACAATTGAAGGAGCCAACAAGAATGGAAAGCAATTATAGCAGACATCGATTGTGGAATCACTTTGGAAATTCTCTTTGATATATTTCTAAAGTAATTATTTCTTTTGACCTCTATAATTTGTGTCACAATCGGTTGCCGAAGCTATCAGATTCATTAGATTTATTTGCTTTTTATTACTAATTTTACTCATTTATAAATGAATCTTTCTGGATGCCACAAAACAATATTGGAATTACTTCACTAATTTCTGAAATAAATCAATGATAATTCACAAAGTGCTCTTCTCTTGAAATTCTCAACTTGGATATTTTTCATAAAATACTTTGTTAAGTAGGGATACCACCGAGTCATAAAGTTTTGTTAAACCATAACAAGGTTCGAGATTTTCGAACTTTAGTTCTTTACGTCAGGTTAGGTTTGAGCGACCGGGGGTTGCGACGCAAAATATCTGACCGTTACGTTACGTTACGTTGCTTCGTTATGTGCCTTACTTGCGTGCGTGTGCTATCTCCTGAGTCTCTCTCTCTCGTTTACGAAGCAGCGATTCATTTGCTTCGGCCGGGAATCGAACCCGGGCCGCCTGCGTGGAATGCGAGCATACCACTGAACCACACCGATGCTACATTAAAATTCTATGCAAAGCTGGTATTTCCAGTGCTGGTGATCTACTTGAATTTGTTTGGATAAATTTTTTCTATTATTTCCATAATTTTTTGTGCGATTGATCTTTTTTGTTTATTTACATATCGGTTGTCAGGACGGTAGGTTGTGTTTACTGGTTTCTAAGTTTAACACGTCGGTAAGTGATTTACTTACCGTTCAGACGTCGAAAAGTAATAAATAGCATAAATACAATTTCACCAAAATGCAAAATATATTTTAAACGGATCGAGAAGTTTAAATGTCACTTTTGACATTTCGTTCATTTCGAGGATATTTAAATTATTTTATTCGGAATTTATTTCAATACGATCGCGCAAAAAATGGTGTAAGCATCTCGAACGTTAAGGGTAATTACAACGTTTGCATGTAGACTCCTCTCGCAAAATTGGACAAAATGATGTGAGGATTAAGGGGTCTAGCACATTTACTTTCCGAAATACAGGGTGTTGAAATTTTGAAAACTTGAATGTTTTAATTCGATAACTTTAAAATTGATGGATAAATTGATTTGGCATTTGGCAGGTTGTTTTTAAATGTAAAAGGGCATATTTTGATAAAATTAGTAGTTTGTGCAACTAGTGTGGATATGATGGCCATATCGCACGACGCCGTAGGCGGAGTACTCAATCGTTCAAGTGTGATATGGACAATCCACACGAGTCGAACAGCATATTTTTTCTACGACCCACTTAAGAAAAGATCTAGAAAATAAAAATTTCTATAAACTGTAATATAACTTCAAATTAAAAATTTAACAATTCAATTTTATGTTTCTACTAATTTTTTTGTGGTAAACGTACAGTTCTTGAATGTCCAATTTGTATAATGCTACGGTTTTCCTTTTTAAATATACGATGCTGTTATAAGTAGATGCTGTCAGTCGGACTCCCTCATAAAGGGTACCGTGCCATTATCTATAATAATGAATATTCTACTAAATATTTCAAACGTCTACCTGTTGTCGTTATTAATATCAAGCAGAATAATTATTTAAAAATAAAATTAACAATTAAAAAAAAACTTCTTTACGGGGAATCGAACCCGGGTCTACCGCGAAAGAGTCTGGTTTGCTTACTACTCGACCACCGAGGAATATGCAAATTGTTTATCTATAACGTCAGATGTATTACATAATTTTATAAAATCTGAGGTCCCCTTTTAAATACCCATACCCATTTTATTCTGTTTTAAGTATTTGTTGTTAATTTGTACGGATTATTCCATAAAATATTTTGGCATTTTCGCAACTCGTGCGCAAAAGTATAACTTCACGCACTTGTATCATAAATAACTATTGTGCCAATCAACTTAATGATAAGATTTTTATTTTTATTTATAATTAATACTACTGTATATTTTGTTAAATGAAGTTTCATACAGAGTAAAATAAATTCTTATATTAATATGTGTATTTATTTATTGATTAAAAAAATTTTTGCTAAAAAGGAACTAAAGTGTCCCGTGACACGTTATAACCTTTCATTTTTGTTCAAGTCCCTCCAGTCTTCTGATTCACGTATGTTATTATATTACTTCTCTTCAGAAATTGCTTACTTAATTGGTTTTTAGTGAAACATGGCAGAGGATTCTTCTTCTTCTTCTTCGATGAACCCTTATACTTTTAAGGTATATCACTATGAGAATTGTTGTTTAAAGCCTTATGGCTTCACAATTAGCCTACAGCATGTCGAAAGAGCTGCTGTTGAAAGAGTTCCTGTTTAGATATTTTTATACAGAAAAGATATTACACTTCGTTGTAAACTTCGTCGTTTTGGTACCATACTTAAAATATTCACAATTTTTAAGGCGATTTGAGTTGGGTTTGATGGATCCTTTTCGTATCCACACCTGACTAAATTATTTGCATCCAGGGTTTCTTGATCTATTACCAACAACTATACAGCAGAGTACAGTTAATACTTTCCCGCTTTGATCAAATTCTCTTTCCACCAAAGCTTTTTTGCTTTTTACTTCTGATGGAGATTTATGGTTATGGTGTCATTGATATTATCACTTTAGCTATTTTCTAGCTAATAAGTACATGTTTAATATTCATCAAATAGATCAAAGCATAGCCATTTGGCCTGAGTAAGTTTTTTCTTTGGTAAAATTATTTAGCCAGGGAAGCGGCTGGGCTAAAAATTTTAGGACCCAGTGACACTTACGGGCAGACGACTTCGACAATTGCGGAACTAGCCAAACGTTACACCCATGCTCAATCCCTTGAGAGATGGGATGGAATCAAATGATGCTGTCTTGCCAGGATAATCCTGGGGGAAGCTGGCGTCGAAGAAATATTAGGCGATGACCAGGAAAAACCTACGTTTAACAGTAGGATTTCTGACTAGCCACTGTCAACTTAGGAAACACCTCCATACTATGGGGCTAGTGGACACACCTCTATGCAGGATGTGTGTACAGGAAGATGAAACTGTCAGGCATGTCTTATGATGCGAGTGTCCAGAGTTATCATCAATAAGAGAGTGTGTGTTCGGTGAATCTTGGCCTACACCTGCCGATATAAAGGAGATGTCTCCTAGTGACCTGTCCACCTTTCTGGGAAGGACAGGATGGACGATGAGACGATGACCTGGGAGGACAACTCCTCAAGAGGATGTACAATGGGTCACATGTGGTGTGCTGTAAGTCTACACTCACCCTCCCCACTTTACAGATACAGATACAGATTGTAACAAGTAAGATATTTTCAGATTAAACATTTGTTGTAGTACTGTAGTTTGTATTAAACGGATTTAATTGGATTTATGCAAAACGTATCTCGTTCCATAAATCCAAAAACACATTGTAAAAATAAGTTATTTACTATTATTGTGTTCTGTTCAACAATAAAATTTTTCAGTGAAATTTTTTATTGTACAACAATAATTTTGAACGTTTCCAATTTTTATGATTGAAGACTACAGCTTTGTTATATAATTTTTTATAGCCTTCTTGCCATTCCTTTTTTCTGTATCATTTATATTAACAGAGAAGTATCGTTTTTATTGTATGATGATTTGAAAGCGTTATTCAGAATTATGGATGTTTCATTTAAGATTCATTTTAAGTATTTAGTTGCAGAAGAATTCTTATTATGAAAACTGCATCTGCATCTACAAACTCGCAAACTGCTGGAAATTAATTTCAAATATTCTACTTCGCTAGAGGGCGCAGTTCACAATAATAACAAAAAAACATCATTTTTCTATGTACAGTTATAGAACCACAAAATTTAAATATTCAGAGAAAGATAAGCTATTGTCATGAAAAATTTTACAATTTTATGGATACAGCGACATAATTTAACAATAGATAAAATATAACGCTAAAAATTCAAAACAAAGTATAAAAATAAGATAAGAATACTGGCTATACTTCACTAACAATACAAAAAAAACTTACTATATTATAATAAAATATTATAATATCGTACACCATAATATTGATTGTAGAATTCTGCCACTGAATAATAAAGTAGAATGCCTTTGTCAAACCCCGGAACTTTTTAAAGGTAGATGATTGAATTATTTTTTGGCATTGAAGGTGATGGAATTTTTAACCAGATCAGGTAATTTTGAAGTGTATTCGAACCAAACACAAGGATTCCAGAATAAATAGCAGAAAGAGGTGAAATTTTCTATTTGGCATGCCTAGGTTATTTGGCTGCCGATCGTGTAGATTTTTTATTTTATTTTATCACCATATATGAAATCAGGTTAGCGTACTGAATTGCTAAATTTTTAAAAAAATAATCAATTTTACGCGTTTTAGGATATTTTCAGGATTATCATTAAATCCCAGTGGTATTCTATCGGTCATCAAATTATGATTTGTTGTATTATCTAATAAGCTTTGCTACAAGAACAATTAAATTCTTGCATTAGAATAATGACCAGGCATACATTGTAGCAACAACATACTCTAGAACAAGTATTTCCTTCTGATAAGAACAAAAATAATCAATTCTAAAGCTTAACATAAATTGGAATACAATCCTTAAAAATCAAATCATTTTTAGAAACTTTAGACTTGAATATTTGCTTCAAAACCGATTAAAATGTATCCAAACTCATTAAAAACAACAAATCTAAATCTTCCAAATTAAACAAATCAGGAGTTTATGAATAAAAATGTGGTGATGATAACTGTAATAAAATATATATAGGTAGAACATTAAAACTAGAATTTCAGAACACAAACGTATGACAACCAAGAATCAGATTCCAACTACTCAAATCATTTATTAGCAAACCAACACACTTTCGATTAAAATTTTGAAATTTTGCATATAGAACCTAAATTTCTAAAATTAAATCTTTTGGTAGCTCTTGAGATAAATAAAAACGAATATTCATATAATATTCTTAACGACCAAATAGATATCAAAAATTCACCCTTATTAAACCTTTCTACCTAAGGTTCCGGCGAGATTGTTGTGAATGAATTTCCAGGTAAACTTGTTAAATACTTTAGTTAATCCCATATTTAGACACTTTCTCCTTTTTATTTCCATGTAAATAGATTATAGTATTATTGTCAATATCCGTAGGATTCAGTATTAAGGCGCTGTATAAATTAAAAATATGTTTCATTATACCTCCGCTCGTTTGATAAAGCTACTGTGTTAGGGAAACGCGTCACAACTTTAAGTTCAATATAATGTAGATTTTAATAAATTAAATTGTTTTATTTCATCATTTAGTATGCATCTACATCAAGTTAAAGCCTCATCTATTCAATTACATTACACTAATACTTTGAAAAATGCACATGATCTTGCAATTGATGATCGCAAGACATTAATATCTGGCACGATACTTGTTTATTGTGTGGAATGAGTGGGAAGCCACTCAAACTGTTATTACTTGTATTACGCTTTATGGATTTTGAGAGACCTAGTAGTATTGATGTGGTGATTGAACAATTGCTATTTTTGGGAATCTTCAAATGCTATATTATATTTTTTAATCTTTTAGGTACTTGGAAGAGGTTTTAATCTATTTTCTAAGGGAATATACGGGAAAAAATAGGTATACATGAAAATTAGACTATCCAAGTCTTAGTATTGGTCTTGCTTTGCTTATAACTATCATTGTAACAATAATCAACAATTAATTACTTAACAAAAAAGGTAGAACGTGTCGCGGGACACACGGTAGGAACTTTAGTTCCTTTTAAGCAAAAATTATGTAATACATTTGACGTTATAGATAAACAATTTTCATATGCCTCGGTGGCCGAGTAGTAAGCAAACCAGACTCTCACGCGGTAGACCCGGGATCGATTCCCCATGAAGAAGTTCTTTTTTATTGTTAATTTTATTTTTAAATAATTATTCTGCTTGATATTAATAACGACAACAGGTAGACGTTTGAAATATTTAGCGGACTTTTCATTGTTATAGATAATGGTACGGTACCCTTCATGAGGGAGTCCGACTGGCAACATCTACGTATAACAGCATCGTATATTTAAAAAGGGAAACCGTAGCATTATACAAATTGGACATTCAAGAACTGTACGTTTACCACAAAAAATTAGTGGAAACATAAAATTGAATTGTTAAATTTCCAATTTGAAGTTATATTACAGTTTATAGAGATTTTTATTTTCTAGATTTTTTCTTAAGTGGGTTCGACTCGTGTGGATTGTCCATATCGCACTTGAACGACTTCGTCCTCGTGCGATATGGCCATCATATCCACACTAGTTTCACAAACTACTATTTCTATCAAAATACGCCCTTTTACATTTAAAAACAACCTGCCAAATATCACATCAATTTATCCATTCATTTTGAAGTTATCGAATTAAAACATTCAATATCTTCTGTATGTTCCTTGTGGTATATTATTCATTCTTTTTTTTTTTAATTTCTTGGGAAATTAAACCACAATATTTTTAAATACTTTATTTCAACGTTTCGGTAGCGTTCCAGCTACCGTTGTCAAGAAAAAATAAGTAGAAATTAATTTTTTTATCCCTAACTGACACAACAGAAAAAATTTGACAACTAGACAATCAAAAAATTATTTTGAAGTTTAAGACTGCAAAATTTTGTTATCAAATTTTTATTAAGGTCCATTCATAGTAGATCATATCTGTGGCAAAATGTGAAATGAAACACTTCATTTTATGACATTCCAACGATATGATGGTCTACTAGAAATGGAAATCCAGTGAAGTGCACGTTCCAGGAACGGTTTTTTTATTGGGATAGCGCGTTTCTTTCGCTTATATTGGAAATGTTGTTAATAAAACGCGTTTCTTAATAGTTTTTTTGTGTATGAATATTTAAGTTTTTGAAATATGTATACTCAGTCTTGTGATTTTGTGTATTGAAATGTGTATCGATTAACAACTATTCAAATTATAAATCATAAGAAAACCTGGATAAAAACTTATGATGCTATCCTGATAACGCAGGTAATTGATTATTGGAAATTTCTCTTTCTAACATTGGTAACCAAATTTGACTACAATCGGCTGATATACTAGCTACACATTTATCTGCATTTAGTTGTATTAAAGCACTTTCTTTGATTTTCCGTCTTTTCAAGTTTTCAAAATTTCTACACCCTGTATTTCGAAAAGTAAATGTGCTAGACCCCTTAATCCTCATATCATTTTGTCCAATTTTACGAGAGGAATCTACATGCAAACGTTGTAATTACCCTTAACGTTCGAGATGCGTATACCATTTTTTGCGCGATCGTATTGAAATAAATTCCGAATAAAATAATTTAAATATCCTCGAAATGAACGAAATGTCAAAAGTGACATTTAAACTTCTCGATCAGTTTAATGTATTGTATTTGTATTTATGCTATTTATTACTTTTCGACGTCTGAACGGTAAGTAAATCACTCCGACGTGTTAAACTTAGAAACCGTCCTGACAACCGATATGTAAATAAACAAAAAAGATCAATCGCGCAAAAAAATTATGGAAATAATAGTAAAAATTTATCCGAACAAATTCAAGTAGATCACCAGCACTGCGAATACCAGCTTTGCATAAAATTTTAATATAGCATCGGTGGTTCAGTGGTAGAATGCTCGCCTTCCACGTGGGCGGCCCCGGTACGATTCCCGGCCGAAGCATATGAATCGCTGCTTCGTAAACGAGAGAGAGACTTAGGAGAGAGCACACGCACACAAGCAAGGCACATAACGAAGCAACGTAACATAACGTAATGTAACGTAACGTAACGGTCAGATCTTTTGCGTCGCGACCTCTGGTCGCTCAAACATAACCTGACGTAAAGAACTAAAATTCCAAAAACAGCAAAAATAAAATACCAGTTCAGTAACCTAAAGAATGCTTTCCAACGTTTTCGTTGCAGATATTTTATTCTGCGTATAGAAAAGGCTGCAGCCTCTATTTCAGCCCCGAGAATACTGTCAATTGCGTTTTGTATTCGTTGAATAAGATCTGTTTTATTTACATGGTCGGTTTTTGTAATTTATCTTCGATAAATATGTAGATTCATAAAATTCAATACTTACATTCCAAAAATGTCCTCATCTTTTTCCTCTGTTTTTGTTTAACTACTTTTGACATAATACCCCAAGTTCAATTCAGATCCAGCCCATTATCATTGTAAACATCAAAATCTAATTTCGTCCCGTTTACTGACGATCCTTTTCTGTTTTCCAAGTAATTTTTTAGGAGTTTTATAAAATAGGGTTGCAAAGAATTATTTTTCGTTATAAGCTTCGGATACAAATTAATCTGAGCTGCCTTTATTATATATAACGTTAAATTTTGCTCTAAAGACATCGTTCTAGTTCCAGTACACCCTTGTAAATATTTGAAAAGGTCAATTATATTCCACGTTTGCTGAGTAATGATGAAGTAATTGTATGAAAATGCATTGCACACGTGAAACGAGCGTAACCAGAAGTCTTTGGAGCCGAAGAGTTCCAAGTCCTAGTGATTTAAGACTGTACATTATTATTATCTGAGCCAAATTTGAAATACATAGAGCGCATACAACAAACGTAAATACAAACTAGCGTTAATTATTCCGTTTCGCGGTTTAACTAAACTACATCTGCAAATGTGTGGTGCACCATCCTCCAGCGTTAATCCGCAGAGAAAATCCCCGCCAACGTGCTATCCCAGTTCTGCCACCCTTCACTAGTCAGCAGCCACCATACTTTCCACCTGTCCACCCTATCTCATACCCGTTGTACTCCTTCTGTATTCCTCCATATCTACGGTTTATAAGTTATGAGGGGTGAAGTCATTTCTTATAACGCATTTAATTGAATAATTATTGAAAAAAATTCTAAGTAACCAGTAATTTTATGGACTTTGGAAGTTGACAAATAAACTATATTAATATAATTAAGTAGACCACAAGAAATAAAAACAAAAAGAATATTTCCTTAAACAAATTAACGGGTCCAATAAAATATAACAACAAAAATGTTTAGTAAACTTGATGATACAACTCTGGATTGAACCACCAACTTGAATGAAATTAGACTCGAGTTGGATGGAAATTGAAATGAAAATGAATTTTTAAAATATCAACGGATCTCACAAGATTCAAGAACAAAAGTTTCATCAATAACCAGCTTCTCTTAACATTAAACAGCTGGCTGCTTCTATATAGTTACGTATCTCGACTCTCTAACAAAAAGGTTCAGTGAATGGGCTCGTTTACTAAAATTCTTAAATCATTTTTAACTGTCGTAAAACGAAGTACTAAGGATCAAAATATGATTCTGAAAATTTCATGTCAATAGAATATGTCGTTCTCCTAATACAACCAATTAAACAAGCATACCGTAGCGGGGCGAAGACTATGACTGTGACGTCACCGCATATGAAAGTTAATGTGCACAAATATTACGCTTCTGACTGTAACGTACCTCGCATAGAATTTATTTTGAATTACTCGCAAAATTTTGTGTGGATAAAATAAAATGCGTGGATCTTATTTTGAAAAAGCAGACTCATTAAATCTTCCAGAAGTGGACTTACTAATGATTATGGAGTTTTTTAATCAAAAACACGACTTTATTAAATTATAATTTTATACTATGTGACACATCGTTTTTGGCTGTTTTCCGGCCAGAATGATTTAAAATGTCAATATTTTCATAAATACATGCTCTCTCAAATGATATACAGGGTGATTCCAGATGTTTTAGTTTATTCCTGGTCTGGTGGACAAAGTTACGGAGATAACGCTATAGGTTACTCAGTAAAAAATTGCAATTTTTTTAACTGCAGACTGCCCAATTAAAGGAGCTTCTCCAAATGCTATTTACGATGAATGTGTAGTGGACATTAAATCACCAATGTTGAAAAGAGCAAGAAAAACTTATTTTGATGAAGCAGGTAATATTAGTTCCAAATGTTTACATCAGATTCAAATGCACATGCACCTCACTGGTAAATAAAGCGATATTTGTTAGAGCTATTCCGGATTTTGAATCGAATGAAATAATTTTTTTTAAAACATAATATACGTCAGTTTTGATGATGATCTACTGAAAAAGATTACCTGTTTTTGGAAAAAAAGCAGTATTTAATAAAATTTAATTTGTGAAGTACTGACCCATTATTTTATTAAATAATTTTTATCATTAATAACACCACAAGCTATAAGAACAATATCATCTACGTATTTAAAAAAATTTAGATTAATACAAGCGTGTGGTTTTCAATAACCCTCTCAATATGGATTCACAACGTATTTCATAATGTAATTTATAACAATTCTTATTGAAGGAAAATGAAGTCCCAAAAATACACAAACAAATTATGTTGACTTATAAGTGAATGTTTTCGAGTCTTTTTATGCTTTTCTACCATTGCTTCCGTTTTTTGCATCCTTATTAATAGAAATAAATGTTTTTTTAGATGTTTTAATCGTAGTACTTTTACATTTTGGAACCGCACAATATTTATAGCTTTTTTTACTCTGGTTCTGGTCTATTGTGTCGAATAGTTTAAATTACTTCTAAACGTTCTTATTTCACAAACATAACACTGTTTAGAGTTTGTTAAAATATACAATAAATAATAAGCATATAAGCTAGCAAATTACCTACTGTTACTAGCGAAGTAGTCATCTAACCGAAATCCGATCGGCGCGGTATCCGCTCTTTGAACGAGAGATTTCATATGCGATGACGTCGCGCCTGAAATTCGGAGAGGAGTGCTGTTTAATGTTTATAATTTTTTTAGGTGACTTAGGAGTCTCGCTGAATTTTAATTTTTTGCACAGAGCCTCAAAATGATGTGCTCTTCCTAATGGTGAAATAAATAAAAATATGTAGATGAGCCCATTGGTCTGTTTTGTTCATTCCGGAAAAACTGATATTGTTTCAATCACTGAAACATGATTGGATAATAATATTCCTGATAGCCTATCAGATTTTTAGATACGACAGGCCAGATGGTCGAGGAGCTGGAAGTTGTATATACATATCTAAATCTATTCGCAACTCCCATGCCATTATCTTCAGTTGAAATTCCATAACACTCGCATTTCGCTAGCTTTATCGTCCACCTGACCATAGAATCAAGCAGTTGTCTTGCTATGAAAATTTAGTCATCGTAGTCAACTTCAATTTTCCGGACATCAAATGGATTGTCTTTATACCAAAATACTCACAAAATTCTCCTAATTTATTTCTGGATTATCTTATCCATCTTATTACCGAACCCACAAGATTTAACCTACACATAGGTCGAAGTTATAAATTATCCAAAGACAAAACAACACAAACTAACTACAAATATATTTTCTTTTCTGTAACATGCTACATGAATTTGCATCCTTGCTATTTTTTAAGACATTATCCACACGCAATTTTTGTCAACAACGCGTCATGGATAAGCGAGGAAGATTTTGAGTCACAACTGTTAATTTAGCCAGTGAAATTTGAGTGTGATGGGAAGGCCCTTTTTATTAACAGATGAATGTTATAATTAAATATTAAATGAAAACAAAAAAGAGAAGATAACGGGATCATAAAAGCAATATGATGAAAAAGTCTTTTACTATCACTGAGAATTTTAAAAGTGACATGAACCATTTCATGCAACGTGTAAACTTGGTGGTCGTAAAAAAGCAGCTGATACGGAGAGGAAAAGATGCCAGGACTTGAAGAACTTGCTGATAAAATGCTTGTACGATCACAAAACAAAAATTGATTTGATTTAATATAGCTGACAATGCTGTGATAAACATACAAAAGGTAGATAGCGGATGTCTAACTACTCGGAGTATGTCAGCAGTCATAATATTGAAAAGACTGATCCAAGTTTGTATGCTCTCTGTATCTACTAAAAATGGAAAATTGCAACGACTATACAGATTAAATAACTATCAAATATCATTTTCAATCTTTTTATCTTTATCCGAGATTGCTTCAGATTATTTCGTCAACATGTGCCAGAAGCCCATGTTGTCTTCTGAATCCAATGTTATTGCCTGAAAGGATTTCAAACAAAGGCCTGCGCATGCATGAAATTAAATATCAACTGCAATTCCAAATGTTATAAGAGCAGCTCCTATAAAAACAACTGGTTTATTTTAAGCATTTGTTCATTTTTATTTATTATGTTACGTGAAACATTTAGATACATTTTTCATTTTTACATATTTTTTTTATTTAACACGGATTTTAAATATAGTAACAGCCAGAACGCGATGTGTGCAGAAAAAATTCTGATTAATTAGTATGGATAAAAATCTACAGGTATTGTGGATAAATATTCATATATCCATAATGCGATGTGTAAAAAAATTCTGGTTGTTGCGAATATCATACATACAGTGTCGTGTCTTTTTTCATACATAAACCCTGTGTGTGTGCAAGTTCGATAATGCGTTGGTTGCCCATAGCGCGGTCGATATAAATCTTACGTCGTCAGCTGGCCTAATTATTTTCCTATTTTAGCAAAAATACGTTTCCCTCGATGATTATTTTCTAATGGTTCAGCTTGAGTTAGATTAATAATATTTTATATTAACGATAAAAAATAACTTTGTTGACTTTCCAACCCCTACTTATTAACTTTTTTTAATATCAGTCGTTTTTTCACTGACAGATGAGGAAAATATAAATTTGAAATTATGCGCAGATTGCGATACCTCCAAAAATTTCACTTGACTTTGCCAAAGATGCAAAACAACTTATTTAGTACATTTTAAAAAATAATTCCAAATGTTTACATCACATTCAGAATAATGATCCGGTCAGTACAGTTTTTGCTATGAAAAGTTAAAATTAATTAAGATCCACTTGAGGAGTTCCTCTAACTAGTAACTTGGGTTGATCCAAATCAATCAAAATATGAGAAAAATATGAGAAATTTCACAAGTGAAATATTTCAAAACTAGCCCCTCAGGTCATCTATCATAATAAAGGCATTAAAGATGCATGGTTTCTGCTTTTGGTCGATCAGGAAAGATAGAGCTATCAGCTTACCTGTTCCGTCTTCTCTTCATCCACCATCTTATTTTTCATTTTCATAAAGCAGCCACTCAATACCACAAACGTTACTGCTACGACAACGCAACTATCAATGTTCGAAATACAGAAGGCAAAGGATTATCATAATGTCGGATAGTCAAGCAGCCATTAAAGCACTGAGCTCTTGTGTAATCAGTGGTAATGCCTAGACAAACTCAATGAACTAGGCCAGAGCACTGTAGATTCCAGGACACACTGGAATAGAAGGAAATGAAATAACAAATGAACTAGCACAGGAATACCCTTTTGGGGACCGGAATCTTTTTGCGAAATCAACTTCAATGTAAATATTGGAAGAAATAGGTAAAGCCGAGAAAAAGAGAAGATCTGACCATTGGAAAGATCTAGTAGGCCTTAGACAATCAAAGATTCTTCTGTTGAGTTTAAATGAATGCATAAGTCAAAGTAAAACTGCGCTAAGAGTTTTTACAGGGATTCTAACGGGACATTGTCGTCTGAATTAGATTAGTGGGTAGAAGAGGAACATTTACCTAAGTTGAAGCCAGCAGATATCCTAAAATAGGACTAAGACTCTCCTCAGAAACTAAGTAGAAGTAAGGGGGCACAATAGATCTTTTAGGTTTCAGTGAATGTCACTCCAAATAACATACATTCATCCATATTCGGAACAATATAATTGTGGTCGAGAGGTGACGAATCCTGCAGTACTTGCCAAGTACACAAATATTGGCGTATCTGCCAAATACAGGAATTGTGGGAGCGCAGTACTTGTCCAATTGAGTTCGAACTTGGTGTACTGTGAAGTACACGCTTCATGAAAAACTGGAATTTTCAGCAGACCAGTTATATGTTAAAAAAATACAGGCTACCAATATTAATATTTGTTGCTGCAGGCTGATATCAAATTATAATATTTTTAATTTATACAATGCTAATATTTTCCCATTCAAAGTACTTTCAATATTAAACAAAGTAAAGTTAAAACCAAAAATTATTCATACACTGCATGAATTGGTTAAAACAAAACATGTTAATAATTACTGATATCAAATTGTATAAAATGTTATCCATTGATATTTGTTCTTTATGCTATAGAAAATCGCAATAATAAATTTAAACTGATGTATTGCATACATTATTAACGAACTATACCAAATTATTAATTGATAGTCATTTTCAACCAATATTATTGAGTCTTCGTTCTAATTTTTGATTCCAATCCGTCCCTGTTAGCCGAATTCTATTCTCTCAAAGAGATATATGCTTGTATTTTTCCCGAACGAATCAGCCTCAATTTAACAAGATTAATACTCTAAGTTGTCTTGTTGGAAACTGCCAATTGATGTATTATCTACCATGGCTCACGTGGTCCTTATCCTAGAAACATTACAACTTGAAATTACGACAATTGAATCTACTAACCGATGAGCATAGTCTGAGAGTTAGAAGATGCAATATAATATGCAAATTATAATTTATTCCTTCAATTTAACTATGTGAGTTTGGTTTAGTCTGAGAGGATTGTTTCCGAATTAATTAAAGAAGGATGATATTTCGAATTTGTACAATAAAATTCGAGTAAGAGTATGTTTAAATATGTTGTGCAGAAAATTGGATAAAGAAGTAAAGAGAACCTGCGTAAAGACTAGTGGCGCCTCTTCTGGTAATTTTATAAGTTCACACTTGAGTTCGAGTTGTTTACAAACATAATAACATATATGAATGCACTACTACGTGTTTAGTTTTGTATTATTTCTTATCATTTGTGCATATTTAATTTATAAATATTGAAGTAAGCTAATTGAAACAAGAAATATTAGTATTATAACCAAAATAAAGTCATATTGACTAGGCATGGGAACCTTTCGCTCCCAACAAATTCTTCTCTGTGATCTGGACCAGAGATAATATACATCTGGACGCGAATTACTTCATCAGAGAAAGCTGGTACGTTTGATAGTACATTCAGCAGATCGCCAAGTCTTGAGCAATTATATGCAATGCATATAAGACAGTTCAATACTGTGTTGCCTGTCATATATGCCATAATATCCAATAAAACAAAAACCTTCTACAAAAGGTTACTGCAAGAAATCAAAAATCTTCGACCAGGACTGTACCCAAGGACGATTTTATTGGACTTCGAACAGGCTGCAATATCAGCATTTCAGAAAAAGTTTCAGGGGATACAAGTGGAAGGATGTTTTTTTCAATTCGGAGAATTGCTGCACCGGCTTTCATCCCGGTGGAATCAGTAGCGGACCTATTTGATGCATGCGTGGAGGATGATAATTTTCCACAAGATGCACTGCCCATTGTGGACTATTTTGAGACAATTATATAGGACGAAGAAACAGGCGAGTTCCTCAATTTTCCATTGAAATATAGAAAATCCATTAGATAACAGAATTTTAATAGCACCTGTGGAAATTTATTTCCAAATATATTTCAATTCATAAATAGTTTGGAAAAGCAAATGTGTTTGTATAGGAAATATCCAAATTATTATTAAGGGCCAAGCATAAATAATAAATACAATGTAATATTCACAAGAATAAATTCTATCTGTGTATTTAAAAGTCTATGAAATTATCTTTATCTACAATCACATTGTAAACTAGGCTTTTTCGCTTGCCATTTACAACGAGAAGTTGACGTTTCTTGAGGAGAGTTACTTTACGCTTGCCGAGCGTGAAAATGTGCAAAACGCTCGTTGCCCATAACAACCGATACTACAAACATAATTGTATTGACAGTGACAGTGGCAGTGACAGTGGCATCAAAGAGCAACCTGGCTATGGAGTGTTTTTGTCTTCTGAAAATCTTTTACAATCTAATAAATCGCTGTTTTGTTAAGTTTTTAATGTTTTAAATGAATAATTAGTGTGATTGCGATGTTACCGTATTAATTTTTTTTGTGTTTCTGTGCTTAATTGTTGTGCCACGTTCTGAATATTTTGCATATACTGGCCGGATGGTCCTGCTAGCTGAGGCCTTTCTAGTAGAATAAGAAGAAGTACATTGACAGTATTGAAAATAATAATTATACGTTTAAAATTTTATACTTATATGACAGGTACCTACTTGAAATAAGAAGTATGAATTTATCAATTTTATTAGTTATAATATATATTCAAGTGATTGTAGAAAAAATGTTATATGTATTGCGAGCTAAAAGTAGAATTATTGTTCTCAAGCAATTAACTCGCTCTGCTTCGCGTCGCGAGTTAACCCTTGCTTTCGAACAATAATTCCTCACTTTTCGCTCCTAATACATAAATAACTATTTTCTACAATCACATTGAAAAGTAGGCTTTTTCGCTTGCCATTTACAACGAAAAGTTGACGTTTCTTGAGAGTTACTTTACGCTCGCCGAGCGTAAAAACTTGCAAAACGCTCGTTGCCCATAACAACCGATGTATGTATGTATGTATTTTGGGGTGACATTCACTGAGACCTAAAATATCTATTGTGCCCCCTTACTTCTACTCAGTTTTTGAGGAGAGTCTCAGAAACTAGTAGTTCCTTTAGTTCTATTTCCCGGAGGAATTTTAGGATGTATGCAGGCTTCAACTTAGGCAAATGTTCCTCTTCTATCCAGTAATCTCCTAGATGCTGTGCTCTAGGATTCTGAATTGCTGTGCAGTTGGAAAGTATGTGGATGGAGGTTTCTTCTTCCATTCCACAAAATCTGCATTCTTCTTCCTCCACTATTTTGAGCTTTTTCAGGTGCCCATTCAGGCGACAATGTCCCGTTAGGATCCCTGTTAAAACTCTTAGCGCAGATTTACTTTGACTTATGCATTCTTTTAATCTCAACAGGTTGTAGTCACCCAGAAGAATCTTTGATTGTATAACGCGCTCTGCTTCGCGTCACGCGTTAACCCTTGCTTTTGAACAATAACTCCTCACTTTTCGCTCGTAATAGGTACATATTTAACTATTTTCTATAATCACATTGAAAAGTAGGCCTTTTCGCTTGCCATTTACGACGAAAAGTTGACATTTCTTGAGGAGAGTTACTTTACGCTCGCGAGCGTAAAAAATGACAAAACGCTCGTTGCCCATAACAACCGATACTACAAACACAATTGTATTGACAGTGACAGATATAAAAGTTTGAAACATATATGAATTGACATATTTAAACTGACAGATTTTAAAAGTTCTTATGAATTCTACTTTATACTTGTTTTAAATAGTTATCTACAATTAAGTGATTGCAGAAAAAATGTTGTATGTATTACGAGCAAAAACGTGACATTATTGCTTTGGAGTAATTACCGCGCTCCGCATTACTCTCAAGCAATAATGTATCACTTTTCGCTCTTAATACATAAATAACTATTTCAGCACTGTCAATCGCATCAAGATATTTTGTTTTTTAAGTTAGTTCTTGTCTTATAGTGCGAGCACATTTCCAATATCCCCAACTTTTGGAAGTGTGTTCATTTATCTCAACAAAATACTTGTTTTATTAAATTATTTTATATTTAGATCACCCCTTAGTGTGTGTTTAAATAAATTCAAGATATTTTTCGACAGAATAAAACCTATATATAGTTCATATAATACCCTTCTTGGTGCGTCAACGTTTGAGACGTATATCCGGTTTTTGGGTATGTCGTTTATTTCATTTGCTATTTTGACATAGGTATAGCTAACCTTGAATTTAATAAATAAAATCATCAGGATCGTATTCAGCCAAATTCGAAAATGCTATGAAATTAATAATTAACAGTTTCTTTTTCTAACTGAAAATACTTTCAAACTTTCAAAATGCTCATCTTTTTCCGTAAATCTAGGCATATTTTCGTATTATTTAAATAAATATAACAATAAGATTAATATTCATCATCATCATCATCATAATCATAAACCTTAATATACCCGAAGGTGTTAAGGTGTTTTGTCCATACAAGGTTTGTACTTAAGTATTTCATTCGTTTTTATACACAAATTTCGCCCTGATTCTTCTATTTCGTGCAAGTTCTTTCCCTTCCTTCCAGCTCTTGTTACTTTTTCCCAGGATACCAGCTATTACATCATCCCATTTCCTTCTAGGCCTGCCTCTAGATCTTCTATTTTTTGGTTTGGTTTGCCATATCAACTTGACTTGTCTCGAGTTGTCCATTCTTACCATATGTCCAAACCACTTCAGTTGTTGTCGTTCTATACTGTTTATGATCGGCTCGACCTCCAATTCCTTTCTAATAACGTCATTTCTCACTCGGTCTTTTTTTGTGATGCCCTTTATGCCCCTTAGAAATTTCATTTCTATGGCTTGTATTTTGCTCTTCTGTTGTTCCGTGAGTACCCAGCTTTCACAACCATAGATTAGGATCGGTTTGAATATGGTTTTGTAGACTATCAGCTTTGTTTTTGTCGACACTTCTTTCTTCCTCACAAGCGTGTTACTTAATGAATAGTACAACTTGGTTGCGCTTTCTATCCTGTTGTTAATTTCCGCTTCGTTCTTCCCGTCTTTGTTTATCAAGACACCTAGATACTTGAAGTTATCCGTTTGTTCTAATTCTTTATCGCTTAAACTAACAACTGTTTGGACTTCGTTTCTACCGATCACCATTATTTTTGTTTTATTCGCATTAATTTTTAGGTTGTATTTCTTCAGTGCTTCATACCATAGATTTAAATTGTTTTGCAGGTCCGTTTGATTCTTGGCACATATCATTAGATCGTCTGCGAAGGCACATTCTGTTATGTAGGTTGGTTCCAGATTTCTGTAGCCCACCAGAAGTTTCTTTGCTTTTGATTTAACTTCCTTCATTACATCGTCTAGTATAAGGTTAAATAAGGTGGTGCTTAGAACTCCTCCCTGTCTTAAACCTTCCCTAGTTAGAAACTGCTCAGATTCGGCATTCTTTGTTCTTATGTAGTTTCTGGTGCATTGGTATAAGCTGGCTATGCTGCTCCTTAGTTCTTCGTTGACCCCTCTGTTTCTTAAACTGTTCCATACCGTCTTCCTTGAGATACTGTCGAAAGCTTTTTCCAAATCTATGAATGCTACATACATATTGCTATTATGAAACTTCTCAATCATTTGTTTTATGGTAAATATGTGGTCTTGTACTCCTCTTCCTCTTCTAAATCCGCTCTGTGAGTCTTCCAGCTGATGTTCAATTTTAGTTTTTAATTTACAGTCTAACAATTTTTCGTATACTTTTGACACAATGCTTAATAATGTAATACCTCTATAATTGTTACAGTCTCTATTGTTACCTTTTTTGTGTAGAGGCAGTATTATTCCTATCTCCCAATATTAATATTCACTTTCCATAAATATTAATTGACCGTAAGCAACAAAGTACAGACCTGACGAGAACTGTCAGTGGGACAGTAGAAAGAGACGCATTGTCAATACGAAAAGTACGTCTGCATCCTATTTTGAATGATGTAATTTCTCCTGATTGATCGTTCGCGCTTGCGCGTAATCTAAACATCAACTAATCATTTTTTCTTTTTTTAAGTCAAATAATAGGGTTAACGTTTGTAATACATTACGGTTCATTATTGTTATATTTTGATTAGGATTAATCACAGACCTGCCTTTTTCCCATTTCTTCCAACGTAATGTGTTAGAAGGACATTAACAATCGGATGACGCACACCAAGAAAGGTATATAAACTATCACTTCCTTATTAATTTTTTTAATAATTTTATCATCAGTTACTTACTCAATAGATCACTCTGGATAATAAATTCTCCATATAATCTTAATCAGCCCACCCCTGGAGTTCTAGTTAAACCAAAATGGGAAGCTTTGGAGCTAAGGAGATATAGCTTGTTTACTCGAGTGTTCTGGGTGCGTTTAGTACATCTATAAATCATCGAATTCTTGCTTTCTTCCCTCAATTTTGTTTTGTCTAATAAGCGCCGATGGTTGCGGTTAAAAAAAGAAGTATGAAATATTTATTGTCTTTACTTTAACGTAATATTCAAGTCTCTTTAGAATGTGAAAAATTATGTTTAAGTTGAACTTACTAATGTGTGTGTGAACTTTAAAATAATACACTGCCGCGTAAACTTAACAATGTGTTATATGTATATTGTTTACACAACATTTTTATAGGTATTAATAAAAGGATAGCGAGAGAGATAGTTGAGATAACCGCACGTTTCTGCTTTGTAAGCACGTTAGAGAGATACTTTCTACAGTTGTAAGTCTTTGAAGCTTGCTTTCTGCCACCTTAAGAGAGTGAGTTAGATATTGATTGACTTTTGAAGTCAAGAGCACAATTTTGTTGTTTGCGGGATGGTGGATTTTTGGCTTTCGTTTTAAGACTGCTTTTTTGTATGAAAAGGGCAAGTGGCTAACTTGAGATATGTCGATCCCAGGCGGAGAAAAGGAACGGGTCGACTTAAGAACCCACATCTGATGAATTTCGGGCGTTTACAGAGTTGTCACGTTGAGGAGATTGAAATATGAATAGATGTGTTGGATTGATTACCAACTTACCAACAGTGTGTGTACAGTGTGGAACAGCCAAATGGATTAAATTAACGAATAAATATGAGCGGGTTGGGAGAAACGATTGGACACGTCTATTTGTATTTTTAAATGCCCATTTTTTCCAAAAAAGGGTGTGTATGTCTCCTCATAATGGAATAATTATACTAGACTTTAAAGTTCATTGAAGAAAAAGAACAAGCTTATATGGGGTGGGTAAATATATATTGAAATATTCCCTAACCTAAAAATTTATATCATATTTAAAGTTAATTACGTTTGGTGGAAAAAATAAGAATCAATTGACATAATTTCATCTTGATTTTGAGTTTGGGATACAGTTTAAAAAAGAGGGGATACAATTTTTTCCTTAAGTAGACAAATTTGAAGTAATATATCTGATAATAAGTTATATTTTGCTAAATGACGCTTGTTTTACAATGCAGTATTTTACTCCAACAATCTTTATGTATAGCTCCTAATTGTCATTACCGGATTTAATAAAGCTTCCAACTTTTTTAATAAACGCTCATAAAAGAAAAGAAAATTTCATAAAAAGGCGAAAGTAAGTAGAGATAGGAGAATTTTTATCCCGAGGCGGAGAACAATGCAGTTTATTAGTAGATACCTAGTCCAAAATGATGATGATGCCACTATTCGATATCTTTAGGCTATTTAACTTTCAATTTTTAATTATGGAAATATGATTTTACTTTCGTAAATCGGATATTTCGGTTTAGATTGCTAGCGATGTATTATTGAAAATAAATCGTTACGCACTAAAATACACTTTTTTATTCGCCAAAAATATTTAATAATTAATAAAAATTATTTAATGCCATTTATTGTATTTAAGTACTACTGCTCGTTATAGCTGCCGTTCGCTTCGCTCACATTACTGATAAATAAAAACTTCGAAGTTAATGGCAACTTTTTCCTCCCAAGCAGCCTTTCTCGGTTTTAATTAGTAAATTAAATGAAAAACTTAAAAAGGACGTACCAAACGGAGAAATCTCATTACAACGTACATACTAGCACGGAACGTGCTTTGTTACTTTCCAACCATTCAGAATGCGTTAATGCCACACTCATTCAGAGTATTTTAAATTCTAAATAGTTTTCTCCCATCATTTATTTTTCTAGAAATTTCAAAAAATGATTATTTCATTTATTTTATTTTAACGAGACTATCATCAATGTATATGTCCCTAAGATGTGCAGTGGCGTATTTATGGGGTTTTAACCCCCCCCTGGATACTTGCGAAGATGATGGCTTTTCTGAATATAAATTTATGGTATCGCAAAATAGTATCGTTGGAAGAAGACCCTTAAAATGCCATGTCTGAGGTGAGTTTTTTTGAATTTTGCATACAATTTTTTATTCTTTAGTAAGTAACAATTCTTTTCTGAGCCGATTAAATGTACCGGCATCTTTGTCGATACACAAGGAAATGTCTTTCTCAACCTCCGAGATTATTGACGAGTTGGCAAAAAACCCCTGGGAAAGTAATTTTATTATAAGTTTTTTTTCTTTCTTTCTCTTTTTTTGTGCTTCTTTTTAAAATTTTAAAAAGATATTTTTTGTTCCTATTTTAAACATGTTAAAAATATTATGTCTTTTATTGTTTTTGTACGGTTATTAAAAATCGTTCCTTCTTAAAGTTTCATTCATTTTAGACTTTAGAATCATATTTTTTTACTATTTAAATACAAGTTTAAATAATATAATCTTGCAATAAAAATAAAGTAATGTAGCAATTAATTTTGGATTGTATTTTCCCTTCTCCTGCAGCGGCGGATCCAAAGGCATTTGAAAACTGCACCGTAAAATTAAGGAAATGATAAAACTGATTGAAAGTAGCATTACAAATGTATTTAAAAAAGTTATGTGGTCCCGTTTTGAAAATGTGAATGACCTTGAAATTTTCAAAAAAAATTGCCAGCGGCGGGGGTGCACAACGCCGGACTCCCCGTTTGGAAGCTCCACTCAATGGTAAAACGTGAATACGCCTCTGAAGAAGTGTGTTTTTCAATAGCATAAAATTGACTATGACCTTATATTAAACATACGAGGATGTATTGATATCTAGTTAGCCTAGACCAGTTCCATGCATAAACAAATTATTGCGTTACCATAGCAACGAGCAATAACTCATTAGAAGTATCAGTGTGAAGTAATAAATTAAAAGAACAAAAATGTGAATCGAGCTATCATCATGTAGGTACCTGTATTTAAAAGGGTTAAGAGGTAAGCAGATTTACGAAGATATACCCTTGGTGATCAATGTCCTTCGTCCTCTCCAAGACCTAAGAAGCTTCGTGTCCAAAAATCTGCTGGAAAAGTTCTTGTTTCAGTTTTTTGGGATTGCCATGGAGTAATCATGATTGATTTTTTGGATAAGGGTAGAACAATAACCGGAGATTACTATTCGACATTACTGACTACTCGGGAAAAAATTAAAGAGAAAAGACGCGGAAAGTTATCCAAAGGTGTTTTGTTTTTGCAGGACAACGCCCCTGCACACAAATCTCATGTTGCCATGCAAAAAATTCTTGATTTAGGGTTTGAATTTCTAGAACACCCCCTTATTCACCAGATTTTGCTCCGTCCGACTATCATCTCTTTCCTCAACTGAAAAAAAGTTTCAAAGGTCGTAAATTTTCTTCCAACGAGGAGGTAATACAAGCTGTGGAGGTCTGGTTTGCAGAGCAAGAAGAAACATTTTTTTGGAAGGTCTATAGACGAGGAAAAGAGGAGAATATGTTGAGTAATAAAATATCTTGACATTGAAATTTTGTTTGGTTCTATAGTAGGCTAAGAATGTTTTCAATTTACATATGTACATTCAGCCTAGGACTTTTCATACAACGGAATTCTGTTGTTACTAACGACTATTCCCCGAATAAACAAAAAACAAAAAAGATGCATAAAAATATTTTTTATCTTATTTTACGAATTTTTACAGATAATAAATGGGAGGTTGTATAAAAGAGCTATGTATGTATACCAAAAGCCCGTACGTGTATCAAAAAACTTTAGCTGCATAAAAAGAAGACAGTATCTGAAATGAAGACGATTTGAATAATATAGTTCTCTTTCGTATATTTTTATACGTATTCGACAATAGATTATGTAGAAACAACCAACCCTAATGGTCGTTACGGCCTCAATCATTCATAATATTGAAATTCAGTCCTCTAGCATGGCAAGATACGAAACGAAAACAGGCTTATCTTAACGGACAACGTGCCACACCGTCTTTGGTAACAAACAAATGACATACATTTTTTACGGTTTTGACGTTCTAAACGATCACCGCAGGTAATAGGTCGTAAACGTCATATATTAACTAATACATTCAATATTTTTGTAAATCACTGTTTTTTGACGTGGCTTCAATAACATATTCAAATTGAATACAGAGATGATTTTTTTTTAAATGTAAAAGTGCGATTTACGTCTACATAAAAAGTCTACAGTTATTATACTTTTTCTACCATCTTTTGTGACATGGTCTACTCGACATTCCGTATATCATTAGCAAAATAAGCATGAAAAACTGAAAATAAATTGCCCAGTATAAACCAGACCTTAGTTTTTCATTTGGCCTGAAATCCTAAATCGGTTAGTGTAAATCCTCATGCCGATTCTCGCGGCGAGTTCGTTGGTGTCTTTTATCAGGGCGGGATTCATCCACTAAAATAACTTTTTGTAGGACAATCGTTAGAAAAAATACGACGGGCAAGTATTGATAAAACTGTTGGCGTATCCCGTATAATTTAAAAATCGCTCTAAAACTAGAATTGAGGTACTTATCTTAAATACTAAATACTATGTGTTAACTACAATCACTTCTTTTGGAAAATATCCACTACTTTGTAGCACACACTAAATTTTGCAAGAGGGAAAAGAAAATAATTATTCTAGTCACACTCCATCTTCTTGAAAAATTTCCATACAATAAGTTTTTTTAAGAAGGGTGACGGAGAATAAACAAAGCATTCAGCGTTCTCCTTCTTGAAAGTTATGTGATCGCGCTGTCCGAGGAGGGATTAGACTTATCGTAAATGTGCAATCCTTTTCCCATACTTATGGAGCCGGAACAAAACAACAATCTACTGTAAATCTTCCACAACTAACCAAATCCGACCAAAGTTTTTCGAGCAATGTTTACTTTTCCACATTCAATAATCTTTTTCACTAGAAAGTTTTCCCTTTCTGCCATCTCCTATTTAAAAATATAGATGATTATGTTCAATTATCGTTTTTTTGGTATCCAATTTTTCCCCTCTACCTGGACTTACAATTCTGAGGTAATTTTTTCTTGTTCAAATACAGCTCTGGTGCAGTGTGACGTTGTTGCCGTTGTCACCGTTGACTGACCATTTCGTTTCTAACAATCTCTCATTGTTTTTTTTGTGAATGGCGAGAACTGTAATGGAGCTTGCAGCGTACACCTAGTAGACCATAACACACTCAGCGGTAACTGTTCTAAAAGCTGGGACTTTTATATTTTTCCGAACATGATCTCTCTCGCCAGTTGGACCATAAGCATATAACTTCACACAACAACTTTCGCTATTGAAACATTCCATTTATTTATCTAATGATAACAGGATATATAAGAGAAATTGTGACACATGGTAGTCTGTTAAGCCAACAGAATGGCGAGCAGTAGCGTGTGTAATATTACACGAACTATTTGGAGCTACTTTTGACTCACTCATAGCTCACATAACATTTGACGCGAATTTGCCAGAGGGAGCGGTGCTCAATAGCGTGTGCGCTGTCTTCCTGTCTGGTTGTCTATCGATACCTGACCATAGCGTTGCCATACATGATTTGAAATTGATAGATTTTTTTGAAAAATACTTGGAATATTTGTGTAAACAGAAAACGCGTAAAAAATCAGGCTACGAATGGGCACATCACTAGAAAATTTAAAAGGTACAAGAGAATAACACAAAAAATACAATGATACAAATAGTATATAGTATACAAAAGTAGGAAAATACAGTAGATTAACAAAAACCATTTAGATCTCACTTCTTTTGTCGTTGAAGTCAACAATCAAGGCATAAATAAAAAATTAATAATTCATAGTACTATTCGCACTTTTGGAAATCAAATAAAAATAGTCTTTCTGCTTCTCGTGAAAAAAAACTTGTGATAAATTCCTTTAATTATCTTTGACAACAACTGTATTATTTGGTATCTGCTTAAATATTCCAATCGACATACAAACATACTAGATGTGCGTCGAAAATGTAGAGCCTGTTCAAAATTACCCGATAAAATTAAAGCTCTCTTGTCACAAAACACTTTTGAAGTGATCCTTTTGACAAAGTCAACTAATTCTACTAAATGTTACAGTTTCTAAGCCATATCTCGATAAGGATTCGACACTAAAACTTCGGCTCCGTCTCAGGTAGAAGGACACACGTTTTCGTTGATTACTATCCGCTTAGTTTCCATCAACTTGATTAAATGTAGTTAATAGAGAGAACTTTTTTAATCTAATGGTATCAATAAAAAGGATGTCTACGATCTATTTATCGACTAGTTAGATGGAACGTGTTGTAGTTTCGTGTAAACAAATCGCATCTCTGTAGATTAAACTTTTTATTACGTAAAATATAAATAATCTGATTTTTAAAAATGAAGAAAAATATAAATACTTTCTGTTATCCATTCATCCATTATCATTCATACGCTTGGGTTGGGCTCAACAGCCCAGGCACTTGAACTGAATCTTTGTACCATTACCCATGTTATCTACCTACTTCCAGTCCAGAAGGTTCGTGTCTTCTGTATAGGCCACCAGTTTATCTCGAGTGATCTTCAGTAGTTGTGATGGTTGTGTTATTTCCATTCCAAAGTGCTTCCGTCTGAGTCTTTGTAAGTTCTCACAGAAGCAGAGTATGTGAGTAGGTGTTTCATCGCAGAGTTCACATTTTCTGCAAATAGGTTCACTAACTTTGCCCATCCTGTGCAGATGCTTCCTCAGGGTACAGTGTCCAGTCACCAGGTCGGTAACTGTCTTCAAGTTTCTCTTACCCAGTTTCAACAGCCTGTACGATATTTCCTTGTTCAACTTATTCAATAAACTCCTAGTATGCAGGTGTCCTTGTGTCAGCCTCCATTTAAGCTGGTGTTCCTTAACTAGCCAGTTCCCGACTTCCACAAAACGGTTCCGGACCTGTAAAGGCTCCTTTAGAACCTTCTTTAGCTAGCTGGTCTGCCATTCTATTCCCTGCAATCCCATCATGTGCACCCATGTTGTTGGATTGCTGATAGCTTCTAGCAGAGCCTGGCTGTCAGTGAATATTATAATTTTTTGTCCAGTATATCCTTTTCTGATGTTTTCATCAATGGAGGCTATAGCGGCAATCGTCTTTGTTTGAAACAGTTGTGTATCGACCAAGGCTAAGAGACAGTTTCTTTCTAGGTCCACTTATGCCAGCCCAAGTGTCATGGTTTGTTTTGGATCAATCGGTGAAACAGATGATTTCTTCAGAATTACCTGGATGCACCTGTTCCCTGGATGGGATGATGATATTCACTCGCTCAGTGAATATGTTCTCCGGTGTCATGCTATCAAAACTCATGTAAAATATGTGTTCATTTATAGTTGTTGTTTCAGTGTGTCCTTCTCGAACATTGTTCGGAGACCATAAGTCTCCCGATTTCAGCCTAAGAATTGCCATCACCACCTCCGCCTTTACAAAAAGTTCTAAAGAAGAAAGTCCAATAAGGGCTTCCATTGATGCCGCCCCTGTGCTGTTCATTGCCCCAGTAATACCAAGGAGGGCTTGTCTTTGGATTGCAGATAATATGTTCACTGCTGAGGACACTTCTGTCCTATTCCATATACTTTCTGTCTAATCATATAATAATAATAAAAACTTGAGAGGTGTCAAGGGACACCCGGATGGAACGAAGTTCCTTTCGATTAATTAGTGAAGGAATTGTACATATACATACACACACCGAAACATTTATATATTTACTCTGTCTGTCTATTCTTTCATACACGTCATAGATGCGCGGGACTTTGTAACAACAGAGTGTATATATATATTTATATATATATACTCTCTCGACTTCGTAAACACAACAGCGTATAGGTTAGAACACGCACGGCTTGCTAAATACATACGTTCTGAAATTGTAATATTAAAATATGATTTGTTTTTGAATTTATTAAAATTATGACGCGTACACTTGCTAAACACACAAAATGTGGAGATTATAATGCGTATGACTTGGTTAGCACAATAATAAAGAGAGGTTATAGTGCGTACTTGCTAAAAATACAAAAGCATTTATTATTATTATCTGTATATAATCTCTACTTACCTAACTCCATCAGCAATATCCGGAACTTGTGCAGAAACACTGTCAGGATTCATTATTATTATTATTTTTTATTATTTATTATTTACAAAAAACCTGTATACACTCAACAAAAATAATCGTCGCGACACCACACTGTTCAATGCGAAATAGAATATGAATATATGAAAATATCTGGCTTGCTTTCTAAAGAGAGAAAGATACAGACAGAGAAACATGCGACGCCGCACAGCTTACAATAGCTTCCTATATCAAAAAGTGTCGTGACAAAACTTTTCGTAAGAATTTTATCCGTCTAGCCTCCTTTCACAACGCGCGATAATGAACTTCGTTCCAATAACTTTATCGCTTATAATAAGTAATGTTTATAACAAGGTTAATGTGTGATAATATACAATGAAATTTTTGAGTTTACAAGACAGTTGGTAACACAAAAATAAAAACTAACACTCTAATGAAAAATATATATGATAGCTCTAAATTATTTTGATGTTTAAAATGTCATCGTTAGAATTGGCTGAAAGACCTCGGTCGATGGCCTGTTGATGCTTTAGTGTCAATAAAGTATACTTCTCTCTCTCTGTCATCGTTAGAATGAGAGATGTTACATTTGATAAGATGCCTACTTGATGTTTGGCTTAATATTTTGGCTAGATCAAATAGTCACCTATCTTGTGATTGACTAAATAAATATGAATAGAAAAAAGAATAAGATAGGATATTACAAATATTAAAGTTTAGGTATTATGAGCCCCATGGGAATGTTATTGGAGTTTTTTTTTTGAACAGGAACAATGGTGGGTTGGCCAGAAATTCTCAACATCGTTATTTCATCTACTAATTTCTTGATATATCCTAACCAGATCCTTTCGTTTTGTAGGAGTATAATCATGTTTTATTCTTAACTTGTTTTTGATATTAAAAATGTAAGTTCTGCCACATATAATTTCTAAGATATCAAATTCGTGAACTTCGCACAATGTAGCCTTTATAATATACTGTTTCTGTGAGCCCCAATGATTGAATACATTGAATTGACTGGATTGTGAGTTAATAAAGGTATTGATACAGAACATTGATATTCCAACTATTTGTACCTCAACTGTTTCCTACTTCTCATTTCAACTACCGTAGTCAATTAACGTAGCTGAGCTTTGCCCATCTGCTCACAAAGACAAATAAGCTAAGTTGAATTTGAGTTATGTAACCAAACGTTCGCTTAACACATCGGAAAGGATAACCATATCAATAATGATTACAATATTTCAAATAAAATATCAGTCGTACGTTGGGTGACCATGTGAAAATGGGACACTAATATAACTCGCATTATCGGGGCTGAGGGCTATCGTGGGGGTATGGAATAGTGCCTACCGAATCCTGGTTTAATGTTTGTCTGTTGAAAATATTATAAAATAAAATCTAAACCTTTAAAGCGTGAATTTTCTTTTCTTTCAAGTCTATCAAAGCACACAATTTTCTAGTTTTTCAAGGAATAAAAATAAATAAATCTGCAGTTTCCTCTTCTAGTACACGAGATAGCTAGGTGAGGATCATATATGACAAACTAGAGCTAAGTAAACCCTCATAAAATATGGAAATCAGTCAATCAAGTATTTTGTAAATTCAACAACATGGTCAACATGTATCACAAAATACTGCTCGAGGAAAACTGTTGGCAGCCAACTGTTATTATTTTTCAAAATTCTCTAGCAGAACAGTTTTGGACACGAATTTTTACGATTCTGTGGAACAAAATAATAACATGATTTTTGATTACATGAGAGGGGAAGTCGGGAACTGGCTAGTTAAGGAACACCAACTCAAATGGAGGCTGACACAAGGACACCTCCATAGGAGTCCACTGAATAAGTAAGATAAGGAACTCTGTTGAGCACAACACAAACGAATGAATGAATGAATAAACATGATTTTTTTACATTTTCCAACAGAAACATTTTTTATAATCACGTGGACTTTTTTATGATTTTATGATTGAGAGACAAACATTTAAGAGCCGTTTTATTAATATGTTCTTTAGTCAACTCTAAATAATCAAACAAACATTATACATGTATAAGCTGAATAATCTGAACGTTGAAAAAGCGAAACTCGAAACCATCGGGACTCGAACCCGGGACTCCTCAGTTACGAACCCCTTTCGTAACCCTCTGCTAAAGATGGTTGTATTCGATATTTTAAGCTACCATTACCGCGACTGAAGCTTACAAATGTTATTTTATTGTTCTCACTTTTTGTGTTACTAGATGATAATCTAAATCTAAAGGACATTAGTAGATTATTTTTCTAGATAAAATGGAAAAATTTATATATATATATTTATTCATGTTCAATTCTTTAGATAATGTGTTTAATAGAAAAAAACCTGCACAACTAGAAAATTGGAATAGTTTTTTAATAAATATATATAGAAGGCATTATGCCAATGACTATTAAGTAATAAAAGATATAATAATAAGTTATCAGTGCTATTTTTTTATATTATCATTCCTAATAAAATTTACAATTTATCTATAATTTAGTTCAGCAGTTACAATGAAATCAGCCATATTAGCTACATAATGGAACAAGAGCCGTCCATTTAATAAAATTAAAATTAAATTGCAGTCATCATATTCCAAACAGTGTTAAAACACGACCTTGTTTGTATTTGTCACACATTCATATTCAAAAATATTGCACGAGGTATTTTCTGATAAACAATGTGAGGTGTAAAATAATTAATGCGAGCAAAATCCAATACAAAATTTACTTAAATAAGCAAGGTATAATAAGAGTGGAATAGTAATATAAAAGGCTATTGAAGATCATTTTCTTCTTTCACAATCACCCCACCCGCTGGTATATAAGGGGGGTTTTAAGCAATTTTGTCTTAATGTCTTCTGTGATCTACAGCATAAAGTAGACTCCGTTTCACATAAGCCCACTAAAGTCTAGAAGTTGCAGTCGTGTGCGCGAAGACGAGAGCTTATTTTCCGTGCCTTCCACCATCCTCCCACCACGTCACATTTACTAGTTGAGGTGCGCATGCGTCTAAGCAGCCTTCAACCTTCTATTCGATGTGACTGAATATGAGCTGATTATAAAAGTTGGTAGGTTACTGAGCTTACAACTTAGAGGTCGTAGGTTCGAAACCCGGTTAGGTGCTGGGTTTTTTTGTTTTTTTTAGTTTTTTATTTCTTATTTTCTGATATTTGCATACATAGTTACACTTTGATCAACCGGGTTTGGGCCTGAGTTTTCTTGTTTTTTTTTTTAGTTTTCTATTTCTTATTTTCTGATATTTTTATACATAGTCACACTTTGATCAACCGGGTTTGGGCCTGGATTTTCTTGTTTTTTTTAGTTTTATATTCCTAATATTTACATATTTATTTCAATATTGTTATGTTACTACTAAATTTGGCGACGTTGGCACCGAGTCGGGAAAATAAGCTCTCGTTGCACGAAGAAGCTGCACAGAACAATATCTGGGGCGCTATTCTTGACCGTTCGTATTTGTCATGAGCATCTCATAATTTTGCGAATGTCATTTGCATTTGGTATTCTTGACCATTCGAAAGACCAGCGTTTAACAGTAGGATTTCTGACTGGTCACTGTCAACTAAGTAAACACCTCCATACTATGGGGCTAGTGGACACACCTCTATGCAGGATGTGTGAACAGGAAGATGAAACTGTCAGGCATGTCTTATGCGAGTGTCCGGAGTTATCGTCAATAAGAGAGTGTGTGTTCGGTGAGTCTTGGCCTACACCTGCCGATATAAAGGAGATGTCTCCCAGTGACCTGTCCACCTTCCTGAGAAGGACAGGATGGACAATGACCTAGGAGGACAACTCCTCGGGAGGATGTACAATGGGTCACATGTGGCCTAAGTGCTGTGAGCCTACACAGTACACACTCACCCTCCCTACTCTACAGATACAGATACAGACCAGCGATCATGCGTATTCTACAACGAGTGGTGTTAGTTGATCGCAAACGACTTGCGTATGCGTTTTACAAAATTTATAGGTTATATTCAGGTATCAAAATCACTGTTGTAAATTATTTTAACGAAATGGATGATTTGCCATACATTGCCAATTTCGAAAATCCCGAAGATAAACCAATTATTCAATATAATCGTTACAATCAACTTCTGGACTTTAGTGGGTTCTTCTTATGTGAAACGGAGTCTAATATGATCAACTCCGAATTATTTGTGAGGTCCTCGACGAACTCCTTTCAAAATCTTATCGGCACGAATATTAGTTTGTTTATTTTATCGCCCTTATTGTTCTATCGTATTATATTTATTAGACAAGACCCATTAATGAAGATGTCACCTTACTTTATTAAACAAGACTCATTAAAAATATGTCACTTTACTTGTAAACCGAGTTCTGTTCATCTTATCTCTCGTAAGTGTACATATGGTCAAGGTTAAGATGCAGACAGGACAAGCTAAGGGTTTTTGGAAAGGGAAGTGGTCTGGATGGAATTATTGTGGAAAAAGTAAATTCAGATAGTTTTATTATAACTTTATTCTTTTTGAACATAAACAAATCGAATCTCTATTGTATACGAATAATAATGTAATGTGATAGTGTGTCTGGGAAATGGAAATAGCCTAGAACGTATTTTGCAGAGATTAGACGTTCTACTGTCAACATAAAGCGGATAGATCTTGTTACAAATAAACGTGACATCCAGTGAAAATTTAATTATTCCTATATCACTCTCTAAAATTGAGAGATGAAAATAGCACGCAAAACTTTCAGGAAATTTAATTTTTCCTCCGAGGAAAAATAAGCTCGGGGAATTTTCAGTTTGATATTTATTCAATTTTTATAAAAGCTGCCTGGTAAATACTTTACTCGCAATTCATAATCTCATCAAATTCAGTTAAAAACATCCAAATTCGCGACTAATGGTCTCCTGGTTTTCACACGTAAAATCTGACGGCTATTATTTAAGCCACTTCAAAAAAAAGTACCCAAAAAACTTTAAATAACTTTTACGTAACTCTCCTCAAGATTTGTCCTTTGAGATTCAGTGAAATAACTTAATGATAAACGTTTTTGTTGGCGTGAAGCTGCATAAATTTGAAATCTGCGAATCTGTTTATAATCATAAAATATACATAGACGTACGTCCTAGATAATTTAAAGTTTTATGTAGATCATAAACTTAATTAATGGCAAAAGTATATAGAATCTATGAATCTATATAAATATTACAACTGTAGAAAAAAAGCAAATATCTGGATGCTCTACTAGCTAAGGAATAAAATCATTACAGAAAGACAATTACATCACCACAAATAATGCATAAATTACTGGAGAACTTCCAGGACTGTAAAGTCGAAATTCTAGTAACAAAATATATGATGCAGAATTTCTCAATTATAAATTAAATCAAAAGACACATATTGAAGACAACTTACATCGACCTAACAACAGAAGAAGAATTTGAAGACGCTTTATCCCCCATGAACAATACATCACCTGGCCCAGGATATACTAGCTATCTTTCTTAAAAATTTATGTATCAGCGTTAAGAAACTTCTTTTGAGAATATTTGATTCAATATGGACCAATCATATATTTCCAGAAATATGCTATTTGAAAAAATAGTTGATCAACGATTACTTTGGTGCCTTGAAACAAACAATCAAGTTATACCCGAACAATCTGGTTTCAGAGCTAATAGATCAACTTTATCAACTTAGAAAGTGGAATACATGAGGCCTTCAACAAAAAACAATAATGTGTAGCAATTTACTTCGACTTTAATCATGCTTTTGATCGAGCTTGGCACCACAAAATTTTCCTAAATCTTCAAAACTAGGGATACCAAGGCAACACATTAGCTTTTATCAAAAACTTTTTTTCAAAGAGGAACTTCCAAGTGAAAGTAAAAGGAAGAATTTCCAACCCAGAAAGACAAGAAAATGAAACTCTCCAGGGCTTAGTTGTAAGCCCCACACTGTTTCTTATTGTAATTAATGATATTACAGAAGATATTGGTACAGATAAGCTCGACTATGTGCTGATGATTTGATTTTATTTGTGAAAAGAAAAAGCTCAGCTAATTTGCTGAAAACACAACTTCTTGAACTAGAGCTACGGTCAAAAACATCTGGCATGACCAGTGATGCGATAACAAAATGCATATTATTCTCTATGAGAAAAACAATGCAGAAACTACAACTGAAACTCTATATAAATAAAATTTCTTGATATGATATACGACCTAGATGTTGGTTGGAAAAATTATATTAAAAAAGTGATTCTCTCTTTCCACCTGCACCTAACTTACTGAGATACAAATGAAATGAACACTGGTGAGCCGAAGGAAATATATTGCTTCATCAATAGCAGTACAACACTTATCAGCGCCAAAATAGATTACGCTTCAGTTACATCAAATGTTTTAAGACCATTAGATACTTTACACCACAATGCACTACTGCATTAGATTTAAAACCTCATTTTCGCTACCAGATTCTTAACAATTGGAATACTGAATGGAAACAAAAAAAATCCAAACTCCAACAATTGAAACCTAGCATAGGAAAATGGCAATAAACAGCCACCTCGAACACACCAGGCTAAAACTCGAATTTCTACTGACTATTCCACTTAGTGCCCTATGTGATGAAACTATAGCTGTGTCTTATATTTTATAATAGCATATGCAACTGAAAGAAGAAGCTTCAAAATACAAAGAGCCCTTCAAGACATAATTGGAGAAAACTGCAACCCTCCAAACAATATTTCCTTCCTGAAACTTACATTTTTCACAAACTCTAACAAACTTCTTATTAAAATAATTTGTATATATTTGTAAACTCCACCACTAATTACCCTTGATGTGGAAGCGGTTATTGTAAGTAAAAGAAATAAATAAAAAACAAGTATTAGTATTGTGAAATTATAAATAAAATAGGAAGAAAAATCATGAAATTTTGTATGTAAAATTAAAAGGTCGCTCCAAAAATCTGCAATGAATTAATAAATTTAAAAAAATTTAAACTTTGAACTGAAACTTTCAGAAATTCATTTTTTTTCGGCCTATAAAATTATATTGTAAGGAGGAAAAAAAGAAACAAAAAATTCGATTTTTGACATTTTAAAAAATCTGGAGGGACCTCTTAAAATTTTTTTTGAGCTGTCCTTTGGAGTGAGTCCTTCAAAAACAAAATCAGCTGGTTGGTAATCATTTTCGATGACCTTGTTATCGATATATGTTGGAAGAAGGGGATTCTTTGATTAAACTATACATTTTGTAGGACGAATATCTTTTCGAATAATTCAAATAATTATCTTCTGACAATCATACCTATAACAAATCTCTGTCAAGTACACCATTCGTTCGAGTCCGGCTCTATAAGTTTCAATTTCCGTATTTTAAATTCCGAACGTGGACAAATTAAAGCCTCTTACAATGAGTGAGATGATTTTTGCATAACTAACTGCGATCCATTTTATTTCTAGTGGATTAGTTGACGTTGTTTGTCAATGAAAAAGCTTTTTTGTGAATTTTTTTTTTTTTTTATAAGTCGCATCTACCTCTGGGGTAATTAGCGACATAAATATATACATATTTATTCTCCACCAAATGACAATTTAGTTAGAGCTTGAATTAATACTATTCTAGTTATTCAGAGAAATTGAGAATTTTCAAGTATTGAGGATTAAAACGAAATTCAAAGTACTGTCAGGGTACGTAAATTTTGAAATACAAACAAATTATTGAATTGGTCGAAAGATTTTGGAATATGGAGACATTAAGGGCGATAACATAAATAAACCAAAATTTGTGCCGATAAGATTTGGTAAACAGTTCGTCTCGGACCTCACAATATTTATCATATTTCTTGATGCTGTAGATCACAAGAAATAAAGATCAAAACTGCTCATAGCGTCTCTCAAATACCAGGCCAGTAGCATTGGTTCCAGGTTTCTTAATAGACACTTAAGGCAACAGACACTCAAGTCAGCACATATACGTAAACGTATCTATGGACACGACCAACGAGTACACCAACAGACAAGAAGCGAAACTTCGAAAAAAATAATAGGAATCTGCGGAAACCATCTTTTAAATTAGTTGTCATATGTCATACGATCACATGTAGGCCTCTTTATTTACAGACCCAAATTAGCTTAAACAGATCATTGGTAAATTAATCAAGAAGGACAAGGAAATGATTGAAGAAGGTAGTAATATAGTGTTGAAAAAATGGCCGCGTAAATTGAAAAACTCACTTTAAATGCCAATAACAAAGTAACAAATTTGCGCCAACAACGGAGCTGTTTAATGATCCCGAGGGTATCCTGAATAATTTAGTACAAATGTTTTTCTCGAAATCGAGAAGTACCTGTTATGCACAATGATCTTTGGTTTCAATATACGAACTATAAATGATACACTAGATTGATCATTCACTTTTGTTTTTGTAAACTAATTTCCAAATCTCTTTTAAACTGGTTAATCAGGTGCCCCACTTCTGTTTTTCTTTATGTTAGTTTTGAACTAGTTAGTTAATTTATTATTTTTATTTTACTCTTATTGTATTATATTTTAATGAATTTTTTTATTAGATTTTGCTCGGACTACTTATTTTATACCTCATAGTAACTACTTAATTGAATTCTCATACATATTCACTATTTTTAAAGAAAAATAAAATTAGCATCTTTTGAAGTTGACGGCAATTTCAAAAAAAACATTTGGGGAGACGGCATAATAAATTTGATGTATTATTAGAATGATAAAAACGTCAACTTTGGAAAGTTTGAAAAAAGAAATTGACATCAGTATTTTAAGACTTGATCATTATGTGAATATTCAGAAAAACTTCAGAGACTGCAATGATTAAGTGACCCTTGGGACAACAGCAGCGGGGAATCAGAAATGTTATTCTTTAGGAAGTTTTGTGCAATTTGACAAACTCCTATAAAACTTTAAATATAACGTTTATGATTCGGAGGCCAATTTTAGATAAGTGTCTAGCGAAACGTGAAAATCTTTGGTAAAACTTTACAAATCCGAAGATCTTATAAAGCTTGTAAATATTCAGGGATCTCTAATGACTCATATTTTAAATACATCACTTTTTAAATATTAGTTGTTCCATTATATAATAACAGTTACTGTAAACTTGCCATTGTATTGCCATTTTTAAGACAGTTTTAGACCTCGAATATTTAAATGAAACATTTGGTATAACAAAAAAAATTACTAGGTGTTTTTGATGGACAACGGAAAATTTATATCTTTTAGTTTGTTTAAATGTAATTCAAAATCAGGTAAGGGTGTACTGATTGCTAATATCATTTTACTTTAAAAAAAACGGAGAATCAATGAACAAATTGTTATTGTAGCTAGATAAAAAAAGCTACTTTCAAACGAACTATTCGAGATATTTTCAGCGGTGGAATGTCTAGTTAAAGGTTTCCAGCTTGAGTGCTTAGTTTCTAAAGCTGAAGTGATGGCCGGTAGCTTTTAAAGTAGAGAAAACTGCTTATAAAATGGCATGTTATTTATTTACCAAATTAGAATTTGGAGTCGAGATTGACGAGGGTATTTTTGAAGCTGTAGTTGAATGCAGAAATTAGACCGCACTTTGTGGTTGTTGCAACCAAGTTTCATTGTGTATCGGAATTGGAGCGCTCAACAAAATTGTTCAAGCCGATGTGGGCCCGTATTGAATACAACCGACAGGAGCAGGCAGTTTGTCGATTTTGACATATGCTCAAGGCGTGAAGTTCAGAATATACACTGTAAACAGTGTTGTATGTTAGTTGCTTTCAATTTTAATGCAAAAAATTGTTATAAAGGGTGTTTTCAAATAACACTTACAGCGTTTGCATGTAGACACCATATGTTTTAATTTGATATATATATATATATATATATTATCAAAAACCCAATTACCATAGTATATGGTGTAGGGTATACTTTTACAATTATACTTATTCCAACTATGTACATCGCATTATGCTTAAGACATATATATCCATTTTTTCATCGATGCTCCGGTCCAGATAGAATTTTATTCATGTACAAATTTAGCCCATTGTTTTTTATCCCTTGCCATTGTTTTTGCTTCTGTCCATGTTTTACCTTTTTCTTGCAGTATGCCTACCATAACGCCATCCCATGTTTGTTTTGGTCTTCCTTTTTTCGTTCTTTTTTGTATTTTTGATTGCCATACTTTTTTAACTGGTCTTGTATCGTTCATTCTTTGTAAATGTCCCCACCAGCTTAATTGTCTCTTTTCAATAAATTTGAGTGTTGATTCTATTTCAAGGTCTTCTCTTATTTTCGTATTTCTTATTTTATCTTTCTTTGTGACTCCTTTAACTCGCCTAAGATACTTCATCTCAACTGCTTGTATTCGACTCTTTTGTCTCTTTGTTAATACCCAGGATTCACATCCGAATGTTAATATCGGCCGGTAAATTGTTTTGAATACATTTAACTTTGTTTTCTTGGAAATTTCTTTTTTATTTATAAATGTCGAATTCATCGTGTGGTAAAGTTTCATCGTTTTTTGTACTCTATTGGTAATTTCGACTTCCTGCGTTCCATTTTCTTCTATTTCTACTCCCAAGTATTTATATCTTCTAACTTGCTCAATTTTCATTCCATCTAACTGTATATTTAAATGTTTTTGTTTCGGTCCTATAACCATAACTTTGGTTTTACTTTGGTTAACTGTCATTCCAAATTCTTCAGATACCGTGCTCCATATTTCCATATTCTTTTGTAAATCCTTCTCTTTCCCTGCCATAATTATTAAATCATCTGCAAAAGCTGCTTCTGATATATCCACTCTTCCTAAATGTCTGTATCCAACGTGTAGTTTTGCCATTTTGGTTGACGATTTTTTAATTATTTCATCAATAAAAATTGTAAATAATAATGGACTTAGTCCCCCTCCTTGCCTTAATCCTTCTTGTGTTGAAAATGGTTCTGATGTTTTATTTTTGTATATTACACAATTTCTATTATTTTTGTAAATGTTTTTGATTATGTCTATTATTTTGTAGTTTACTCCCCTTCCTTCTAGTACTTTCCATAACTTCTCCCTTGGTACTTTGTCAAAAGCTTTTTCCATGTCTATGAATCCTATATATACCTCTTTTTCTTGTTGTGAGAACTTATCAATTATCTGTTTCACCGTAAATATGTGGTCTTGTATGCTTCGACCTCTTCTAAATCCACTTTGCGATTCTTCGAGAGTATTTTCTATTATTGGTCTTAGCTTACTGTCTATAATCTTCTCGTATACTTTCATAGCTGTACTAAGTAAATTTATTCCTCTATAATTATTGCAGTCTTGTCTATCCCCCTTTTTATATATTGGAACTATTAAGGCTGTCTTCCAATCTTCTGGAATCTGTTCTTCCCTCCACGCAATGTTGTATATGTTCAATAATATTTTTGTTCCTGTTTCCCCTAAATTCTTGAACATTTCTGCTGTTAACTTATCAATTCCTGGAGATTTTCCATTTTTCAATTCACTTATTATTTCCTGTAATTCTTTTAGAGTTACAATGTCTTCATTTTTTGTTATTGCATCCTTTTTTTTGTTAATGTCCTGAACTTTGCTGTCTGCTCCTAATAATTCCTCAAAATACTCTTTCCATCTATCAATCACTTCGTTTTCATTTCTTAGAATATCTCCTTTTTTATTTTTTATCCATGTTATTTCTTGTGTTTTTTCCTTTCTTAATGACTTCAAAGTTTTGTAAAACAGTTTTTGATTTGATTTACTATTGCTTTCCATTTTTTCGCCAAATTCTTTCCACTGATTTCTTTTAGCTACTGCTACCATCTCTTTTACATTTTTCCTCTTATCTTTGTACTTTTCATAGTTTTCAGTTGTTTTGTTATTTACATATATTTTCCACGCTTCTTTTTTTAATTTTACTACTATTTTAATTTCGTCCGTCCACCAAGCTGTTTGTTTTTTCTTATTAGTTTTCTTGCTACAACCACATATTTCTTTAGCGGTTTCCGATACGGTTTTTTTGAAATAATCCCACATTTCTTCTAAATTACCATTTTTCATTAAATCATAATTATTTGAGAACTTCCCTGATAATGATATTTTGTATTTCTCTGCCATATCTGTGTTTTGGAGTTTGTATGATCTGACCGATTCATATTCTATTGTACTTTCTAATTTTGGTTTATTATGGTTTGTAATTTCTACTTGTTCTCTTATTTTTGTTACAAGCAAATAGTGGTCACTTCCTATTTCTGGTCCTCTTCTAACTCTGGTATCCAATACTTCCTTTTGATTTCTTTTTTCCACCAATATATAATCTATTATTGACCTTTCATTTCTGCTTTCCATCACACGTGTATATTTATGTATGTCTTTATGTTGGAAAAATGTATTGGTTACAATAAAATTGTGTAATATGCAAAAATCCAGCAGCCGCTCTCCATTATTATTCCTAAATGTTTCACCATGTTTTCCTATTACTGTTCTATAAATGTCATCTTTTGTTCCTACTCTGCTATTAAAATCTCCAAGTATAATTATTTTTCCTTTCGCATTTTCTGTAACCATAGTTAGATCTTCCCAAAACTTATCTTTATTTCCTACTGTATCGTCTTCATTTGGTCCATATACAATTATTATAGTTTTTGTGTTCATATTTTTATTTTTCATTTCCATCACCAATAATCTTTCCGACCATCCCGTCCATCCAGTAATTTGTTCTTCTAAGCTTCTATGTATTATGCATGCAACTCCGGCTGCTGCTCTTTTCTCATTTTCAATGCCACTATATATGAGTATATGACCATTATCCATTTTCACTATCCCCTGTCCTTTTTTTTGGTCTCTGTTAAAGCTAGTATTTTCAAGTTTGTATTTTCAAACTCTTCTTCTAATTCTTTTTCTTTTCCTAAAATACTTCTAACATTCCATGTTCCAATTCCCCACATTTCCGTTGTTGATTTTACTTTATTCGTATCAAATTCCGTTGCCGAGTCTTTTTCTCTGTTACCATGAATATCTGTTTCTTTATTTAGTTTTTTGAATATATTTTTTCCAGTATTTTCATTCTATTTGTTTCTTTATCCCATCTCCATTCTTGTCCATTTACTGTTACCTTATTGTATCCCATTTTCACGTCTTTTCCCTTTTGGCTTTCTATTTTTGCAAACATCCTTATCTCTTTTTGTTTTTCTCTTTCCTTTTTGGTCATATCATTATTTATAAAAACTCTTTCTTCTTTCCTCTCCTTCAATTTTGCTTTATTCGCCATAATTTTTTCTTTATCAACTTCATTTTGACATTCCACTATATACATTTTCTCCCCTATCTTGTTAACTGCCTTAGGCTCGATATTTATTTTTAATTGTTGACTCACAAAGTTTCTGACATTTTCTACCAATTTCGACGGCTCATTAGTATCAAGTTTTAATCCATTTATCAGCACATTATTCTTTCTTCTTTCTTTATCTATGATTTCCATTGTTTTTTTAATCTCTTCCATTTCTGTTTTCATTTCTGCATTTTCTTTTTTGATTGCTTGGTTTTCTTTTCTCAATACTTCGTTTTCAACTTTCAACTTTAATATTTCCTCATTAAACAGAGCCTGTTGATCTTTGGTTTCTTTGATCTCGTTTTTAATAAGTTGTTGTTCCCATTTCATATCCTTTTGATCTGCAGATATTTCCTTCATCAACGCTATGATTTGGTCTAACTTTTCATCTTTTTTACTTTTAGGTGGGGTCCTGCTAGTCCTCTTGCTACTTTCAAATAAACCATCCATTTTTCTTTTCTTTGAATCTTCTGTTGAATAATCATCACTATCCATTTTGTTTATATTTTGTATTCAATTAATATTTAATTATATTATTTTCGTGGTAGCGTAAGACCAAGATACCCAGATCTACTCTTCGGAGATACTTGATCTATCCAGCCACTTATTATATATATCTAATTTCTTTCTCTATTTTTTAAATTTGACAACGTCGCAAATTAAATCGTTTTGGACTCTCCTTAAATCAATTGCTTTTTATTTTAATAACCTAACACTAACCTATTTATTTAATTGTTTTCACTAAATCTAACGTTTTTCTTAGTTTGTTTTTTATGTAGCACTACGTATTTTACTTTTTGTTGACACAATTCAAGTTCTAGTTGATTAATTTTCGCTGCACTTTCCGATATATCGAATTAAATGCAGGCGAATTTTACAAACACTTTATTATTTCAACGCACCGTTGCCACCTCCTGTTTTAATTTGATAACAATAAAATAAATGAATAAATTGACTTGATATTTACGCGATTTTTCAAGTTAATAGTGACTGAGTCCTCCATTGCCATTTATCATTCTCAAAATGCAAAAAATTGTTATAAAGGGTGTTTTCAAATAACACTTACAGCGTTTGCATGTAGACACCATATGTTTCAATTTGATAACAATAAAATAAATGAATAAATTGACTTGATATTTACGAGATTTTTCAAGTTAATAGTGACTGAGTCCTCCATTGCCATTTATCATTCTCAAAAACCACATTTTATATTTATTTCATGGAAATGCACATACTGCTTACGAAAGACAGGTAATATTCGGAAGTCTTCAACAAATTTATAATATTGTTACACTTTTTGTAATAAAACTTTCTCGTTTCCCTTCGTAACGAAAATAAGGGTTTGCGAATGGAAACATATCCGAACCCTAAGATTTTGTTTTGAATTCCCTCTGGTTTAATCCTTCATAGGTTATCACAGTTTTGGAAGTACGTATAAAAGCTTAGGTCGAGTTAGGTCCAACGAAGACTTTAACAAAGCATTGACCAACTTTTCCAAAAAGCCCTAGTACGACATGAAAATATCAATATCATATTTATTTTGAATCTCATACGAAATATAATATTATGAAGTAGCTGGAGTCGGAAAATACTTCATTTTTTACAAGCTTTTTTTTTAAATCAATTGAATTTGTATGTGACAAGCATACAAAAGAGACTTCAGAAATATATTTTTCCCACGATTTTATTTAGAAAAGCCGACATGAGCTGAAATATCTAATTGGTGGTGTGAATTTCAATTAAAATAAACAAATTGTACACTAAAAGAACAAATCGTCATATCAAGAATAAATTTTTTCAATGTATGTATGGATTTCAAAAACTATTAAATTCTTTTTTCATTGATTACGAATTGGTTATTTAAAGGTTAGTTACTTATGCTTTCCTGGTGTTAATAGGGCATGTCCACGACAGTTGACAATACCCCTGAGATAAAACAATAAAAATTGAATAGATGAGGCTTTTACTTGATGTAGATCCATAGTAAGTTATGAAATAAAATTGTTCGATCTCATAACTTAAAACAATAAACTTAAACACGATCAATAATTATCAAACAACAAACATCTATTAACCTATATTATATATTATTAAATATGCAAGCTGAACAATTAAAATTACTTTAAAAAAACACTTAAGCAAAACCAACTAAACTCAAACACGATCTATTATTATAAATCAGCATAACCTCACTATTAAGTACCACGTGTTCTGGACGCTTTGTTTATTGTTTTACCACAGGGCTGTTGTCAAAATAGTTTGTGACGTGGACATGGCCTAGGCAGACAAATAAAAAGGGAAAAAATTTAGCACATATGGAATTGGCATGAGCCACTAAAAAAGATAGGGAAGCTGGAAAAAGTAGAAGAAAAAATATGTATTTTTTCTAATTTTAAAAACTTACCCTCTCGAAGAGTGACCATATAATATGATGGTTTACTTGGTTGACTCATTCCCATAGAGTTAACAGCCATCACCCTAAAACTGTAGACTGTATAAGGGTGGAGATCGATAACTTGGTATGTTGTTTCATTACTGGGAGTCTTAATATCTTTGTCGTCCCATTCTCCATCTTCTCCCACTCTGAAACAAATATCATAATATTAAATTTAGCCGTAGTGGGGTATAGTATAACATTGAATTATGGCTTTTTGTAAATAATAACATGAACGCGGAGAGAAAAAATCAGAAATTTCCATAATGCAACAAGATAACATTCAAGACATATTTGAAAAATGTATCGCAACTTGACTGACTTAATATTACTATCCATGATTTTGCTGTAGTTGAAGGAATCCAAATTAAATATTCACTTGGGTAGGTATCTTTTTTTTTTCTAAAAAAAAACGTACTCACTTTATCCGTTTATCAAGCAAAGCTGCGGTTAAAACACAAGGGAAGGAACAAATTGTCCCAAATATCCTTTCTTTAAACATGAAGAAGAAGGAAAGGAAGAAAGGTTAATAAAAATACGTATTTCCTACATTTTATTGAAAAGGGCCAAAGTATTTAAATGGTCATCGTTATTAAGGGACAGCTTTTATTTTTCAAGGTTTTCAGTGTGTAGCGTCTCTTTTATCGTGTGGAAAAAACACATCATGATGGTATAATGTTTAGCTTACCGACCCTAAGTATATTGGTTAAATTAATTTATATCAAACTGTTGTGTCATAGTTTATGAAACAATAGGAAAATAATATCATTAAGTAACGTCTAATGAACCTAATCCCCAAAGGTTTTTTAAATCAATATTGACTTTGAAAACATAATTTTAACGACCTCTATTATAGCGTGCCAAGGCTTCTGACGTCATTGAGTATGATGTCCACTAAGTCGATCGTCAGGATACAGGATACAGAAGACAAAGGATTATCATAATGTCAGATAGTAAAGCAGCCATTAAAGCACTGAGCTCTTGTGTAATCAGTTCCAAAATGGTGTGGGAATGTCTAGACAAACTCGATGAACTAGGCGAGAACAATATAGTCCCTTACTATGGATTCCAGGACACACTGGAATAGAAGGAAATGAAATAGCAGATCAACTAGCAAAAAGGGGGACTGAAATACCTTTCTAGGGGGCTGAACCCTTTTGCGGAATCAGCCCCAATGTAATATTGGAAGAAATAGGTGAAGACGAGAAAAAGAGAAGATCTGACCATTGGAAATATTTAGTAGGGCTTATACAATCGAAGACTCTTCTGGGTGACTACAACCTGTTGAGATCAAATGAATGCATAAGTCAAAGTAAAACTGGGATCCTAACGGGACATTGTCGCCTGAATGGGCACCTGAAAAAGCTCAAAATAGTGGAGGAAAAAGAATGCAGATTTTGTGGAATGGAAGAAGAAACCTCCATCCACATACTTTCCAACTGCACAGCACTTCAGAATCCTAGAGCACAGCACCTGGGAGATTACTGGAGAAACATTTACCTAAGTTGAAGCCTGCAGACATCCTAAAATTCCTACGGGAAATAGGACTAAAGGAACTACTAGTTTCTGAGACTCTCCTCAGAAACTGAGTAGAAGTAAGGGGGCACAATAGATCTTTTAGGTCTCAGTGAATGTCACCCCAAAATATATACATACATACATACATGTCGATCGTCGGCCACAAAAACGATGCCAATTTGAGGAATTTTTGGGGTTTCTTCTTATTTTTCAATTTTAAGTGTATAAAATAAGTTCAGTATCATCTACGTTCATATTTTGTATTTATATCTTTACCGAGATAAATACAATCGCAATTGTAATGTAAAAACACCTGATATTTGCATTCTGTGCAATTATTTGAGTTATTATTAGTAACTGTCATCAAACCTATTCAATATTGACTAAACACCTTCCATTTTACAAGATTGCTCAACAGTATCGACAGATTATGTGCAATCACTCCCACTGTACAACTTCTTTGACTATTATCGAGCGATCAAATATCAAAGTTAAACTGATTTGCGACTTAAAATAGATTTCAACGTTGATGAGCATTATACGTTAAATGAATTTCCTTAGTACAAGTAAATTTTCTTTGAGACAAGTCTAGTGGTATATTATTGCCACTCGTCAAATTTCAAGTAGCATTGCATTTGAAATAGTTAATTGAATCTATATTACCAATTAATGTTACAATTTTGTCTTGATTTAAATGTGATTACATTAAAAAAAAATCTATCAGTTAAACAAGTACGGAATATCATTATTTCAATAAATAAATTCTAAGTAAAGAACGGACGCTCTTGTCTAGTCTAGTTAGTCACTTTACTATAAGTATGAACAATTCTCGCCATTAAATAAAAAGAGTATCATTATAGCTTATGATATACCCCTGAATTTACCTATACTTAGAAGTAACTTTGATCTATTTACTTTATTTACAGTTTCCTGCAAAGAAAATGTCATTTTAGTAAAACGTGTTATCCATAGATGTCAAAGGTAATAGTTTAGTACCTACTGTTATAACGCCTCAGAGAGTCTTTGAAAACAAGCAAAGATATATTGTCCTTTCGAATGATTGGTTCTATCTTGCAGATATACCAACCCCGTTTAACTTCTGCTTCTTAGTGCTGCTTCTTAGTGAACGGTCTTTGTTATTTGATTTTCAAAGACTTTGTGAGGCGTTGTAATATTAGATATTAAACTATTACCTTTGACATCTTTAAATTGATCTTTTAATAAAAAGGAACTAGTTCATTTCATACCCCAAAGATTAAAACTAAAAAAGCTCTGATCGGTGCTAAATTGTCGATTCGGTTGATTAAAAAATTTCATCTACATTCTTTTCACTTGAAATTGGATTCATCCACCGTTTTTAATCTCATATTGAATATGTGGAAATACAGAGATGAGTAGTCATCACCTTTGCGCATTGCTGGTAAAAAATTCATGCTCAACTAGATCCAGTGCATATTATGTCACGTTTTCTAAATTTATTTGCATCAAACTCGGTTTAACAGACTGATTGGATTTGAATCCTGATAGAATAAATATTGTACTTAGCAAATAGCAGCACACACATACATCGTACAACTCCAAATGAGAATTATAAACAAACCGAAAGTGCACCGTTTTAAATCAATTTTAATATAGGCCAGCAAACCGAAGGCAATTTATACAATTAATAAAATTACTTTGAATCGTCTTTAGAGCCAATTCTATGAA
>CAJUYI010000001.1:2109358-2121434 GCA_910591695.1 Galerucella pusilla | reverse complement strand
CGACTGACCTGCTATGAGTTTTTTCAGAGGTTTTCTCTTAGCAATAGGTAAATGCTAGGTCAGTACACACCTCTCCACCGTTCCCTTCACTTCCATCTCCTAAACCCTCAACCAAACAATCCTTATTCCTTCCATTGTTGGCTGAAGAGGCTCCGAATAGCCTATAGTGGCCTGAAACACTATTCTTCCTTTTTTAGTAGTGGTCAGTCTAGGGAGGTATTGACAGTGAAAATCCAGAGCCCCTTATTGTGCGAAAACTATTGACTTTCATACTCTCCTGAATCTCCTGTTCCTGAGGTACTGACTTAGGGATATTCCATCCGCGCTGAAGGTCTTGGTCTTGCTCAAATAGTCCGGTCTTGGTCTTATTCTTGTTCATTTAGTCTGGGTATTGGTCTTGCTTTTTCATAAGACCAAGACCAATTTTGCTCATCACTAAACCCGATAGAGAGCGGATGGTATTGACTCTTCTCTCCTGAATTTCCCGTCCCTAAGGTATTGACTTGAGATACTCCGTTGCGTTTACTGAACGAGTCATTAGATATTCCTTCTGCCGAAACTTCACAAGCAGAAGACGTTCCCAAGAGTAGAAGTATTCATTTTAGGCTAGCTGTCAAAGCCACATATCTCTTGTAAATAACAACTGTGCCAAGTATTTTTAAGAATGAAATTTCGTTTTATATTGGAAAGGTTACGATATTATAATGCATTTGAGCCCCATCAACATGTAGCCGTTTTGTTTTTCTTTCTCGATAACATTGTTTTCTTAGCTCTCTTGGCGTTTTTTGGAACTTGTAACACTACGTGACGAAAATTGATTTATCAAATAACATCATCAAGTTGAAGCTTATAGGAAGAGACATGAAAAAATGTATAAAAAACAAGTGGGAGGTTGATAAAAGGAGGATTTTGTGGAACAAGGTTAGATTGAATTTGTATTCGATACCTACTAGCTTTGTTGTCTTGGTATCTTGTTATCTTCAATGGAAATTGTATTTGTCTCAAGTGTGTTCCAGTATCTCTGGCATTTGCCTGTTAATCGGTCCAAGTAGGAAATAATAAATAGTGTTTTTCGAAGGTTTTCAAGGTGATTTAAAAAAATTTATATTCTCTTAACAATCTTTCTGATTCAAATCTGTAGTAGTGGATACATTTCATGGATTGAAGAATTATTTTGTCATTTAATATTGTTAAATTAGTCCTCAGGGCAATTTTAAACAAAGCCTCAAAGGCGAACTTCGAAACAATTAATTTTTTTATGTTTGGGAGCTATTAAAATCTGGTGGCATGGTGAAAAAGCCTGAGCTGCCCCCTGGTGGTATTCCTGCGTTGACTTTATGACCTGTAGGTGAGTCCCGTTGTTTCCATAATAACCTTTCAGGCTCATTCACTTCACTCAATCGTAGAATGGAGGAGGTGTACTATAATCGGATAGATCCAAAAAAAGAGCACCAGCTAGGAGTCTACCTGGCTAGAACTAGGTACTCACCTATCCCAAAACTAGCAAAGAGATAGGAAAACAAGCTAACCTCGGTAATTTATAAATATAATAAAAAAAAATTAAAGGTGAACATACTTTAAAAATACTATTGAAATTGTATGAGGTAATTGAAATACAATTATAATAATTGGAGTTTGAACGTTTTACTGGGCTATGGCAAATCGAAAATTCCTAGACAACCTTGTTGAAGTCTGTATAACCCACTAATCTTGTTACTTTCGAAAGATCATGTAAGAAGCTCTGCATTGTTGGTGTTAATTTGAGTAAATATTTGGGTTTTTGAGATTCACATCAACTTTGGTGAAAAATATACTGTACTGTCTCCATTGAGAAAATTTTAAGAATTTGTAATATTATAATAAACACATACGAGCTCGAAAGTTGAGGGACATCTACCAAATTCGACCTTGCACAATAATTATGCTTTGTATATTTTTTTGTTTCCCTACGTCCTCACGTTTAAGTTCACATAACGAAAATTTTATTAGAAATATGAAAGCTCTACAACATGTAGGTAGCCAAGCGGTCCAAGCGGATTTTGGTTCACGTACTACTCTACAAGCTTCGTCAGTACTGAACTGGTAGACCGCCGTGACCGGCGAGCGTTGTATCAACAATGGAACGGCAAGCGACTACCGAAGCAGAGAGACAATGTCAGTCATAGAAGGATAGAAAAGCGAGAGATGGATTTTTATCCGATATTTTAGTGGTAGCAACCGAATTTCAATAAGGAATTGTACGGTCATAAGTAATTTGAGGATTCTGAGATTTTTATATAGTATTCATAAAGCTCCAAATTAGACTTCTTATCAATTAGTTTTTCCATTTAATCCATATTTAATTCTTTACAAGGGCTCAAACTTTGTTTAATATGTGTAATTACCTCATGATTCGTATTTTTTTCAACAAAATTTGGTTAGCATTTCAAAGTTTTTATTCGATAAGAACTCCATTACCTCAAAATTCTTTGTCAAAAATACTTCGATATTTTGTCAAATCGCTGCCGATAGATTCCCCTTAAAGGTTGAATTAAATTCACTCCAATAAAATAAAAACAGCTTGAAACCATCAAGAAATCATTAAATACTATTTAATCATCAATAATTTTCTGTAGTGACCATAGCCTAGCGAAAATAATCGATGGAATGCGGAAATCGCTGTAGGAAATCTCCAATATACTCAGAACATTGTTAATTCATCAGTTGTTTTCTTTTACACTGTACTCCCAGTGTGCTTGATCAAGTTTGCAGCTTTGTTATGAGGATATTCTTCTAGTTTTGTTTCAGCTACTAAAGTGAACTTGTTCAGTACAGTAACAAACGACTAAATTTACTTTAACTGTTCTACAATACATAAAAATGTGTATCAAACTATTTTTGATTAAAACCCATTTGCATGATACATCTTCATAGCTTCAAATTCAAAATACAAACGATTATGTTTTCCTATCACGTATCCCATTTCTTAAGAATACTGACAACACCACATAATGTACACAGATGCATCCAAATCCACCAGATGCGTAGGGGCAGCAGTTATTTCTGGTGGCCTAAAATATAACCTACAGCTACCAGATACCAGCAGCATATTCACTGAAGAACTTACAGCTATACTACATTCCTTAAAATTGCATGTGCCCAAGAATAAAAACATTTTTGTTATCACTGATTCTTTAAGTGAAGTTTGAAATCCGTTTACTCAAACCACGAAGTCATTCTCAAAATCAAGCACCAACTTTTCAAACTCAAGTCCGATAGTAGGAATGTTCTGATGGTTACCATCACTTACCGATATACCAAGTAGCGAAGACTCCGATATTTCAGCTCAATCAACAGTCTTATCCCAAATTATACCTGATACCACAAGGTAAGTGTCGAGAATTTAACAAAATGCATGAAATAATAACAAATGTGAGAGAAACATAGGATCCCCTTCACCTTGAGTTATTTAAAAGCCATAGAAATGTATAATTTGTAATTTTACTGTTAGCCTTTATATATACCTTTGTAACCACTGAACTGCCAATAACTATACCTATAATAATTATATTATTTTTCCCATTCAATTAACAACCTTCACATACACTGCCACAATAACTGAAGAAAACATTTCTGCGATTGAACTAATTAAAAGATTGTGTTGCTTATAACATAGTTGTATCTAAGCCAAATCAAAAATTCAATTTTTCCGTTAATGGAATATTGTATTAGCCGAATCCAGTTAATATTAATTAGCAAGTATCGAACTTTCCTCTCATAATAATGATACTACTATGCTACTGTGTATGCTAATATAGGTGATGATCAATCATTTTGATCTCTGACAGTAACGTTTTCAGGAATACAATCAATTCACTCGGAATTCACGTAGAATTCCATTTCCCTTGTCATAAATACGTATCGGGATATAATATTATATTATTTGATATACGTGCAGAGGACATTTTCACTACCTACTCTTAGACTTATAATCATTTCGATCTAATTAATTGTGGAAGATATCCGCACTCATGTCTAGATGAGAACAAATTGATATAATCAATTCAATAAATGAGTCTTATTAACCGTCGATGTATTATTACGTAATGCTGGTTAATATCCGGAAGATACAAGGATTATGAAACAATTAACATAACGATTAAGAGCTATCTGTGGTGTTGAATCACGAAAGACAATTTTCATCCACTTATTATGCCTTTATATTTTTTTAACGGATAGATTATGAATTATTAACTTTTTTATTGTATTAAAATACTTTAAATTCATAAATTTTGTTCAAATTAGTACCTTATTATGTAATACGTCATTATGGTTGTTCTATTTTTGGTAAGATTTAATCGTTCACTAAAAAGTGAATAATGTTGTAAATTAATGAAGAAAGGTGCACTCTTTAGTAGTCACAAGATATTCTCCCTGAGGGACTATACATCTGGTAGAAGAATATACAGTTCCTCAGGAATCAAACTGTATAATGCTAATTTTAATTGTTGTAAAATCGTAGCTTTTCAACTGAGATTTATCTTTAAAATATTAACGCCAATATCATAATTAAATTTACATATTACTACCCATATGTGAAAAAATTATAGTATATTATAGTGGAGATGAATCAGAATCTGCTCAGCTTGTCGAAAAATGTTGAAGCTTAAAAATGAACAAAAAACATACTTCATATCTTCAAATATTACAAAATCTAAAATACGACTTGAACTCCAGTCCCCAATTTCGTACATCTACTGTTCTATAAAATCGATAGTTATTTCACAAAAGTGGCTACTGATATGCCCTAAATCCTCTTTCGACACTATAAAATTAAACTGTCATTGTAATCTTGCCTACTCGGATCTTATAAATCAGTCAGATGGATCTGTAACTCCTACGGGAGGTGATCTATTAGAGTTCGTGGCATGTATCTTTAGAGGATATGGTCACCTGAAAAATTACTCTCGATCCACTAACTAGATTGACGACAAGCTCTCTAAATTGCGTGTAGTATTTTCGAAAACTGGTAGAATTTTTTCAACTTTACTGATCAGTACAAAAATATATTGATAAGTAATAATATCTGTTTTGCCATTTATTTAACTATAGACATATCATAACGTATGACTCGATAAGCTTCCTGACAAAAAAAATCGAATTTATTCATCAACATAATCTTCTTCAAGAGTGATATATCCATAACACCGTTCTTACTACTCTTACTACCATACCTCTCTTTTCGATGTAACTGGGGTCCAGATCTGCAGAGTAGATAAACCAATTCGCAGAGTAATTTATCGAATTGAAACATTATTTTCATCGATATGCGACAGTGGGAATTGATCGAACAACAATGCCATGATAATTTTACTTATCTCAAAATTGAAGTGAAGTTGCTAAATTCGGATGTCATAACCTTACTTTAAAGGGGTTTGATCGACTGCTGTATTCCCAGCTAACTATTTTGACTCTGAATTTATTGTGTGAAATTGTCAATACACTACTCTCTGAAATCCTTGTAATATCAGCTATCCTCCCACAACCTCACTTTCTAGTTCTTTTTTTTGTAACAACTGCTTATTTTTGGTGAATCACAGCATTTAACATCATTGGAGTGGACTGGCACAGTGTATCCATAACGCTGATCAAGCCACTATTTGGTTTTAAGACTATTTTCTAGCAAACAATCTTTCATCAACATGCATTAGTAGATGACATACCCAAATGAAAAGTGCTCCTTTTATCTTGACAGCTGCGCTGATACTTCGGCACAGGAAAAGAACTTTCCACTGAGGTTTGTGTAATATTTTATTAACAACCATAATTAATTTATTCCACTACTAGCTGTGAAATTGACAATTGTTGCTTCTTCTAGCCAACTGAGAAGTTGAATTTCTCTATTAGTGGTTAGGTTAGGTTAGGTTCTATGTGAGTGGGGCCTTCTCGCCACCTCCACTGCAACCTTCGTTGAATCTATTGTGGCTCACCACTAGAGATTACAATTCACCCCACAAGCCCGTGCTTCTGACGAAGTCCATGGTTGTATTTGGTGATACTTTTTTGTAGTCGTTCGGCTCTAAGGTACTAAAACCTAAAACTATATATACCTATATACCTTAACCTGCCCAAGGCTGGGCATGAGCATAGTATGTGCTCCGCAGTTTCGTCCTCCAAATTACAGAACCGACAGTCCAAGGTCTGCCAGACTCATCTTCTGTAGGTGGTAATTTAGTCGACAATGTCCTGTAAGCAGTCCCGACAGAATGCGTAGGTTTCTTCTACTCCATTCCAGGATCTGCTTATTTTTTGGACTCGAAGGGTAGTATATGAACACCTTCGAGTGAGAGCCCGGTATGTCTGCCCACTCTATTAGCGGTTAATAACTATTTCTATTATTAATCTAGTTCAATAATGGACATATTCAAATATTCTGAGAAATCAGGGATAGTTGATTTCAACAAAAACTTGTGCAACATAATTTTGTATACCTATGACTTTAACATATTTTCTGCTTTAAATGATTACCTATCAAGATAAAATTAGTTTAAAATTCGCGCTCAACTAAAATGACTGATGACATAACGAGTGTCGAAAACTGACAGTGTGCTTGTCAGTCAGACGACGGGGTAAACGCTTCTCGTGGTGCGTTTGTGAATTATTTTTAATTTTTGTCTTAAATTTCGCTAGTAGTGGAAATTATTGTATATACACCATGATGGTGAAGACATATTAATGATCCTCGCACCTTATTTCGCTCGGGGCAAAGCCCCTCGAGAAATAATTTTGGTGCTCGGTCAATAATAATAGTCTTCACCAACTTAATGTGTGATATACTATTTCAATGTAGCAGACATTAGAATTTGTCTTAATTATGCCCAGTGTAGAAGTAGGTTAATAATTATACTGTTAGTTACAAATTATTGTTTGACACTTTGGTACAGAAGATATATTGTTTTTTAATGCACAGCAAAAGCTAAACAAAGCTGGGGTAAAGTAGAACAACAAAGCGATTCAAGGACAAGAATCAACTGTCCATTAACATTGCCAAGTCGAAAGTGCCTTTTCATCTGGTTTGAGAATTAAATAAGTCAGCAACTGTATATTTTGTGTTTTAACTTCACTGTTACTGTTCTTGAATTATGAAATAGTATTAGAGTATGAGATCGAAGCGAGAGCATCTGACAGTTAAGGGCTGCTAAAGCGTTTCCTGCATGTGTGACACACAATTTAAAAATTAGTAGAGATTGACATTCGACTACAAAGGCGGCAGAGGAAGATAGAGAGAAAATTAATTAAAAATAATACTTTTTGATACTCTTTAGAGATAATTGGTTTTGTTTTGATGTTTAGTTTATGACAAAAGTTTCTTTTATGGATTTATTAATTCCACTACAATACACCCTTCAATGTAAATTAAGAGGAAGAAGGCATTAGGCCAGTGTAGTCAAACTCTGGGGTGTTTAAATAGACACCATTAAATTGTTTGTTAGGAAGTATTTTACATAGCGTTTTATCCACGCAAGAAGAGCGAAGGTCGAGAGTTTAATCTTCTCAAGTTGATTAAAGGTGATTGAAACAATTATACGATACAACGTTTCATCAATCTTCATTTAGAGTAGAATTTCATCAAAAAATTATCTGGTATTTCATCGTAATTGATTTAAGATTAATTATTTCACTAGAGGAATGAAAATAGGGTAATTTCATTTCACTAGTGTTCGATAAGTATGCACAAGGTTCTTATTATAATATGATTGTGGATAAAAATTATAAAGCTAGCTCATTGTTCCCAGTTTTTCTTTAATAAAAGTTTCTGAGTCGTAATTAACTAACTTTACTATATGTAAAGAACGTTTCACAACGTTTCTTTGACTACGCATTTGGATTTAGTAATAAAAGTTTATAAATCCCTCATTGTACAGTAAATAGTAACAATCCGTAGCCGGTACATTTAGATACCAAAACATAAATTAAATTCAAATTTACCGCAATAACCAGATGTAATAATACTTGGTACAATATAAGGTATCTGCAAAACAGTGGAAGGCATCAAAGTTATATTTTTTGAATAACTGATAACTGATATGAAATTGGAATAAAATCGGAAATAACCATTAAATAAGAATGTAAATAAAACAAAGAAGCTGGCAGTAAATGGGAAGAGTATATACGGTTTGACTTTTCAGAGGCTGGCAGCACTTTTGCTGCTGTGATTATATTGTTAGTTGCGGCCATGATTTTGATGTCAAAATTGTACCTAAATCTGACATATAGATTAGTTTTAATACTCATTTGAAAAAAAACTGTTTTCGTTGTTGGGTAAATATGGAGAATTTCAAGTGTTAATTTAAGACTATATTTTACGTGATAAAACAATTAAAGAAACCGAAGAATATTATCCTGAATGTGCTACGTCCCATGGAATGATTTGTAAGTGGTACTCTTCTTTTAAGTGGCCTTATGAACGAACACGCGGATGATGCTGAACGTCTAGGACGGGCAATTACTGTAACTACTCCAGAAATGGTTAAAATCCGTGCCATTGTACTTTGCGATCGTCGAATACAAGTAGAAGAGATAGCTATTGAAATAAATATTTCTACCGAACAGGTACCTATGCAATATTTTGCATGATATGTAACAAATAAATATATACAAATGGATCAAAAATGAAAGAAGGTTCAGGTTGTGGAATTTACTCCAGAGCACAATACCAGCATGGTCAAAACAGAACTGAATGGTATCTCAATTGCCACAAAAGAACTAACCAGAAAAGGAATTTCTGACAAAAACATAACAATCTGCACTGATAGTAGACAAGTCCTATTAGCCTTGAGCAGATAACGTGATATATCGGGGCTAGTACTAGAGTGACACCAAGATTTAGCTATCGCCTCGGCAGATAACAATATTATCCTGAGGTGGGTTAAAGGGCACTACGGAAGTAAAGGTGCTCGCATTGCCGATTCTTTATCCAGGGAAGCGGCTGGACTAAAATTTTTAGGACCCATTGATACCTACGGCTTGACGACTTCGACAATTGCGGAACTATAAGCCAAACGTTACACCCATGCTCAATCCCTTTAGAGATGGGATGGAATCAAAGGATGCAGCCTTGCCAGTATCACCCTGGGCGAACCTGGGAAGCTGGCGCCGAAGAAATATTTGGCGATGACCAGTAAAAACCCACGTTTAACAGTAGGATTTCTGAGTGGCCATTGTCAACTAAGGAAACACCTCCATACTATGGGGCTTGTGGACACGCCTTTATGCAGGATGTGTGAACAGGAGGATGAAACTGTCAGGCATGTCTCATGCGAGTGTCCGGAGTTATCGTCAATAAGAGAGTGTGTGTTCGGTGAGTCTTGACCTGCACCTGCAGATATAAAGGAGATGTCTCCTAGTGATCTGTCCACCTTCCTGGGAAGGACAGGGTGGACGATAACCTAGGAGGACAACTCCTCGGGAGGATGTACAATGGGTTTAGGGGGAGTGCTATTGAAATGAATATTTCTACCGAACAGGTATGCAATATTTTGCAAGATATGGAACAAATGAAAAATTCAAACGAATGCTTGGATATCTTCAAACGTAATCCAAGTGAATTTTTCTGTCGATATGTTACAGTTGATGAAACTTGGGTACTTCAGAAACAAAATTACAGTCGAAACAATTAATTTCATCCGAGGAACGTGCTCCCAAGAAAGCAAAAACCTTTTTTTCGGCCAATAAGGTCATGGTCAAAGTGCATATGGATTCCAAAGGTGTAATATTTATTGATTATTTAGAAAAAGGGAAGATGATAACTGGCCAATATTATGCTGATTTGCTTTTGATGCTGAACTTAAGCAAAAGCGACCGCATTTGTTGAATAAAAGAATTTTGTTCCATCACGACAATGCTCTTGCCTATTCGTTCGCTATTGTTGCAGAAAAATTAGCCGACCTGCGTAACGATTTATTGCCTTATTTGGCTAACTCCGATTATTTTCTGTTTACAAACTTAAAAAAATGGCTTGATGGAAAGCGATTTCGGACAAATGAAGATTTTTTCGAATTCGTCGTTTTTATGTTAATCATCATTAAATCTGCATTTTTTAATAATTTATTTCCAAAAGGAACCCGTTTAAAAATGTATACCACTTGACCCTATAACTATTTAAAGAAAACATTTTGATATTTGAACTTATAATTTTATGTAGTGCAACCAGATTTTTAATCAATAATATAAATGTCATCATAACGTATGTGGAAAAATAAATCGTTAGTAGCAAATGTGAATCCATCAAATTCCTAGCTTGCTGTCTATTACAGAATAGACAAACAGAGAACACACCATCCGACTGTTACAAATTGATCGAATTTAATTTGAACAGCAGATGGATGTTCTTATGGTCCACAAACTATTAGCCTGAATGTGCAAAATTCTTAATGAAGGCAGGATATCCAGTTAGAGTTTCTACTTCAGTACAGTGCGGGTTTTATCGACGGAATAAATTGGGACCAAGCTCACCCACACGGTCTGACGAACAATATTACAGTGTTGTCATACTTATCGCCATGAGCGGAAGTGAAAAATAAATAAACATTTGATAATTTAGAAGTCACAGCGTTGGTATTGATAACATAACTGATTCACGGATAGTAGTTTTTTAAATAAATGACATCAACTTATAGGTATTCCTGTTATTAATTTTTTTGTAAGAAAACTATCGACGAAAAATGAATAATTTCGAGAAAAACAAAAAAGTCTTTCATACCAGACTTATAGATTGTCCTAATATATCTCTATGGTACCATAATATGATTCCTGACACAAAGGATTAATTTTGTAGATATAATTATATTTGTTTATGCTCATTAACCAGTTTGACGGTAGGGGTGCTGTTATAAATTTTCTACTATGAAGTTTAAATCCAGCTCTGGCTTGACATTGCCGTATTTTCTTGGTATATGGCTTTAAATATGGTAATATAATGGTCGGTTGGACCAGAATATTGCGTAGTAGTCATTAATACAACGAAATAGGTTAAGACTATTGCGTATGTAAGGGATAACAGACAATGGACTTGCTGCCTTGTGTCTTATTTTGATTCTGGCCCAAAGATTAGAATAAATTAGGACTTTAACTACCTCTGGTTAACAAGAACATCTTATAGTGGATGTTTTTTCTATTTTAAATAGTTAATTACGATTAGAATATTTTAGAGACAATTAAATTAAATTCTAAAGGAATGTTCCAGATAGTCTAGATAATTTTTGGAAAATATGTATATGTATTTTTTTGCATATACCTATGCCGTCTTCATAGCTATTTCTTATGTCACCTGGTTTCTTCTCTCCTTTTGTGTATAAGCTAACGTGAAAAAAACAATTATTTAGTAGATTCCTTAGGTCTATTAAATAATGGTTGTAATCGATGAGTCTGCAAATCTGAAATTGAAGTGGACACGATCACCTCCAATTTTCTTTCCCACGTTGATATTTCTCCTACTTTGTTTATTACAGCGTCTTTTGAAAACCCATAAAGACGACGTCAAAAATGGAATTAAAATCCTCTGAGACTTAACGGGGGATATACATTTTTTACTGAAATATGAAACTATCAATTCCCCACTGTCAAATTCGCCTATTCAGATGTTGTCGCTAGATAACCCTATTAAATTTTCTTTTTCGTAGAAGTACCAATTCTTATGATCGGTAAACAAGTGGCCATATCTGTATATTGGGGTTACATTCACTGATTCCTAAAAGATCCGTTGTGATCCCTTCTTACACGCAGTTCCTGAGAATTCTTGAGAATTAGTATTTCCTCCTGTCCTATTCGTTGCATGAACTTCAGTATATCCACAAGCTACAGTGTAGGTAGGTTAGGCCTGTAGGAGAGCCATTGGTCCGAGGTGGGGACTGACCCCCAAAACGATCATATGGTTCTATAGAGTGATTATGCTGCCTATGCTCACATATGCGGCTCTGGTCTGGTAGCCGAGGGTAACCTTGGTAACGGCTAGATCGCAACTGGCACGCCTTCAAAGGGTGGTCAGTTTGGGGCAACTGCATGCATGAGGACTACACCAACTGTTGCGATGGAGGTG
>CAJUYI010000001.1:2094386-2109348 GCA_910591695.1 Galerucella pusilla | reverse complement strand
ATGGATGATATATGGAGATGGATGGACACGCCAGGGCAGCCGCACTGAACTACCAAGGAGTAGGCTAAGGAAGATAGCAGGACTCCTAACAGGGCACTGCTGTATGAGGAAACACCTCCACAACTTAGGAGTAGAGGAAAGTTCCCTATGTAGGGGTTGCGGCATGACTGACGAAACGTCAGCCCATGTTCTCTTAGAGTGTCCACACTGGGCTGTACTACGCAGGCGAATCTTCGGAGTCCCTGTTATGGCACCTGGAGACACAAGCAGACATCCATTGGAAAAGGTTGTGGCCTTTATTGAAGGGCTCGGTTTCATGGATGTCTAGGTAGCAGGAATGGCACAATGGGCCCGCCAGTGGCCTCAGTGTCGGAACCTTGGCTTGAAATGTCCAGGACAAGGCTCGCCTGCACATTTAGTAGTAGTAGTAGTAGTAGTAGTCAATATTTAATATTTAGTATGGTGTACGATATTATAATATTGTATTATAATATATTAAATTTGTATTATTATTAACAAATATTAATCTTTGGCTATCACTTATGGGTTAGGATATTAATTGTCGTATGACAAGTATCTTCCTCAATTCTGAAAAGTTTAACGAATATTTTTATCAATTTCATTATTATCTAAGAAGTTTCTTGGAATTCGTTAATGTTTTCCGCCAGTGGCCTCAGTGTCGGAACCTTGGCTTGAGTTGTCCAGGACAAGGCTCGCCTGCATATTTAGTAGTAGTAGTATAGGTAGGTACTCCTTTTCTATCTAGATATTATGTCCTTGATATTGAGGTTATTTTTGAAGTGAAGGATCTTGGGATGATTTTGGTGACGTTGATGTATAGTGCCATCTGCCTATACCAACTATTCGTATCCCCTTTGTCCGATGTCACAGGATATTCTGAAATTTTGCACTGGCAGAATATTCAGGTGCCAATCAAATCAAATAAGAGACCGTCAGATTCCACTTTATTTCACATTAGCGCGAATGCTACTTCTTGTGGACATTCTCTATATGTGCAAGAGGGGACGATGTTTTTTCTGGTCATAATTTCTGGTACTCCTGAAAAGTTCCGACATCCACTCGCTGTCTCCACTTCATCTATCCAATGCTCTGATGACAGCCTTAAATGGAGTATTGTCTTAAACACGTGGGATATCCTCTGTCAGCTATTTCAGTGCAGTCTAAGTAGATCTCTCCACCTCGCAAGCAAGCTGGTGTGGGTGGAGAGGTAGTCTTTTAGCTCTAGTTTCTTAGTTTTTATTTCAAAATATCTAATAATAATTGTTAACGATGCCACCGAGTAGATTTAATTTAATATTTTAATCTATGAGAACAAACTGGAATTTTTTTCCAACGATCCATCTAAATTGTCAGTATTCAGGTCCTGCTTTTTTCTTGTTGACACGCTCTTTCCATTTAAATAAAACTCATATAAAATAGAATAGAATATTTATTGCTAATATAAATAATGCAAGAAGTACAATCCTGAATAATTTTAACTAAGAATTTCCCAGCTATTGTAGTGAAGAAAATATCATTAATATGTAAATATTTACAAGTAAAGAAAAATTTGAAGTCCCTAAAATATTCACTCATTCATTATAAAATAAAATTCATATATTTCTATAAATGGAGCATAACTTTTTTTTATTGAAATGAATGTTTTCTTGTAGTATTTCAAGATTCACTGCAAAATGCGGATCAGAAGTGAAGTACAGATCATTAGGCGTTCCTGCTTGGAAAGTTGTTTTTAAATCTTTTAATGTAACAAGTCAGATGCATTTATATTCACTATTGCCATTGCTTTGTGCTGCAACATTATAAACTGTTTTTTTATGTTTTATCCCTAGCTAAATTTCTCTGCACTTTTCTTCTGAACAGTTGATATTATTGATGTTTTAATTTTCCCACACATTTTCGATTCAAATGTATGGTTCGTTGGAATTGCATAACTCGTAAAGAATTAGTATTCGTTAAATTTAGGAATTTGACACTGTCGTTTGGTTTGATAATAGTTATATACACACAAAATATTGTCCTAGCATTGGTGCATCAGAAATCTGCATATTCTACCTATATCTAATTACCATGACCTGAATAACAAATGAAGCAAGTGGAATGCAATCCATATCTGCTTCATTATATTGTATGCTTGTGAATAAGATTGCTAGGTTATGTATTAGGGATACTTCACATGGAGACTTTTTCATAGAGCAAATGCTACTTTGTTTAATAACAAATTAATACATTATAAGACAATCATGACTTTCCGGAGTATTTTAGAGTACACTATTCAGAATACAAACGAAATATGCTACCTAGGAATTAATATCAACAACAGAAATGATGAGTCAGAAGAAATTAATACAAGAATAACGAAAGGAAAAAGGAGCGCAGGAGTACTACTAAAGAATTTAAATCGGAAACGGTATCAAGAAAAACAAAAAAAAAAGAATTTATTAAACGATCATATGACCGACAGTCTTATATGGAGCAGAGCTGTGGATCTTGAATAAAAAAGAAGAGAGATTACTAGATATATGGGAGAGAAAAATACTCAGAAGAATATATGGGCGAAGAAAAGTAGAAGATATCTGGATCAGAAGAACAAATGAGGAGCTCATGGAATTATATGAGAGACCTCCGATATCGGCGGTAGTAAGGTCGCAACATATAAGATACTTAGGGCACGTAGAGAGACTTGCGAACAGCAGAGCAACAAAAAAAGTAGTTAGAATAGGAGCTGGATGTAATAGAAATGGGGGAAGACCAAAACAGAAGTGGATAGCAGAGGTAGAAAAGGATCTAGAGCTGTTGAGCATACGCAGATGGGAAGAAGTGACAAAACATAAAAGAGAATGGAAGAAAATATCCAATCAAGCCTTAGCCCTTCATAGCCTGCAAAGCTGCTATATATATATATATATATATATACAGTGCTCGATTTCTAAAAATTGAGGTACCGGAACTCTGTTAAGGGTGGACACACCGGGGGGTCTGGGGGGTATTCCATACCCCCCAGCAAAAGGGGGGTCCGGGAGCCTTCGGAAAATTTTCAAAATTTCAGTTTAAAATTACGCATTTTTAGGCTGTTTTTACTTCTCAATCAACAATAGTTTAGTAAGTTAACTCACTGACAAAGAATTTTAACTGTTTTCAAATAATTTAGTTTTTTTACAGAGAGAGGTTCCGGAACGCCGTTCCGCCGCGTTCCGCCTGAAATCGAGCACTGTATATATATATATATATATATATATATATATATAAGACAATCATGTTTATTAATTATTTAATAAGCATTATTGTGAATAGTTTTTAATACTTGTTTACAATTTCTATCCATTTTTGGTAAAAGCTTTTCAAATTTTTCCACTTACATGTTTTCCTGTTAGATTTATTTTTCTCATTTTCCTCCCACATCTTTGTTATTGCCACCTTGCAAAATGAATGAATAAATAATTCTTTGAACTTCTAGTCCCAAGAAATGTTCCATAATAATAAATACATCTATCATAATTTTTTACAATATTTTTAGCCGATGACTAAAGTTTATTTTGTGCATCCTGTTTATTTATTAATTCTCAAGTACTTCACTTTAAATTAAAATCCAATTGTATTGTAAATTTAATTCAACAGAGTTCCATCGCTTGGATGAGTAAATTCAGTATAACATATTCCATAATAAAACTTGATAACGACTGGACATATAATTGGTATACGTTCAGGATTCACCGATCATTCCAAATGTATTGATCGTTTGTCATAATTACAATAGGCTACTTGGACATTTTATTTCACTAAACTCATAATCTAGACATAACCAATAGATTCACCAAGGGATTTCTTTCCAATCCTGTTTTTAAAGAAGCTAGAAGGGTAATAGATAATATTTGTTCGGTGACGTCATAGAACAGCATTATGACAGCATAACACATGAGATATGCTGTTGAAAAGTGAATCGCATGCAGTTTTAGTTTGTTACCAGTTACAAGTTGGAATAATGTTAGTTGAACTAAAGTGTTTTCAATACTCGGCACTATAGGTATAGTGTTTTGGTTACGATATTCGGTTGTTTTCAAATTCAATTTAAAGACGCTCTACAATATAAGTCCTTATAGATATCATTGATTGCATAGTTCGTAGAATTAGATTATATGGATTTTAAATAGGATATAAAATATCCCTCGTCGGTCATTTTCAAACAATGAGATACTTTTTTAAGGAACAGTATAAATTATAGATGAAGATATAATTTAAAATTCCCTAACCGACCAACCATTCTTGCTTGAACTTTTTGTACTTCTGTAAATTTTGCTTGTGCTCATCTCGTTTGCTGTTCCGCTCCAATCAAAATCCGTTTTGGACGTACCTACACGTTCGCTACTTTCACTGACGTTTCAGACGTTTGGGATCAATATTTTCAGAAACATTTTTTGATATTAGATATTGTACGATAGAAGATTTACAATTCTATATGATGCAAGATGCTTATTTATCGAATATAAAAAAATATTTCATTTGCTATTGACTGTTTTTGGATGTGACAACTGTTGGCTGTCTTGGGCCTTGTTACTGAGCATGCCGTGGTTATGGTTATGACATAGATGACCACCAGCCATTGGACTGCCACTCTTAACTATAATTTACCATTTACCACTCGAGTAAGGCTGGAAAGTTGTTCAGATGTTAGGCTAGGATAGCTTGACTTTCAGTTGGCTTGCGCGGTGGAACCTGTTTTACAATCCGACAAAGCAGAGGAAAATGTTTTTTTTATCCTACACTTTATATCTATCATATTTGTCGAGTTATGAGCATCTTTAGTCTTGAAAAGTGGATTTTCCAAAATTTCATGACTCTATTTGGAGGAGAAAAGATAATTTGATGATTTGGCAGTCGATTTATCGGCCCAAAAACCCCTCGGGGCGAATAATGAGCATTTTTATGTTGAGGACATTTTTTTGTCAAAAGTTTTGAAGCAAGGGGTAGATATGGAAATATTTAATACAAGCTTCCGCTACTTCCTGATTGCTGAGAATTATGGATTTAAAATACACTGGAATATGTAAAATTTTCCGCTGAATCGATTGCCGAAGACTAGAACGTTTTATCTATGATATTGATCGAGTTATGAGCATCTTTAATTCTGAAGAGCGGATTTATGAAAATCTCATGATTCCAAAACTCCAAAAACATTTTTTTGTTGAAAATTTTGAAGCAAAGTGTGGGTATGGAAATATTGCTAAAATAACGACTCCTCTGATGGAAAATATAGCAGACGTAGGAGCCACAACTTCAACTAATTTTCTGAGCAAGGAATCTCTTTTGTTAACTGTACTAGGTATGCATACTCCAATTTTTTACATCACTTCAAAAAATAATGACAAACAGTAATGAATTTCATATTATAAGAAACATTTTCTTACAGAATATTCCAAACAATTAATGTGTAGGATAAAAAAGTATGTGTTAACCACGGCAGTGAAGTGCTTTTTTTCAGGCATCGGGAAACGGTCAAGCTCGGCTGCGCCTCGCACAATTTAAAACCGGTTAAAATGATAATTGTTATCCCTATATTCACCATTTTATCTACGATTAAAATTCGCCACTATGAAAAATTTTCTATCTTCCCGTTGTGCTAATGACAGAGTATTAGCAGAGAAAATGCTTTTAATAGTAATAAAGTAGTTATTACGGAGAAAATGGTTATATTTCTATGCATAAACACAAATTCAATTGAGTTTTTATAGCGGTATATTCCAAATTAAATGCTGTGTACACAGCCGTTGTGTTACCATTAATATAGGTAGTTTTATGGCTTGTGCTTTGCTGAATTTTCCCTCTTTGGTCGACAATTTCTCACTTTGAACACGGAAATTCAATTTCAACTTTGAGTTTAAACTTCAATATTTTAACGACAATTTCTAATTAACATACAACAAAATTATAATTGCTCCAGAGCATCCCTATTTGTTTTGCATGTACCAGTCGTCAGTTGATCCTCTTTGGAATTGAGTTTAATAAATCCAAGATGGATTTCGAAGATTTGAGTTTCAATTTCTACATTCATTGAACTATTAAGTTGCTTTTTTTTAAATCTGATATTTAACGTCGGTATATTTTTGCAACTAAGGCTAATCACTGACGCCGGGAGCACCCCTAACCAGAAATTGGCGAACCCATTAGTGTTCCAACCAGTGGTAGCGTTTTTTAACGAGCCCAACTTCCATGGACTCGGGACCTCGGTTTTACGTCTCCTTCGAAAGACGGCATATCTACATTATACCTCGTGCTCATTGGTATAATGCCTGCGGGCTGTGATATGCTACTCACCCTAGTAGTCTAAAGTGCACCCTAGTAGTCTAAAGTGTTTCGCTGCAGGCTGTACGGGCCCTATACGATGGTTTTCCCTGTCATGGTCACCCATCCAAGTACTAACCATGCTATCAAGTATTCGCACCCCAAACCAAACGGGAAGTTTTACATATTTATAATTTTGACTATACAAAGACCACTGTATAAAACCCACCCTGTAACAAAATTCATTTTTCGTAAGTGGCTATTTAAAAAGACCCAACTGGCATGAGATTAAACATGAATTTTTTAGCACAAAATTACTTTAAATTTAATAATAAATTTCGTTTCTGTCTCAAGAAATACATAATTAATGAAGCAAAGTCACACGGTGCTGATTGCGGTTTATTCTACAAATTTTTTTCTCGTTACAAATTAGGTATTAGCAGCAATGGAAAAATAACGATGCGAATTGAAGCTTTGAAATGATGTGCTCATGCTACTTTTGATATTTTGACACCTACGGATCCCCTTTGATGTTCAACCTCAAATGGAGGGATGTTTTATAATAGTACCGGAGTGCAATAATATTTCAAAGTTTAAATTCTGTTTCTAATGTGAAAATTTGAACTTCATAATTTTGATATATTACATAGGTACATGTAGCTGCTGCTTCATAATATTATAATCACATATTTCCGTTTAATCTAATTTAATAGTTATTTTTTAAAAAATGGAGGTATAAAGCATGTATATAAACTACACAATTTAATATCAATGTTTGAGCTGACATGATGAAAAATCACTTCTGTCAAAAATTCCGATGCTCTGTCTAGCTTTAGTGAGACTTGGAAGGTATTTATATTTTATAAACTAATACCGTTGATTTTGAATATTTTAAATTGAATAGTATTTTTGAATTATATATAATTTTTCTTATTTAATTACGCAATCTAGATCACGTGACCTAATATGGCCACCCTTTATTGGATTTTACCACATTTGGCACTCCTAGACGTAGATAGTGGATATTAATAGTTATTTGGAATTTTCACACAATTTTTGCACCAAAGAGCAAATGGACGCTTTCAAATGTTTACATCACTACAAATATTTTGAATTTGGCTTTGTGCTCAAAGTAGGATCTACTTTAGTTAATGAAGTTTTTGTTTTGGTAGACAATGTAATTTTTAAGTTTAATATTTTCAATATTATATTGGCAATATCCAAAAAAACTGAGAAGCCCCACACCATGTAGAGGTAGTTTCCATAATTTAATGAAAACAGCTAGGTGAAGTGATACTTCAAAGTTCTATATCAAGCATACCCTCATCTCATCCAGAAGTGTGTCGAGCTAGATAAGCCCTTTTTTCTAATGATGTTGATGATGGAATAGTCCAATGATATTGTGTGATCAAGTAAATGATAAAATCATTCTGCTATTTGCTTTACTTCAAGCCTTCCACGCTACAGAAAGAGTCGCTATATACCTTTCCTCAATTAAATCTATCCAGAACATCTACAGCTCTCATCCTCTCGTGCAAGCAGTACATGAACGACACCAACAATTCTATCATAAAGGTGTAATAATCACATTATTTCGGGTTCCCTCTCCTGTCGAAATTGTCGGCAACGAATTGGCAGTCCGCTCAGCATAAGATGCAGCAATATCCAATCTTCCGGTAGAAAAAGTTCAACTATACCAAGACTTGGAAAACTACTTTAAAAATAACACCTACTCCTCATGGCAAGAGCACTGGAACAGAACCCCTTCGAAATTGCGGGAGATCCGTCAAGCCATTCTTCCTCCCTTTATTACCAAGAAGAGATGAAATAATTATCAGAAGACTGAGAATTGGACATACCAATATGACACATCTAGCCATCCAATGACTTCAGAACGCCCTCCTTTATGCCATTTGCAGGACTCTTAAGTCGAAATATATATAGAGCAGTGTGTTAGTCCTCATAGGCCAATAGATTCTACTCTTTTGTTTTATTTCTCCTGTACTCTATTCCTAACTGTTTCAAGTCTTCTTTAACAGCATCTATCCATTTCTCTCTAGGTTGTCCCCTTTTGCTCTTACCTTCTTCACCTCCAAGAAGCAACTTCTCCACACACCTCTCGTCATTCATCCTACCCACCTCTAAGCCGTGCTTGAATTTTACTTGCAATGCATGGTGTCTTATACATGTCTTTAATTTCTTTGTTCATCCTTCTTCTCCACTGACCCGCATCCTGTAAATTTTTCTTGGAATATTTCGTCCACGCCACGTATAACATGATTGTTTTGTATAGTCTGAACTATGCTGTTCTTGTTAATAATTTCGATCTATCATATTTTCTAGGGCTCCCAAGGCTCTGCTGGCTTTCATTATCGCTTTGTCTATTTCCACATCTTCATCGCTTTTATCTGGCACTGTTACTCCCATATATTGAAAATGACTAATAGTGACCAAATTTAATAGTATACTGAGATACATGCTTTTATTTTATCAAAAAGGGAATTTAAAGGAGTTACCCATGGAAAGTAGAATGGTTTACTCACTTCTTTTTGTCAGAAAAGCTTTTACCAATAAGAGTTGGTTGCCAATAACGTATTTTATAAGAAAATTACCTATTTTATAAGACCTTCTTCCTGAAAGTGAATATCTATAAGAAATAAGCAAATTCAAGTGAACCGATTCGATGGTCAAATCGGGACCGAAATAGAAAAGATTCTAAATAAGGAATGGCTAAAGGAAGGAATTCCGAAGGGATACTCACTTTACATTTGTATTCCATGGTTGTTGCCCTCACAATGAAGCTTATCCCTTATCCATCTAACTGAATAGAGGAAACATTACACTAATCAAAATAATATAACTCCTCTTGACACCTTGCTCCACCATTTGTATCCCATGAATGATGAATTGTACAGTGATAAAACAAACATACGTGCTTGGAAATACAATCGGTCGTCTTTCATGGAAACTAAAGGAAAACATCACAACGGAAACTATCACACATTTACATGATAGAAATTCAATATTAGGTAATACAGATCATCGACGTAAAAGAACCTAAGCAATTCCACTACAACATATTGTTTTAAAACTTTGAGTCCATTTTCTGTGGACTTTTGTATTTAGTATCACTTTAAGTTGGAAAAATTACTCATACTTTTTTAATGTGTTCCTTTTCAAAGTATAAGCAATTTTTGAGAGCTAGAAAGACCGCTAAAATGTGGTTAGTAATTGTACATTTCCAGACCAACTGTTTTATATCTCCTGCAGACTTTCTTCACTTGCTCCTGGTAAGAAATACACATACCTGATATAAGTAATATTTATCAAATTTCTTTCAATTACACCAAAATCATCAAAATAAATATAGCTCTGATTAGATCAGGGGACAATTCTTGAATTAGTGTGAATTAATTCACATGTGATACTGAAGTGCTATCAACTAGTTTATAACCCAATTGCATCAAATTCTATAGCACCTTTAAACTAATTTGTTGTTCGGATTCCTAAATATGGTAGTTGGATATAATCCTAAACTTCTACTGGACACAACGCTTGGTGTACGAATTCCCGACGGAAATAACCTAAAATACATCACTCCAAACGAGAATTATCTACTATCATTGAGTCAGTAGTCTCAAAGTTTCTAATATACTACATAACACACCAACTACGAGGAAAATGGAAGGAAGTTAACAAGTGAAATATATAATTCTACTGATTACCTTTGTTGTTGGAATTGAGTTTGTTTTTAACAATATACAGATGTGAAATAGTATATTACATAACGTGTGCGGAAAGTGACATTTTTCACACGAGTGGGAAATATTGTAGCACGAGGCATGAGCCGAGTGCGACAATCACATGAGTGTGAAAAATCACTTTCTCACGAGTAATGTACAGTATTTTTCCTACGATCACGTGATAATTTCACTAAATAATGTGACATCTGACATATTAATACACAAAATGTTACAATTAAAGTCAACATAATTGATTTCAAAATTAACAATAACTATCAATAGTGACAAAAATTCAAGTAGTTTAACTATATAATATAGGTACGTTATTACAATTATTAATTGGTTGGATAATTATAGAAATTGAAAGTGAAATTATTATTGTTCATCATACTTCATACATACTTATCATGAATACCTTTCAAGATTATTACATTTTCCTACTATTATAACAGGTGATTTGGATTAGTTGGTACAACATCGGACTTCTGACGAAGAGTACGCGGGTTCAATCCTCACCGCGCCCTAAATTTTTTTTAATCAAGAAAATGACAAAAATTTCACTTTTCAAATAGATCTCTTCAAATTTAGATATTACATAGGTAAATCTAATTAAAAATTATATATTTGACAGCTTGCCAGTGGTCAATCTTAATAAACATTCATTTTCATCCGTACACGCACGGATAATTTTTTTTTCCGTACGCGTATGAATAAAGGCCACTTCCCATAGAACTAAACAGTGCGACATATGTCACTTTCCCACTTTCCTATGTGATCGTAGGAAAAATATTTTGCAATATTATGTGTGTGTGTGTGTGATGGTAGTAATGGCATCAGCTCTCGCTATTTGCCACATACTATTTGGTATGGGTATTAGCCTATACACGTATATCAAATATCAATATTGGTTGTTTTGACAAATTTAACTATTAGGTCAAAAATATTCTTATTACCTGTACCTAACAGAGATGTGATACAAGTTGGTAGTTGTATATTATGTTGTAGTAGATCTCGAACAAAAATGTCTGTCGCCTGTCTATTATTTTTACAACCAAAGAATAAATGATTTGTATCTGCTACCTCATCGTTATCACAATAAGTGCAATAGGGAGATCTCACCACACCAATTTTATGAAGATGGGCCGGGAATCGGCCATGGTTCAGTTTTAATCTGGATATAATGCAAGTGTATGCTTTGCTGACAAAAGGAAAGGAGTAATGTGGGATGATATTTGGTAAATACTGATGGATTTTAAAGTAATGATTGTTAGAACCTGTAGCCGCATTCGTATAGATTGTATTCCATTCCTTCCGAATGAATTTCTTACATTCGTTAGTAACATCGTGAAATGGTACCAGCGGTATATTGATATTGTCAATTCTGCAAGCTTTTTTTGCTTCCTTATCTACCCTTTCATTGCCTATTACGCCAACATGTGCTTTCGTCCAAATAAAATGTATTTTCACATTTTTGGTGTAGAGATGGAAAAGCAGTTTTTTTATATTGAAGATTATTTCATTTTTAAATTGCTTTGTTGGTGAGCTATTCAAAGCCTCTAGAACAGACTTGGAGTCGCTTATTAAAACAGCGCCTGGCACTGATCCCTCCAGGCACCAAATGAGTGCTTTTTCAATTGCCGTTGCTTCTGCAGTAAAAACTGAACACAAGTTTTTGTTCCGGTAATGTTCAACTATATTATTATTGGCGACAAAAAATGCAGAACCTGTTCCATATTCATCCTTTGAACCATCCGTATAAATAATTGTATCTTTGTTATGATTCTGTAGTATGGATTTCAAAATTGTGTTATTGAGGATAGGGTAGTTAGTATATGAGGGATAAATTATGCATGGTTTGAAAATAATAGCTTCATATTCACACATGTAGATAGGATAATTTGGACTAGTTTTTATTTCCACTATTTCATTTGTATCAATAAAAGCACTCGCCAACGGAGGAGAACTTTTTTTTGCCCAAAACGGATTAACTAGATCTTGCACACCCACGGTAGCTATTTTTTGCTTTAACAATGCATTAAATGATCGATATTTTATTACTTGTTTATTCGCTAAATGTTTCCGTCTTATGTTTAATGGCGGCTCTTGGGCTTCAGTCAGAATTAAATGACATGGTGAGGACTTCATAACTCCCAATGCGATGCGGATAGCCTTATATTGTACTCTGTCGAGTATTAGCAAATTACTACGTGAAGCGGAACCGTATAGAGTGCATCCATAGTCTATGTGTGAGCGTATGAAAGATCTGTAGAATATGAGAGAAATATTTGGATCAGCTCCCCACTTAGTTTTTGATACGGTGCGAAGAATGTTTAGACCTTTCTCGCATCTTTCTTTTATGTGTTTGATATGGGTGGACCAAAGTAATTTCTTATCAAGGATAATTCCCAGGTACTTAAATTTATCGACGACAGGAAACGTGATATGTTTAATGGTAATTGAGTCTGCCAGATGAAGCCGGTGCCTTGTGAAGCACATGACCGCCGACTTCTCAGATACAAGACTAAAACCAAGATCATGTAGCCATTCCTCGACGCAGTTTACGACATATTTTAGATCTTTCAGACACTCTTCATAGGTACTATGTGCTACGTATATACAAATATCATCAGCGTATTGAATAGTTTTAATCCTATCGTCAAAAAAGTCATGTAATTCTGCTGTGTATATATTAAAAAGTAGTGGGCTCAAAATAGATCCCTGTGGTATACCCGTATTGACTAATCTTGGACCATGTAATGCATTGTTATGATCTCTTACGAATATCTTTCTATCTCTGAAAAGTTCTATAATGTTAGCGCATACCTTAGAGTTGATACCAATCTTTCCCATTTTTGAAGCTAGTGTTTTCAAATTCACCGCATCATAAGCTCCTTTCATATCAATGAATAAACCAAGCAGATATTCATTTTTTGCGAATGTAATTTGGACATCGGAAACGAGTTGAGTCAGAGCATCTATTGTACTACGTCCTCTACGAAACCCATACTGCGAATTTGGGGTCAATTCATTGCTTTCTATGTAATGTTCTAATCTTAATTTGATCATTCTTTCGAACGTTTTTGTTATGCAAGACATCAATGAGATAGGGCGAAATGATGAATATGAGTCGGGTTTCTTGAATGGTTTTAAGATAAGACATATTATTATTTCTTTTAATTTTTCTGAGTACTCTTGTTTAACCCACCAAGCATTAACTATATCTAATAACAAAAATTTTGCAGAGATAGGCATATTATATAACATTTTGTACGTGAAGTGATCAGTGCCCGGAGCAGTGCTCTTAGAAGTTTTTAAAGCTAGTTCTAGCTCTGTCATTTTGAAAGACCTAGACAAGTAATCGGATTTTGACTGAAAATTGAAAGATGGCAAACTGAATACGTTCGGGACGAAGGGTGGTGCTAGATGATCCAAACATTCATCGATTATTTCTTGGGGGATGACTGTTTTCTTTTTAGTGAACTTTTTATTGGTGATAGATTTCACTTTGCTCCATATTTCATTCAAAGATGTTCTTTTATTTAAACTGCTTAAGTACTCAACCCAACACTGTTTTTGTTTGCATTTGAAAAGTTTTGTAGCTTTGGCGGCTGCATTTTTATAAATTAGATAATTCTCTAAATTGCCCAGGTTTTTATAGGCCACTAAAGCTCTTTTCCGTTCGTTAACGGAGTTAGTGCATTGATCGTCCCACCAATAAGGTCTTGGGGTGGTTGGTTTGAATCCTTTTTTGATAGGCATTGATTCGTTAGCAGCATTGGAAACCATTTCAATAAATGCTTGTACTTTCTCATCATTTGAAATTGAACTTGTGTCCGAAAGGTTCAGGTTCTGTTCCAAAACATTTTGAAACAAATTCCAATCTGCCCTAAGATCGTTCCATCTCGTTGATGGAGGAATTGCGCATGGTACAGAGTTTGTTTGAATTTCCATAATAATTGGATAGTGATCAGACCCCATATATGCAATATTAAAAAAGTACGTTATAAATTTTAAAGTTAATAATAATAATAATGTTTATTTGTACAAGATAAATACAGTAATTTTGTTTGAATACTTTTTACAAATATACAAATAAATCTTAGCAAACCACTAAGTAAAACAAGTCACTTGTATGTGGTATAACATATAGGAAGATTAAAATAAATTACTAAAAAAAATATAACAATAATTACAAATTGAAATTTTAAAATCGAACATAACACATAGACATATTTTACTTATTTAAACACAAAAACACGGGTACATGTTTACATACGGCTCTCACATTACCTATATGGATCCTTTCTCTATGATCGTAGATTTAACATTGTTTGTCAAATAGTCCACGCACTGAATCGCGTGGAGTGTTTGACAAAAAGGTTTTAACTTTATTTTTGTATATAGAAAATTTTGTCTCATCTCTGATATCAACAGGTAAGAAGTTAAATATTTTGGGTCTTAGGAACGCACAGCTTCTTTGACCAATTGTTTTTTTTATGTGTGGAGGAATATAAATATGTGGATTTGTTGCGTGTGGCATATGCAAGCAATAATGCTTGTAATTCGTTGTTATGTGTGTATTGATCAATACTTACATTTATAAAATACAATTGTCTTATGTCATACATACCTGTCTCTGAATAGAGTGCATTGCTGGAGCAATCATAACCCCTATCAAGTATTGTTCTCAAGAATCTTTTTTGGAATATTTCTATAGAGGGGATAGATATCCTTTTGCTAAACCACCCCATCCTATAATACCGTAATTCAAGTGAGATTCAACTAGATTCTTATAAACTATTATTTTTTGTTTAAAATTGAGTATAATACATAATCGCTTGAATTTAAATAGTATAACCCTTAACTTCCCTAGATGATACATAATATGTTGATCCCATCTTAAATTCGAATCTAATATTATG
>CAJUYI010000001.1:2027892-2089386 GCA_910591695.1 Galerucella pusilla | reverse complement strand
ACGTTTTGCATTACATTTTAGTTTTTGATTGTATTGTAGCGAATTTCAGTAACAACATGATATTAATTTTTTTTATGTTAATTTTTGCATTAAATTTAAAAACAATAACATTTTTGAATAGAGAATGAAGAGACCTTTCAAATGATATATCACAAGCCTATACTTCCCATTTAAAAAATTGGGGGTTGTACCTGTCATTCTAAGGGGGTTGAAGGTAGGGGTTGCATTTTCACGTTAAAGAATGTCAAGTTATAATTTAAATTTGACGTGTTTCGGGATTTTTTATAAATATGTACAGTAACCGAAATAATGAATTTATTCCATTTGGCTTTTACACACTGTATGTGTATAAATACTAATATAGATATAAACATTAATATTACTATTTAAAATGAAAAGTAATTATTTGAAATTAATTTGGAAACATCAATTTTATTCTGATTACTAGATTGCTATCGAACAAAATATCAACAATTTAAAAAATAAATTGGTCAAAACATTTGTGTAAAATCGTTTTTCGTTGATTATTTCGCCAGCGGCGACAATGAATTATGGGCTTTATTTAACTAAGAGCTTAACAAAATCGCTTGTCTATACAGATTAATTGCCACTTTAAATTGGTGAAACACGTCATTCTGTTTAATCGCAGATTATGTTTATTTAACAATTTTGAAGCAAGATTTTCTTTCAAGAAGTTACCCAATATTTTGGATTTTATAGATGGAATAAAGTATATACGAAGTCTGATGTTGAAATAACGACATTTTTGGAGGGTGTCAGTCATTCTATGGCGAGCATTGAAATAAATATTTGTAACTGGTCTCTTAGATCTAATATAGACTTTTTACGATAAAAAGACAATGATGTCGTTTTTAGTTACTTTCCTGCTTATCAGAATAAATATTAATTTACCAACCGTAAATACAATTTATCCAAAAGCCAGGGCAATTTACAGCTAACGGGTTGGCAAAACTCCAAGACGTTGTCAGATCCACTGGTAAAATTCCCCAGTTTGTTTTGACGTTTATTGACATTCGATCATCGTCTAATATTTACCAGTTTTTTGGTGCATTTAAATTCATTGTTTCTTTAAGATTGAAAAAACAGTTATTTCCATAACTGATTATTCAGGCAAATCTGCAGTGTGAAGTAAATAAAATGCCGAAGCAGCTGAACAGTAAATGTCAAGAGATGTTAACATCTTTGTTAAGCTATTTTGACCAAGAATGCCGAAATGGGGCCCGCTTACTTCTGTCAGAGACGTAAGTAATAGAGCGCGTTCAGACGAGACACTTTGTGGCCGGCTACTAGTGTCTGAAAAGAATCGCGCGGCTAAATAGTATATTATTAAACGAGCAGTTTATGATAGCCATAATTCACGATGGGTGACGTTTGCGTCACGAGCCGCAGGCGAGGGGCGCAAGTCACCCAAGTGAATTATGGCCATAAATTGCGAGTAGAATACTATACTTTGTCCACGACACTTAATTTATTTATTAATAAATAAAAGTCAGTAGCGATTTGGCATATTACTAACCTCAAAATGTTGTGGCAGCTACTTCAAATAATTTGACATATATAGAGATGGGCAATACTGTAGAAAGTATCAATACAACGTACCGTTATAAATATATTGTTTTAAAATACTCAATATTAGAAAATATCGTTATGAAAAGTATCAAAACTAAAAATTACAATATTTTATAGATACGATATATGTCAGAAACAAATTTCCTGAAAAAAATACACAGATTTAATAGTTTATTCCATATTGTACCCCCATCTCTAGTCGTGAATTATGAAACATAATACACTACAGTGTATTATGAACCATTATTCACGACAGTTGATATATGGGTACCATATACCTTTAGTTAGGAGGTAAAATATTGACTTATTATTAGGTGGTCGTGGACAAAATACATTATTCCTTTAATGTGTCTCGTGTGAATGCGTCTATTTATATTAATGTATTTTTAGCCGCACGATTCTTTTCAGACACTACTAGTAGCCGGCCACAAAGTGTCTCGTCTGAAAGCGCTCTTAGTATTCGCTACTTATATTCATTATTATTAATTATTATTATTATTGTTACATATTTAAATGTAAATGATTGAATGTTTTTAATGTTTACCCAAATAAAGAAAAAACTACAGCTTGGGAGCATCACAATATTTTTTTTCTACAATCACATTGAAAAGTAGGCTTTTTCGCTTGCCATTTACAACGAAAAGTTGACGTTTCTTGAGGAAAATTACGTTACGCTTGCCGAGCATAAAAAATTGCAAAACGCTCGTTGTCCATAACAACCGATACTACAAACATAATTGTATTGACAGTGACAGTGACAGTGACAGTGACAGTGACATCAATGAGCAACCTGGCTGGAGTGTTTTTGTCTTCTGAAAATCTATTGCAAACTAATAAATCGCTGTTTAGTTGAGTACTTAATGTTTCAAATAATTAATTAGTGTGATTGCGATGTTACCGTATTAATTTTTGTGTGTTTTTGTGCTTAATTGTTGTGCCTTGTTCTGAATATTTTGCATATACTGGCCGGATGGCCCTGCTAGCTGAGGCCTTTCTAATTTTAGAATAAGAAGAAGTACATTGACAGTATTGACAATAATAATTATACGTTTAAAATTTTACAAAGTATTTGACAGGTAGGTACTTGAAATAAGAAGTATGAATTTATCAATTTTATTAGTTATAATATATATTCAAATGATTGTAGAATAGTATATTGTGCAACGAGTGAGAAAAGCACTTTCCCCACATGCTGCACACTATACTTTTTCTACAACTGCACAAACTGACTAAAGTGTACACGCCTTTAATTTTTTTGACGACTTTTCTAAATATACAATTTCCAAAAAAGATTTTAATTTTGTATTTCTTTGCCACTCTACAAATATTCCGTTTGCCAATTTATATTTTTTTCTTGAAATTGCCGCAACAAATCTAAAGTTACTTTTGCAGCTTTTTCCAATATCTCTGGCGGAGTATTATTGAAATCGTCACTATGATCAGTATCCATATTATTTATATTATAAATAAGTACTTTTATGTCTTGTTAAACTAATATTTTCAATAGAAATTGGGATTTTTATCAAAGCACGATTAAAACTACCTTTTACAATTTATAAACTTCTAATATAATCTGACAGTTCTGTGACAACTAAGTAGGTATTTAAAGATGACAGTAGCATACTAAGTTTTTGTCGATTTTATTTGAATCTCCATATAAATATAATATGTGGCGTGGGAAAAAGTCTCTCCCACGCCTTAGGCAATCTTTCCCACGGCTTAGGCAAAGTGACACTTTGTAGTTTCGTAATTGTGGGAAAAGAACTATTTTCCATAGCAGTCGTAGAAAAAAATAGTTACTTATGTATTAAGAGCGAAAAGTGAGGAATTATTGTTCTCCAGCCATTAACGCACTCAGCTTAGCGTTAACCCTTGCTTTCGAACAATAATTCCTCACTTTTCGCTCTTAATACATAAGTAACTATTTTCGCAACGTCATCGTCTTTTTATCGTAAATAAACTTTACCAGTAGATTGATTACTTGTTTAGAAGAGCTCGCGTAATATTCAAAATCACAGGATTACTCTGAATCTATTTTCCTGTTTACGAGCTGAAAACGGTTTAAAGGACATTAATTTACAAAATATTGTATTATTTAATTGCCCTTTCACCGCCCATGCTTTACATTAGCACTGACAAGCGGTCGTGCATGAATACTATACCAAAGAGTACACAACAACAAGAAGTGAAGCCCGGCGAAAATCCTTTGATGTTTGGAGGATTAAAAATAAATAACCTTGAAGGTGACAGTTAACTCTGGCATCACAGTGTATATAAACCATAATAAATGATTACAGCTCCACACTGAGAAAAAATATTTTAGTATAAAGTTGTGTAGCTGTTTCTGCACTTCTCGTTGATAATATACACGTGAAATAGATCATTTAAAGAAAAAAATTGAACCTACAAGCAAACTTTAATCCAATTTGGATCTGTAGAGTATAAGAAAGAGGCCTACATGTGATCGTATGACAAATGACAACTAATTTAAAAGATGGTTTCCGCAGATTCGATTTGCTTCTTGTCTGTTGGTGTATTCTTTAACTATACGGATTGGTTTCTTAGACCACAATGGGTCTCGGCATGAACATTGCCATGTTGTCAGATTTCTAAAACATATTGCGAAAAAATTAGGCGAAATTCAAATACAATGAAAAGATATTCAATGTTCAACGAATGACAAAAAGTCCAAAAGTGGAATTTTTAGTTCATAAAAGTTGGGAGAAGCTATAATGAAGTTGGCAATAATTTAAAACTGAAGTTTTTGAATTTGACTCTAAGTACAACTTAGTTTGTTAAGTAATAAAGCTCTAAGTGACTATTTTCATTAGATAAATATCTTCAGAAGCGGTAAGTATTTTAAATTAGAAATCCAGATATAACCGACAGACCGAATAATAACTTAAATGAATTAAACTCACCTTTAAAACTTTCGGATATGGCTCTACTTCTAAACTTATCATTCAATTATTAGTTTTGTATTCATGAAACATTTGTTGAATTTATATTTATTCTCCCAGGAATCAGTTGAAAAGTTTCAAAATGGAAGGAGACCACATAAAATTCTTTAACGTTTCAAATACTTGAGTATGTTTTGCTTTCAATTTCCTCTCACCCTTTTGGGGGCCGGAACCCCTTTTGCGGTATCAGCTCCAATTTAACATAGGGAGAAACAGGAAAACCGACAAAAAAAAGATCTAGTGGGGCTGGGACAATCAATTATACTGGGTGACTTTAGCCTATTGAGAACAAATAATTGCCTAAGTCAGAGTAAAACTGCAGTAAGTGTTTTAACAGGGATTCTAACAGGACATTTTCGCCTGAATGGGCACCTCCAAAAGCTTAAAATAGTGGAGGAGGCAGAATGTAGATTATGTGGTATGAAAGAAGAAACCTCTATGCACATACTTGCATATACAGCAACAGAATGACTGAACATCTGAGAAAAATATTTTACTTCCACTTAATAATTATTATATATAATTTAAAATAATTAAATGATTCACTGTAAAGATAGTCCAGCCTGTATTGTATACTACTAAATCCGCTCGTACCTTCCATCTACAAAAGACACACAGTATCTGTCTGTCGCTCGATTGGGAGCTTCAGGATACCAAAAAGACGGAAACGTAGAGCCTATACGGAAAATAAATATTAGTATGAATAGACTAAACAGAAATTGTATCTGGTCACTCTTTTATGGTTGAGATCATTGTCAAGAAGAAAAAGTTGAAGAAAAAGTATGCAGGGAAATGAAATGAACACCCTATATAGTAGTCTGAGACTTTCATAGATAGAAAAATATGTGCTTTTACTTTATTTTTTCTCTAATCAAAAATTCAATTAAAAACGAACTTGTTTATGGATTGAATAAATTACAATATTCTCAAAACCAACTTAACCACATTCTTAAGTTTTTTTTTATTTCGCAAAATACATTCCAGCATGATTGAGTGCTCAGAAACACGCGCTTTTATTTTCAAGTGGCAATTCAAATTTTTCTCTCATATCTGCTGAATATACAATTTCTTTCACTTCGTGGTAGGTGAAATTTGTACAGATACATCTGTATAGGACCGTATTTGAATAAAATACAGGGACATGCCATCGTCACAATTAAAATGGATTCAAAGCAAGGTACAATAAAAGTAAGTGATCCTCCATATTTTTTTTATTTTTCTCTTACTTTCATTTGTTGATTTTATATGATTGCGATTAGCATTTCCTTTGCTTCAATTCATATTTAAAGCTATTTAAAATGTCTCCAAAAATGTGTTTCAGTCGCTCTATTTGTTAATTTCGTTTCCTTCTATCCGTGTGCCCTGGAAACCACGGTAGACAATAGGGTCACGGTGTTGTCTAGGCTACAAGATGTTCTAGGCATTCCCAGACCATTCTGGAATTGATAACACAAGAGCTATGCGCTTCAATAGTTGATTGTCTATCCGACTTGATAATAAAACTTTGCCTTAATATCGAACAGTGCAGTTTCCATTCCATAAATTTCAGCCCCCTTACTACTAGTAGGATTTGAAGCAACTTATATGTCAATCACTCGTTTTGATAAGCATTTAGGGTTTGTTATCTTCAAATCACATTCCATAGAAATTAGAGGATCTTAGTTTACAAAAAGTCTTAGCATTAGATCTTACAATGCATTTTTTCTGACACATCCTGAATAATCTCACCGAAACTTTTTTAAATATTTGTTTGAAGATTCTTGTGCTTTTTCTGATAACATACCAATAGGTATTTATTATTTTTTCGCCATGAATCAAAATCTTAATTCTAAATACCTTCTTGCGGTGGCCATGATTTTAAATAATATCAACTCATTAAGGCACAAGCAAACTAACTATGACGGTTGATTAAGTTTCATTTTCATTACGAAATCCCATATAAAACTAGAGAGGCTAGAGAGAGATGGCTAGAGAGGATCACTATGCCTTAATAGTGACCACAGCCCAACTAGCAAAATGGAATTCTAAGAGGACTGAATTGTTGTATAATGGTCGAATAGCGTTGTTTTAAGGTTTTTTTATTTCTATTAAGCCTTTTGTTGCGATAATTTTGTCTTTTAAAGAAAATTGTTGTATTAAATGATTCTATAGTGATTTTTACAATATATGCTATAACGCATTATACGATCATTTCTTTTAAAATGATATAATACCTTATAAACAAGTTTATACAATATCAAATATATCATTTGATAAGACTTTTATACCTATTGTATAAGAGTTCTATAATATACTATATAACTAAAAGCTACAACATTATAAAATAGTTACTTAAGCTTGTCTCATTGAAGCTGTATACTGTTGTATAATAAATATTGTATAGCATTCAATTGCGTTGCATTATAAAACACTTTTCAGTTGTATGGTGCCTAAATATTCTTCGTTATAAAACAGTTATCGTGTACCGTTCCATTTGACAATAAAATATTGTTTGAGGCATTTCTTTCGGATAAAATTGTTGCTTTATGAATCGCCATGTTTAAATAAGCAATTCTTGTACCGCTTTCGCCACCATTATGAGCAATTGAGTTGGAAAAATGAAACTTTATTGAAAAATGCGACTTAATCATTATTTAGAGAATTATAATGTGAAAGAATATCCATATGAAGTGATAAACTATTGAAGTCATAAAAAAAAGTATTTTAGGATATTTTATTTTATAATTTTTTTTAAGTATCTACTTGAAACTTAACCAGAATTGAAGCGCTTCATTTTCTTGCCAAATATATACCTATAATATATCAGTAAAATTTGCGGCGCATCAAAATTTGTGTTATTAAACCATCCAAATGAAATTATAATTTTTACCATCGATGTTCGCCCAAGCGGCCCAAGTCGTTTTGATGAATCTCCATTTCTATAAATGAAATGTATGATGCACGTTCAAGTTGAAATATAATTTGGTCCTGATATTCTTCACTAAAAAATGAAATACTCTAATAAACTGCTGGATGACAAAATGTTCCATTCCATTCCATTTCCGTTCCATTCCATTGTGCTCGAAATAACAGCATTATAAAAAATATATTGCATTATACAACAATTTTGTAAGACTTCCATAGTGCCGCTTTAATCCCATTTTATAGATGACACACTATTAAATCATTTTATAGTAGCTGTATAAATGATTATAAAACAGTCATATAAGAGTTGTATAAATTGATAGAAATGTTATACAACCAAACAGTTGCATAAAAATGGGCCCTTTTCAGTTCCATCCGTTTTCACTGAATAATGCTTCGGTTCGGGTTTTTTACAGGGGCTCATTTTGTTTTTAAATAGCAACATTTTTTTTCAACGTAAAAATTGACTGCATTCAAGCCAGGGACTCGTTTTCAGAATCTTAAACCGTCAGCCTTTCACCGCTTTTACACCCTAAGGCTTCGGACAGATACGATACTGTAGTGAATAGATATATTTTCTAACATAAATCCACAGGAAAGATTTGAATAAAGCAGCTATAGTATATTGTGTCACAGGGGCAGAAAAAGAGCTTTAGCAGCCCGAAACTATTAGATGCACGAGCGAGCGTAGCGAAGCGAGGGCAGTTGATAATTAAGCATTTGTGACACACAACTGTTTCTCCGAATAAACCAAAAAATAAGGAAATATAACAAAAAACTTTGACATACACTGACGTTTAATTAAAAAATTCACGTAAAACGACAAAGTAATCTAGTGACGGATAGTGAAAAACGTGGTACCATAAATTTTCCGCCTTATTTTTGAGGTTCATATGATTGGTTTTCCGGAAATGTATGCGAAAATAGTATATTTTGTCACAAGGGCAGAGAATGAGCTTTAGCAGCCAAAGAAAGAAAAAACAAAGATGGTTTGTCCTTGGACAGTCTACCCAGTGGGTGGTATATAACGATCATTTTCCATAAAATTGGTGTAAAATGGAATTTTTAGATCTTGTAGGGTGGGCTGTTTTGCGTTGGTAATGTTTCTGGTTATGTCATTGTAGCTGGATCATTAAGGGGTCTGAATTGTCAGAGACGACATGTATATACTTTGATTACTGGATATTCGTGGATATAGATTATGTACTCACTATTCATAAGATTCATTACGCAGTGGTCTAATTTATCCTCTCCTCTCTTTATGAAAAATTACTGTTTCCATTTTTGAATTTTTTAAAAATTATTTTGTTAATCTCACGATTATTTTTCAATTTAATAAATTGTATCCTTTGTTAGCTAAAACATTAAGTAGCAAGAACAATTTTCCAATAAACACAACCTAGTATTAATTTGGTCAATATTAACCAAGATGCATTTCAAACACAGTATATATATTAATATAGTTCAATCAAATTTGAGTTAATTGAATAGCAAGATAAATATTTGGCGAAATGACCTTGAAAATATTAAATTTCAAGATGAGGCACATATCCTTGAGGTGTTAATTAGTGGTCGGGATAGGAATTTATCGAACACAGGATAATTTAATAAACAATTAATGATCTACGTCTTCTCGAGCGTGTCCAAGATCTACAGGTTTTCCAGTTATATGAGTTTCATAGCTGGAATTCGACAGCAACTGTATGACGAGAATTATTAATTAGATTGTACTGAGTAATTCAATTCACCAAAGTTTTATGAATAAAATATAAAGAGCAAGCGGAATACCATCGATGGCTGTTTCTCAAATGAGCTGAATATTGTAATGTTTTTCTTATTTATTTAAACTGTTTTTACCGTGGGATAAAATTATACACTCACTATGGCTAATTATTATCGATTTATTGAAGAAACACTTACACACTATAATAATCTTAATTTATATTTATATTCACTTCTATTCACTCACTGTATACTGAAACTGTTTACCGATTCACTGTATACTGAACAACTCTCATTCACTCGAAAAGCCGCCTATATATACTCCTTTTCGAATCTCTAGAACCTTCGCGATAAACCATTGTATGGCCTGGTACATTTCCAGAACAGTCTGGATATTACCTGCGAAATAATCTTTCTAGAAGGTCGCATTCTTCGTTTGCGACAGGACCGGCTTCGGAATTAGTGAGTTCGTAACAATATTTTCAATAAATCGACTTTGTGTTACGATTTCATTTTGTTTTTAACGGTAAAATAGCTGTCACTTCCCTTTTTGATTCTATAGTATATTGTACCATAAGAGCAGCCCGAGACTATTAGATGCACAGCGAGCGTAGCGAAACAAGGGCAGCTAATAGTTAAGGGCTACTAAAGCGTTTCTTGTATGTAAGACACACAACATTTTAAAAAATAGTTCGCCAAATTGCTTAAATTTTTTTCACATGAACATTGGATGTATGAAGAAAAATTTTGATCAATTTAAACAGTTAACCAATTTCGATGTAATAGTGTTGTCTGAAGAATACCTTAGGATAACTATTATAACGCAGTATAATATAGACAAGGTAGGAGTAACCAAAATGATAGTGTTATAAATTTTTTGCCTCATTTTAAATCTTATGCTACTAATTTGACCAATGAGAATGCTGATTATAATATTATTGTAGGAGGTTTCAACATAGACATTTTCGATGAAGAAAATAACATCATCTTGGATTTTGTGCGTTTAAATTTATACACAATAATTGTGCCATTTTTTTGTTTTTATCTTTCAAATGTATTTATTCGCTTACAATATTTTTCCCACGGATTGTTTTAGTACTATTGTTGGTTTTATTGGTTGCTAGTGGCTTCTATTCCATGTTAGCCGCCGTTATTCTTGCCAAACTTAAGTACCTACACATTATTTCATCGGATTTTAATCGATGAAATGGGTAATTCCTTGGAGCTTTCTGTGATTAACTTGTCAAAACGATTGACCTTTCAGTCCTCTGTAGAGTTATTAATTATTAGTAGGTGTAGTTTGACACTATAGAACTATAATAGCTTCAATCGATTGCGCGAAGTTATTAAACATTCTGGAATGTTGATTTAAATTTAGCTACAGCTATTGTTCATGCACTTTGTGAGATTCATTCAACAAGGCTCTAACTAGAATTTCCCTATGGTTACTTCCATAAAGTATCGATAGTACAGTGAATGAAGCTCAAAATTAGGCAAAACCTCGCAATTTTTTTGAATTAAGCTCATTTCACCCTCTAGTATGCCTTTTGATTTTTAAGGGTGAAAACTCTCTCTAATTGTTAAGAATTATAAAATAACATTTATAAATAAATATGGGTAAAATTTGGCTAGAATTAGTTAAATAATAATTGTTTCATGCTCTGGAATACAATTTATAATGTTTCCCTAAAAAATCAACCATTGTTAGAACTTAATATAAAAAAAACTTTATCCTAAAAAATGATTTCGTCCTGCATGAATTTGCATAAAAATTTGAGATTAGGCTCATCTCACCCTCTACTTTATGTTATATATCATGTTAATGGGCGCTGATTATTTTTAGGAGTGAAAAGCACCCCCAAGGTTTTAACGTACAGCGGCACGATATAGAAAATGATCTTGGGCTATTTCCTACCTTCTGTGAAAATTTCAAGTAAATCCATTCTGGATGAAAAAATTGTTAGCCAAATGCTTCATTTCCTATACTATGATATTTACACAGAACGAGGTAAATTCAACTGTTTTATACAGTTTTTACAGCTGGAAGCGCAAGAAATTTTTTTTTACTCTAGCAAGAATTAGAATTTGCTATTCAATGAAAATAGTAATTTAGATATTTCTATACTCTGTTATAGTATTAACTTCCATTCAGGTGATACATGCTCAAGCGATATGCATAAACACATTGTAGTTGCGATAATTAATGTCAAAAGTTTTGAAAAGATCATCACACGTCAAAATATTTACGTTAAAAATGTCAAACTTATTGGTAGAAGCGTTGGATTTTGCGCATGAACAGCAGTTATAACAATTGTAACTTTTCGGATAACACAAAGGATTATTAGCTTTTGGAGTACAACCAAATACTTTTTAAAGCTTACAAAAAGGTTTTACTGAATTTTCACTTAAATAGCGTATGTAAATAGTGGAACTTTAAAGAAGTTCGAAAAGTTTTTCTTTCTGTTACATCGAATGGTTTCCATTCGACAATAGAACTAAAAATGCAGCATATATTACGGTTACTTTATTACACAGATTTGGCAAATAATTATATTCCGTATAGCTAGTCTGTGAGTGGATGTGAAGAAGCTATAGAATAACATAGAGACAATGTCTGAAGAAGTGGGCGTTTCGGGGAGAGGGAGTATGCTGTTCTCTCTTGGACATATATAATTTAATTTATAGTGCTCACTGTTGCTCCTAACTGAGATTCTACAGATGGAAGATGAATGTTTGCCGAATCTGTTTATTAAATTCAACTTCACTAGTAAATACTAATACTTATGGTCTGGAGTACTCGATAAGATTTTTTACCTTGAAAATATTTAACTGTTTTGGGTTGAAGAAAAATTTAAGTTTATTCGTTAGTTTCGTATTTGTATCCCACAAGTGAATACCGGAATTAATAGACCTGGAAAAAATAGATTTAGGAATAAATAAACCAGAAATGTAATTCATATGTGTTATCCCTTTCCTCCATTCAGTCAATCAAGTCAATCTTCACTGACCACCCAATTGTCCAGAACATACACAACATATATTAAATTCTCGCTGCTCAAGATATAACAGTCTCTCTCATCTGGCTTCCATCTCACATCGGAATTGATGGTAACGAAACTGCGGACCGCAACGCGAAAGAAGCTACTACTAATAACAGCCCAACACACGTTGTCCAACTCGCAACCGACCTGAAGATCCACTTCAAAAACGTTACACAAGATTCTTGGCGACACCTGTAGCGCAATAGCACGACATCCACTTCTCATCTCTCCCTTAACTTCTTAACCCGGAGAGAGGCTACTATAATCAGAACAATCCGAATCAGCCATACCAAACTCACACACGGATATCTGATGTCTTCAGGCAATCGTCCCGTTTGCCATAGCTGTAATGATATCAACCAACAAACTGACTAAACTGATCATACTCATAATAATTTCGGTTGCCACTATGACAGCCATTTTCAGTGGAGTTCAGACCTCTTCTTAGTTTTAGTTGATTTGTCGAGAAGAGTTTTTCGTTCAAAATTTGAGCTACAGCTTTCTTCTCCATTTCATACATTTTCACTTCCATTTGACAAGAATCTGAATTTTTTGTTAATTGCGATGTAAATTTGAAATAATCTAAATACAAAATTATTCTGATTTTGATTGACGAGATAATACCGAATTCAATCCGAATCTGCAGCCGAAAAGTAACGGAACGGAAGCTCAACAATCACCAATTGAAAGTTTATTAATGGGAATGTATCTTGGAATTTGGATTAACCTTCCATAATCGAGTTAAAGTATTGATCGATAACATCTTGATAAATGCCTATTTGCATTATCATTTATAATTGAGCGTGTGAAATTAGATAAATTAGCGTGTCACGTGCGACGGCGCTTTGTATAACAAAGTGGATTGAGGCAGACTTATCGTCTAACTAATCCGGCTAATCGAGTGTACTTATGTGTAAATTATTGGCCGATTAATCTTGATCGAAAATATGTAGGAACCTAATAGACCTACACACAGAAAACATATTAGAAGTAACAATCCGATAAATGATTACCGTTATTAGTCAATTTATTGTTGAAAATCTTCTGAAAGACCTAATGAAATGTGATACTAAATTAAGATAATTACTGCACATTTATTATATGGGGTGAAATTATACGATATATACGTAAATCTCTTTTCAATTACATATCCTTTCAACGCAATATAAATAAACATATATCGAAAGTAAATTTGTTACCGTTAAAGTATGAAATCCGTTATTCTATAAAATACCTAGTTATTCCACGAAATAACTGTTAAAGTGCGTCCGTTAAAGTGTAAATCTCTCTTGTATTTCATGATTTAACTGGTTCCATATAATAACAATCTGCAGCTCGTTAAAGTGTAAAATTATCTATATTATGTGTCTCGCACGACAAATACATTTAACTTCTACCTCTACTGCATTTATGAACTATTCCAGGCCATGTATGTATTTTGGGGTAACATTTACTGACACCTAAAAGATCTATTGTGCCCTCTTACTTCTACTCAGTTTCTGAGGAGAGTCTCAGAAACTAGTAGTTCCTTTAGTTCTATTTCCCGGAGGAATTTTAGGATGTCTGCAGGCTTCAACTTGGGTAAATGTTCCTCTTATATCCAGTAATCTCCCAGGTGCTGTGCTCTAGGATTCTGAAGTGCTGTGCAGTTGTAAAGTATGTGGATGGAGGATTCTTCTTCCATTCCGCAAAATCTGCATTCTTCTTCCTCCACTATTTTGAGCTTTTTCAGATGCCCATTCAGGCGACAATGTCCCGTTCGGATCCCTGTTAAAACTCTTAGCGCAGTTTTACTTTGACTTATGCATTCATTTGATCTCAACAGGTTGTAGTCACTCAGAAGAGTCTTTGATTGTATAAGCTCTACTAGATCTTTCCAATGGTCAGATCTTCTCTTTTTCTCGGCTTTACCTATTTCTTCCGATATTACATTGGGGCTGATTCCGCAAAAGGGTTCAAGTCCCCAGTAAGGTATTTCAGTCCTCCTCTTTGCTAGTTCATCTGCTATTTCATTTCCTTCTATTCCAGTGTATCCTGGAATCCATAGTAAGGTGACTATATCGTTCTCGCCTAGTTCAATGAGTTTGTTTAGGCATTCCCACACAATTTTGGAACTAATTACACAAGAGCTCAGTGCTTTAATGGCTGCTTGACTATCCCACATTATGATAATCCTTTGTCTTCTGTATCCTTTATCAATATTGAACTGGGCGCACTTTTTTATGGCGAGGATTTCCGCTTGAAAGATACTTGAGGCTTTTCCCAAGCTTTCAGAGTGTTTGGTTCCTGGCCCGAACACTCCTATCCCAGCTCCTTCTATTGCTTTTGAGTCATCTGTGTACCATCGAATGGCCTTCTTTCCAAGTCTGGTAATGGTATTTGGATCCCATTCCTTCTTTTTGCTTAATTCCGTAACGAATTTCTTAGAAAAGTTATACTTTTTCATCATACCGTCTTGTGTCACAGGTTGACTGATTTCTAAGAATTAAGGAGGTGGTTTTTTTTAATGATTCCCTCTCTACTTAGTCTGTATCTTGTTCTTTCTGCAACGCTTTCCACCATCGTATGTAGAGGGGCGAGATTGAGAATCACTTCCATGGCTGCGTTGGGCATGTTCTCATTGCTCCTGTAATGCATATACACTATACAGGCCAGTATTTGAATTTTGGAGAGGTTTACTCTCGTCGTCAATAGGCTAGTTCTACTACTCCACGCAATGGCTCCATAAGTGATGATTGGTCTCACTATGGCAGTATACATCCAGCTTAGGATTTTTGGGTTACAACCCCAGTTTCTTCCTGCCAGATTTCTGCACACCATTAGAGACATTTTTGCCTTCTATGTAATCTCCTTTTCGTGTTTGTTCCTCAGGAGCTACCGTCTAGAGTTAAACCTAGATACTTGACTTCTTGCCTCCATTCAATCTCGATCCCATCAAGTTTTATGGTTTTGAGGTTGAGTTTTCTTTTCTTAGTGAGGGTTATCAAGATGGTAGATGGGGTAGATGCTAAGTCCCACTTGCCTACACCAGCTATTTTTATAGTTCAGACCATCAGGCCATAGGCAATAGCTTGTCGTTCGTGTAAAACCCAGTGTGTCAACAAAAAAATGGATTTGTTTTAGAAATAATGTTCTTTGTAATTCCAAGTGCTATTTTAGTAATCCTTGTTGTAAAAAATAATTTTATGGTATGTTTCCATGAATACCATTTATATGCATAAATTAGATAAATTGCTTCTTTTTCATTTTAAGTGAATATCATTAGTTTAATTTCATTTCAGATAAATTGTTTATTTTACACTTTAACTGTCTCTCTTTAGATGATTTATAGTATACCTAGTTATTTCATAGAATTATTAGTTAAAGTGTCAAATTATTACTATATTACACACTTTAACGGACACGATGAATTATTTGATGGAATTAACGGTAACAAATGTATATTATAGTTTAGTATAGTATGGTTTATTGTGTCTGACTCTATTTTAGGTGTGGTATCATTTCTGATACTTGCTTATGTTTTTCTAGGGATGACTTGATAATTTTCCATATTTCTTTTATTGATATCTTTTTTTCTTATAATAATAATGTTGATCCTAATTCACATTTTCTTCATATCTAAAAATCATTTATTGCCGATATTTTTTTTATCAAATATTACATAATGATTCCGGTTGCAATTATTGGGTTTTCCCAAGAAATTACATTAATTGTTCAAATACCATTCTTCCAGGTGGTTAGCCATTATGGACAATTGAAAATGCCACTCATTTCGCTGTACTGTGAAAGTATTTTAAATTTCATGGATTCAATTAGGCATTATACAATACATATGAAAATCAATCACAAATAAATTCATTTGTGATTCGTTCAATTACATTACATCAAATTATAGGAATTTAAATCTGACGGTTAAACATCGTTATTCGGTGACATTTAATAATATGAACTTTGAGTGCAATAAATATAATGTGTGCGGATATTGTTGCATAATGAGTATTCATATTGATCACTTATATTGTATTTATAAAACCTTAATTCGAAATGAATATTGAAGACAAACAACTTAAGCAAGTATAAAAAAGTTTTCTGGTCAACCGCTGTTGTCGGCTTGTCTGAAAAGTCTAAAATAGTCTGTGCAACGATTATTGATAGACGAGTTCTCAAACGTCAACTTCAAGTGCAATACTTCCGGCAACCGTCATCTATAAATAGACTACAGCAAAGAATACACACAACAACAAGAAGTGAAGCCCGACGAAAATCCTTTGATGTTGAAGGGACCAGAATAAATAACCTTGAAGGTGACAGCTAACTCTGGCATACACTGAGAATCATAATAAATGTTTACAGAAAAAAAAATTAGCATAAAGCTTTATGTGTTTTATCAAATGTATTATATAGATATTTTCTAGCTACTTCAGCACTTTTCGTTGACAGTGTACACGTGATAAAGATCATTTAAAAAAATAGTTTCTACCTACAAGCAAACCTTAATCTAATTGGGGTCTGTAAAGACCATAAGAAAGGGGACACGTGATCGTATCTCTATGACCACTAATTTAAAAGACTTCCGTTTCGCTTCTTGTAGATGTCTCAGTTCACATTGACCTTCAGCCTGAATATTCGATGAATAAAAATAAAAAGAATTAGTGAGATCGAGTTATTGACATTGACACTATCGTCATGTCACGCCGGTACCCAGGCCGGAAATATTCGGATTACATCGGAGGGATAAGCATATTTACACACTTCCCGATCGTGGTTTGGAACGTTTGGAGCCCTAGTTAAGCTGTAGGGCCCTTCGTAAGGGAAGTAAAACCGCCCCATACTTATTTCCCGTGCCGAAAAGAAAATCACCGCTGAATTTAAAATGAATAAAGAATGAATTTACTAAGAACCAACCAACCAAAAATTGTTTCATTTTTGTGTGTTAATCTGTCGAAGATTTTGATTTCAGATTCAGATTAACACAAGGCAGCTCCCTCAACAAATATCTCTCCCGTTTTTGATAGAATGACTCGCCCCCTAAAACGTGGGTCTGTGGAAACACTTCGTGTAAGGCAAATTCGCGTCGTGTTTCAACTATGCATATAAATACGTTTAAAGTTTGTGTAATCGGAACCTGAGTCTGAAGATAACTATAATTTATAAAGAGCATGTTCAATAAAATGTTATATAGATACTTAAAACAATTCACATAAGTAGGAATGAAACTACGCAAATCAAAGTTATTTTGATGTCGAACGCTTCATCTAACAATGAGCCTGACGAGTTAAGTTTTTCTTCTTCTCACGTAAAATTTCCTCGTACCATTAAAGTAACTTTTTTATTTTCCGTTCTGTATTAGACACACGCTCTTCATTGGAATTTATTTTTTCTAAAATGTTTAACCCCTTGCCAATTGTACTGAGGGTCTTTTGTTAAGTTTGAAATCGTCATATGATTTTCCGATTCAATTGGCTCTAGCAAATCAGTTTGTTCAATGACTTGATCATGCTCACGCATTTCTATAAGCTCGTCAATTGTTAGCTCTTGATTGTGTGAATCCCAATACCATACCATAATATATTTACAGATGAAAATACGCCTAGGTCCCAAATATAAAATATACATTTTCGAAAAATTAACTCCCAGTACAGTAAAATTACACATTAACATAGAATGAAAATTTTGACTGGATATCACACATCAAAGCTTCATAAAAACAATGAATTGAATTGATAAACTTCAAAATTGTCAACACATAAATTATTATGTATAAACCAATTGACCGGCAATTCTTCCAGCACGAAAATTTCAAGCAGTTTTCATCGAGCGCTTCAACTACCTTCCACGGAAATTTCTATTCACTTCGTGCATACATCGTCGGCATCATTTTAACATACGCCATGCGTGATTGTCAATCAATAACCGATCCGCACTCTCATCAATTGTTTTATGGTGAGATGGTTTTCGAAAGAACCTGATTGAAATTGACCGTCATCCATGTTTCGAATCCTTTCGTCCGTAAAAGCCATAGTAATCGAGCTTCCCAGATTTTTGCTTTTCCGATATCAGGCGACGTCTATTGCCACGCTACAGTTACATAATATCAACGTGAATTTTCAATCCAGCTGTTTTTTATTTTATGGGTCTCGCATCAAAAAATCAAGTTGAAATTTTGTTTTTGATTGATACAAACATAAACAGTGTGTGACAGAATATATTGTCTTTAGGACCACCTTTATCGATAAATTTAACATCTACAGAAATCAACATTCTATGTATCACTCATAAATTATTGTTTAATCAGGTGTTGTTACCAATTCGATTTTTCATTCAATTCTAACAAATTTATTACGTTGTCAACTATCATTTTTCAAGTCATATCTATGGAATCGTAACCAACGTGTGCGCGTCCAAAATAACTATTCATCGTCCAAGATCGTAATTTCGGGTGTTTCACAGGGTTCCATTTTGGGCCCTTTATTATTCCTTATATATACTTCGGATTTGCCCAAAGCTGTAACTACCAGTTCAATACACCTGTATGCAGATGATACACAACTACTGCACTACTTTGAGCATGCTGAAATGCAACGGGCTATGGATGCAGTTAATTCTAACTTAGATTTAATACTTCAATTTTCAAAACAACATAACCTAACTATCAATCCGTTGAAACCAACTGCAGTGTTATTTAGTTCTAGAGCTAATACAGAGATAATTAAAAGTTCAGTAATACTTAAATTGGATGGCATAAAAATAGATATATCAAACGTGGCAAAAAATTTAGGCTTATTCATCGATCAGTTATTGAGATTTAAAAAACATGTAAAATATTTAATGCAAAGATGCTATGCAAGATTGCGTGTTCTTTACATTAATAAGCACAGTTTAAATTTTAAAATGCGTAAAAAACTTTGTGAAACATTAGTTCTTTCAATTTTAAATTATTGTTTTATTGTATATTACCCATGTTTGGATAATGTTTCTAAAAATCAGGTTCAACGTATAAAAAATACTTGTTGTAGATTCATCTTTAATTGCAAAAAACATGATTATATTTCGGCTTATTTTAAAAAGCTCAATTGGTTAAAGATCAATAACTTATTTTGTTTTCATTTTCTAGTTTTCATCTATCGCTTGATCAAAACTAGAACTCCAGTCTATTTGTATGATAAAATTATTTTCCGTAGTTCTATTCATGAACACAACATTCGACATAACACTATGACAATGATAAACCATTCTTCCGTCATATTTGAACGTTCCTTTACATACAATTTGGTGAAATTATATAATTCCTACCGATCCTATATAACGGCGACTTCGTTTTATACCTTTAAGCACACGATTAAAAATATGCTGCTTGAAAAACAATAATTCTTGATTTCGACTGACTAATTTATATTAAGTTATTTTTTTGTATTCTATATTTAATTTATAATGTTATATGAAATAATATATATATTTTTATATTTTTTTGTTCATATTTTGTAACCCTTGAAGGTTAAGAGTTAAAGAGTAGCTTCTAGCTAATCTTCGCCTTCTTGTGGCAAATGTGTTGTACACGTTTGTTAATAAAGACATTCATTCATTCATTCATTCATTGTTTTGGAAGTGTTCATCAAAAGCAGCCACAATTTTCCACATTTTTTTCACCATTCCATAAAAGCTTAAGTTAAACTTTCCATGATCACCGTTTGTATAGGAAAAGAATGAAAGCAGTTAAATTGCTGTTTAAGTATTTGTGAAAGATCGCGAGTAGCTTAGCTTAATATTACTCTCGTGTTTGGACCTATTAAAACAACCTTCGAAACGTTTTCTAAAGAAAGAAACAACTATTTCACTACTCATCATGCCACAGGCGATGAAGTACCTACATCAAAACAGGTGGATTTGTTTGCTTGGTGTCATTAACAAAAATCACTATCAAAACACTATCTAAGGAGATCACAAAAATGTAATATTGGTAGAAATAGGCAATGCCGAAAAATAATAGATCTGACCATTGGAAAGAGCTATTAGGACTTAGAGAATCAGATTCATCTGTATATGTCAAATGAATGCGTAAGTCAAAGTGAAACTGCACTAAAAGTTTTAACAGGGATCCTAAAGGGAACATTGCGCCTGAGTATGGGCACTTGTTAAATCTCAAAGTAGTGAAGGGAGAAGAATGTAGAATATATGGTATGGAAGAAGAAACTTTCATCCACATACTTGCAAATTGCACAGAAATTCAGAATCCTGGAGGGAACGGCACCTAGGAGATTACTGGATAGAAGAGGTATATTTATATAAGTTCCATCCTGCAGATATCCTCAAATTCCCCCGGGAAATAGGACTAAAGAAGCTACTGGCCTCTGAGATTTTCTCCAGGAGCTAATTAGAAGTTGCCATCTCCATTGACAGAAGCAAAGGCACTTGATTCCATAGAGGTCAATTCTTAGATAGGATTACATAGGCTCCTTAAACGCCAGGACAACGGAGTGGTGGGTGAAACGGCCAGAAAAGGCTAATCCATTCATTGGACCAGAATCCTCCTGCGGTGTCAAAAAGTCGACAATAAGTACAAGGAAGTGGATGGCACAGAAATCTCTAGAGTGGTGGGTAATCTCAACAGGACAGAGACAGGCGAAACAGCTCATTACGGGACATTCGCCACCTTTCACGACAGATCTAAGCTAAAATAGGAAAACTGTCAAAGCAGTAGTAGGTATGTTAAGAGGGCACTGTAAGCTTAACAGGTATCTAATCCAATCTAATTTAATTTAAATAAATGCAAAATTGTAATCTATTTTATTCGTAAAGTGTTTAGTCTAAGTAGAATTGAAACTCTCAAACATCCTTATCGTCTACCATAATTTGATTATAGGTACTAGTTCTTGATAAATTTTTTTATATTAATCATTTTCCCAGCGAGCGGAGTCGATGACCCCATAGATGCACCATTGACTTCTTCCGAATCGACACGAAATAGAGCCTGTGGGGAAATATCTCTGAAAAATCACACTAATTGATTTGTACATTTTTCTGCGTTTGAAAGGTGTTGATTAGTAAATGGATGACCTGCAATTAGTTTTCTGTGCACTCAACTGTGGACGTTATCTAAACAGTTTGTTAGTTTGGGATAGGATCATGATAGGATGAGAATTGCCTCATCACTCAGATTCAAACGGCTTTTTTTTTCAAAACGAAATATTTGATAAAATGTCAAAACGTTTAAATGATATTATACAAGGTTGTGGAGGAGTAAGAAACAATTAAAATGAATAGTGAATTATTGAATCTATTTACCTTTATATTCTCCCACTTTTTATTCCGAATTGATGGATGAGAGACATAAATATGTGATCTATGGGCATTTGTTGTATGTATTACGTCTATCACTATTACGCAACTAGTTTGATTTATTATTTATGTGTAAATTAGCGAGGAGAACTTTGACATACACAATGTGCATCCAAACGAACATTATACTTGTCAGGTGCTGTCAATTTAGCACGAAGTTAAATTTATCAGATACTCCACTATATAAGAGCATAATAATCATTCTACGGCCCTAGCTATTACGTAAAGTACCCTCTCGACTTTGTTTGACTGTTATGTTTATTATAATTTTAGTGTGTGAAAAATATTTACGTTCATAAATGAAAAATTCGAATAGACCGGTAGCCGTTTATGGCCATGGTACGACTGCGCACGGCTGGTGTAAGCACCAAAGTGGGTCAATTGAGGCTAAGTTGATGGCAAGAAGCGCTTACTGCGCTATCTCTGCTGCAGACAGCCAATGATGCAATTGAGCCCAGGTTTGTGTTTAATAATCCCTACAAAATACAAATAAAACAGAACAAATAGTTAGATGCTGCAAATGCAATACGCATATATACAGATAAATAAATAAATAAATACTTTATTTAGCCCAAAGCTAGTTTACAATATTCATTACAGTACACAGTTTTTATAAGTGTATAATTTAGAAAATACCTGATATAAAAATTATGATTATAAATACATTTTTCTTAATCTATTTTTAAAGATTCGTACATTGGGAGCAGTTTTTACAGTAAGAGGAAGATCATTATATTGCCTCACCCCTTCGACAAATAGTGATCGTTGTTGTATTTGTGTATTATACCTATCAATATAATAATCGTTTCCTGATCTTAAATTGTAAGACAACATGTCCTCCCTTTTCGTTAAAAATTCAAGCAAATACCTTGGAGTTAAATTTTTAATTATTTTAAAAACTAAAATTAAATTTGCTTCTTGAACCAGTTGATGAATATTTAAAAATTTCAAGTTTTGTAACATATCGTTTATTTTGGTGTACCTATTGCATCTCAATATAATTCGCATCGCTTTGTTCTGCAAAATTTGTAAACAATTTATATCATCTTTATTGCAATACATTAATAATGACATACAATAGGTGAATTGGGGATAGATAATAGAATTATACACTATTTGTCGAGCCCACCGTGATAATTTATTTGATATCCTGCCAAAATACCCTATCTTTTTTCCCAATTTTTTGCACATGTAATCGACATGATAACATAGATTTAATTGCGGATCCAACTGTACCCCTAAATATTTTATTTCAGTAACCTGCTCAATAGTTTCAAAATTAATTTGTATTATTATGTTTGAGTCACTGAATTTCTTACAGTTGTATCTTGTACCAAGAACCATACACTTTGTTTTACTAGGGTTTAGTTTTAACTTTTTGAAGCAAAGCCAGTTTTTCAAAATATTTAATTCTTCATTTATTGTTTCTGAAATTATCTCAAAGTTGGTTCCTGATATCGACAAAACTGTATCATCTGCATAAAAATTAACAAAACAATTTTTTAAGTACTTACTAATGTCGTTTATGTACAGTATAAAGAGTAGAGGGCCAAGTACACTCCCCTGCGGAACTCCGCATTTGATTTCAACCCTCTCTGACAACTTGTTCATAATTTTGGTTGTCTGATACCTGTCTGTCAAATAGTTTTGTAACCAACTGAGGACTGTACCATTTACTCCATATACTCTACACACATCAATTAGTTTTTTGCGATCTATAGTTTCAAATGCACGCTTTAAATCCACGAACACACTAACAATAACATTGCCTATATCTATATCTTTTTTCCACTTAGACAACACAAACTGACACGCATTTTCACAGGAATGCTTGGTCCGAAATCCCGATTGACCTTCATAAAATATTTTGTTGTGCTCTAAGTATTCACTTAGTTGCTCATGGACGACAATCTCCAACACTTTCTCCACCACTGGAAGTAGATTTATAGGTCTAAGTTCCTCTGCCTTTTTTGGATTAGTGACCTTTGGTACTGGTATTACTACACTCTCTTTTAATTTTGTTGGTATAATCCCTGTTTCAAGAGATGTATTTATGGCTCAAAAATTAAAGAAGGCTCAGGTTGTGGTTCAAACAGAACTGGCTGGTATCGCAATTGCCACAAAAAAACTAACCAGAAAAGGAATTTCTGGCAAAAACATAACAATCTGCACTGATAGTAGATAAGCCCTATTAGCATTGAACAGACAACGTGTTATATCGGGGCTAGTACTACAGTGCCACCAAGATTTAGCTAACGCCTCGGCAGATAACAATATTATCCTGAGGTGGGTTAAAGAGCAAGACAGGAGTAAAGGTATATAGTCGCATTGCCGATTCTTTAGCCAGGGAAGCGGCTGGACTGAAAATTTTAGAACCCAGTGACACCTACGGCCTAACGACTTCGACAATTGCGGAACTAGCCAAACGTTACATCCATGCTCAATCCCTTAAGATATGGGTTGGAATAAAAGGATGCAGTCTTACCAGGATCACCCTGGGTGACTCTGGGAAGCTGGCGTCGAATAAATATATGACGAGACCAGGAAAAACCTACGTTTAACAGTAGGATTTCTGACTGGCCACTGTCAACTAAGGAAACACCTCAATACTATGAGGCTAGTGGACACACCTCTATGCAGGATGTGTGAACAGGAAGATGAAACTGTTAGACATGTCTTATGCGAGTGTCTGGAGTTATCGTCAATAAGAGAGTGTGTGTTCGATGAGTTTTGGCCAACACCTGCCGATATAAAGGAGATGTCTCCTAGTGACCTGTACACCTTTCTAGGTATGACAGGATGGGCGATGACCTAGGAGGCAACTCCTCGGGAGGATGTACAATGGGTCACATGTGGCCTAAGTGCTGCGAGCCTACACTCACCCTCCCTACTTTACAGATAAGAATAGACCGGTAGCCCATGACACGTGTAGGCTTATTTTATCTATGAAGGTTACGAGATCTCTGTATACGTCAATTAAATCCGATCCACCCTGTATAAATAACACTTCCAATTTTCTGTTCCACCTATACTTGATACTGGGTAGTAATTTTTCGTATTAAAACTTCAAAAAAAATATATTCAAGCAGTAACAGTCCGTAGGGAAATAAAGAGGGATGCTTTTTTTAAATGGGCCGCAGTGATACGTCCACATACTAACTCCGACTCGCGTATTATTTTAAATAAAGATTTAAATAATTAAACTGTATGCAAAAAATGTGCTGGAACGATGCTTGTTTTGCGGTTAAAAAATTGTTTCAAAAACAGTATGGTTGTGTGTGAAATATTATCGCCAATCAAAGTTTATTGGAAATATGAAAAGCTAGAATAATTTTGTATATTTTCACAACAAGTCATATTTTGCATGCTTCTGATTGAAAAACAAAATTTAAACTCGCTTCAGCTTACGTACCTACTTCGCTTGTATTGATTTCATTTAAAGCCGTAGACGGTACGATATTAACTTGAATTCTTCGACGTTTAAAATCGACAAGCCTTAAAGAGGTGGATTATTTATAAAACTAAGTTCCTTTTCGAATTCAATGTTCTTCCACTCGGCAAATTCACTGACCAAAACACATGAATTTGAATAGACGTTTGGTTATCATATTTTTATCTTTTCACAGGATGTTGAACATATTTTGTAGGAGATTGTGGTGCAGTCGTTATGTAAACGGAAGGGAGAATTGCGTTTTTGAAAACTGACAACCATAACTTGAATTTGAATACAAGTAGCCTAGAAGCGAGATTATAGCGTGGAACACGAGCTATTATAAAACATTCATAATTAATTGAAAAGTTTCCTACCTGTTTCATATTGAAATAATTTATTGTTCTTTTTTAATTATTCGCGAATTATAAAAACTTTATTTTCTGGTCTCGTGGATCAAAATAAACGTTTTTTTCCTTTTGATTTGCACCGGTATTATAGGTATTAGCTCTGACTATGATGATATAGCAGAATCTCAGTGAAATAACTGGTAGACATATAAAAATACAGAGCATTTCAATGAAAACTATCCATCCCACATACTCCTGAAGGCGTCACTTTTATGAAAAAAATAAAAAACGCGTCGAAAATCATATAAAGGGGGATGTCTTTTTGCTCGTATGTAGACTTTATAGCTTTACGGATTAAAAGTAAAGCTCCCAATCTCAATAGGGCACTAATTCGCTCTAATAAACTATAGCAAAATTTAAAATATAATTGGGCTGACCAGCCCTGCAAGGTTATGGTAAAGTATTGTGACATGGAACTTAATATAATAGTATTTTATACACCAAGGTGGTGAAGACTGTTATTATTGACCGAGCGGAATAAGGTGCGAGGTTCATAAAAATGTCTTCAACACCATGGTGTATATACAATTTTTTCCACAACTAGCCAAATTTAAGACAGAAATTAAAAATAATTCACAAAGAAGCACCACAAGAAGCGTTTATTTCGTCAGCTGTCTGACAAGTACACTGTTAGTCTTGAATATATCATGAACCTACTCGTTATGTCATCAGTTGGCTAGAAGAAGAAATAATTGTCAACTTCACATCTAGTAGTGGATAAATAATATTGATCTGAGCACGGAAGAAGCTATATAGTCTTGTTACATAAATAAAACTTTTGAACAATATCAAAATAGAATAATATTAAGCACTCATCACGTTTCATATAAATTTCTTTTACAACAAAATGGACGTAATGAAAACAATTATTTAACCTGTGCAATTTCCTAGATATTAAAAGACTTCTATCTCATCTCAGGACCACAAATTCAGAAAACATATACATATACATAAATATACGGTCTTATTAATAAACACGGAGTAACCAGAGACTAACTTTATTCCATGCTTAAACCATCAGTTTGACAGATACGCTATTAATAAACTCATATTAGACAGGGAATAGGCTACTCCGAGGTTAGTCTTGGACTAACTTTGGTAATAATTTTAATCCAAGGAAATGGGTAGTTTAAGCTCGGAATAACCTTCGAATAAATATAATTTTAGTTTTGTTGAACTGTCAATTGTGGTATTATAAATGTCATATCCTAATTCGAAATTTAGTTTGTCGTTTTTGCATTATCGGTTCGTATTATTATTCAGTTTATTTTTATCAATTATGTATATTTATTAAGTATTATTTGCTTTGGTTCAGTGAGTAGTAATTATTTTGCGATGGAAGAAAGGGATTATTATTTGGGAGATTTGGGAAAGATGGAAGAATTGGAAGAAGCAGAAAATATTCGTCCGATCAGAAAAATTAAATTTTATAAAATTCGGGCTAATCCCTTGAAAACATTGTTAGAAGAGGAATTGAAAGCTATAAAATTAAAAATAAAATTTTTTATCTGTTTTTATTTAATTTTTCCTTTTCTTTTTGCTGCAAAAATTTTTCATGTTCTTTGCGTTGTATAGTAATCTGGAGTTTCTCCTCAGCACACCTTTTTTGGTCCTTCAATTTGAGTGAGAGTGAGTTTTTCAACAGAGCTCATACTAGATATTTATAACTAGGTATTAACAATAAAAAAACGTGAAGAAAATTCGAAAATACTACTTTTAACACAAAATACAAACTGAGAGATAATTATGAGATAACTATTTTTGAAATGAATGAACAGAGCACTGACACATGTCACAATAAAAAACAGAACAGATGTCACCATAACGTCACTTTATTGGTCAATTCCTACCATACAACTGTGAATCTTCCTTAAGTCATGTCAAAACCCAGTAATAAGGAAAGAGTAACTATTACCTCCTTAGTCGGAGTTTATTAATAGCAATAGTATCACTTCTTTAAACCTACGCTAGTCTCAGAGTAACTAGTCTCTGACTAATCTAAGAGTAAGGGCCGAGTAAGAAATTTTTATTAATAAAACAGATAATGTCAGAATAATTCATAAAAAAATGAAATGGCCAATTTTCCGCCACTCTCAACTGATTGACCAAAACTTATGTATTATACATTTTTGTAATTTTAGTAATATGTTTCATTGAAATACTCTGTATATGTGATGGAAAAAAGTCTATCTATGTGATGGTCTAATACCTTCGGTGAACAAATAAAACCATATTATCTTCTCACCTCTACCTCTGACGATGAGCCACAAATATTCAACGTGTATAAAATATATGGAGGTAATATGTATAATGTTATTTTTTAGTGAATATGTTTCTGTCATTTAATAAGCTGCACAAACAACGGTTATATAAAATCTGGTTTATGCCCGGAAACTTTCACATATCTTTTAGGAAATAATAAATATGTAAATCCTGTGTAAAGAAATGGCTGTCCAGTTTGCCTTCCTACCATTTGTTATACGCTATATCTGATATATACAGTGGCAAAGTTTGGGATAACAGCTACTTAAAATTTCTCAAACTTTTAAAACGTATATCTGGCATATATATATATATATATATATCTTCGTTTTCGGTCAGAACTTTCTAAATCTCTTTACATCTCGGCAAAAGTGCACCTGCACAAAATAACTACATTCTTTTTGAAGATACATTACGATAGTTTCGAATTAAATCTTTAACTTCATATTATTTTTTGAAATTATACGTATTAAGTCCATTGATTCTGACTACAAGTATTCAAGTATTGTAAATTCTCGTACGGTTATTATAAGTAGGTACCTATAGGTTTCCTTTGTCTTTGATCAATTCTTGTGCATGTTTCGGATATTTTAACTTCCTGTTGAGTATCCTCTCCTAACAAAGGTATCATTACTACATTGCCATGCAAAACCACAAGATACTTGTTTATCTTTATCCAGGAGTGAGAACAAAACATTTATCTGTATAGCACACCGATTTAATTTTAGTACACATAACTTAGCCAGATGCCACAAAAACACTATAATGCTGTCGGTATTATATCTTTAGAACGTAATTATATTCATATCTGCCAGCTTATTTTATAAGGAGAGTAATAATTAGGTGCACTATCCGAGAATAATATATATACACTCAAGCTTGATTAATATTCTTATACATGTATTTTTTTTAAAGCCATAACTTCAAAACTAGACAGACCATACAAATACATTTATTAAATTAATAAAAAAGGAGCAAGCAGAAGGTACTTACTTAAGTATTGAAAGTAAAAATAACTGGAGGAAAGAATTCATAACATTAAAGATAAATGTGTGGTACAGATTTTTTACCAGGAAGAGATAAATGTAGCTTGAGTTATGTTATACCAGGAATGGAGGATCTTGGTATTATCACTTTATACAGTGATGGGCAAATGTGTGGAACCAAGTAAATATCTCTGGAATTATTAGAAATATCAAAATGAAATTTGGAAGATGAATACTACAGTAGATTGCCTATTTGTTTTCATATTTTTCAACAATTTTGAACTTCCGGTTTTACCGGAAGTAATGTCGATTTTAAAATTTGCAATGGAACACCCTGTATATTATTTTAGTTTCTGATGAAACATTTTATCACGAATACAAAAATATCGGGTTCGATATTCTTTATTTCAATACCTACCGAGATAATTACAAAAAAGTAACTAAGGGAAGGAAAAATCTAATATCCATCAAAGAAATAATCATAATTATTAACTGAAACTAAGTGATTTTCAAAACATTGAAACGTTACTGAACTGAAATTAATATATTAGATGTTCAAACTGAGCACCGTTTACTTCTTGACAATAGGCAAGTCGGTTTGTAAATTCTCTAGTAACATTAGATTTTACTTCTGGTGGAATTCTCTGGATCTCTTGAGTTATTGTTGCAGCTAATTCTTGCAAATTATTTGGTCCATTAACATAAACCTTAGACCTTAAATAATCCTACAGAAAATATTCTAGTGGATTAAGGTCGGGACTTCGTGCAGGCCATTCATAAGTACCCCTTCTTCCAATCCATCTGTGATGAAATGTCGGTAGGTATTGGAATAAAAAATATCGAACCCGATATTTTTGTATTCGTAATAAAATGTTTCATCAGAAAATAAAATAATATACAGGGTGTTCCATTGCAAATTTTAAAATCGACATTACTTCCGGTAAAACCGGAAGTTCAAAATTGTTAAAAAATATGAAAATGAATAGGTAATCTACTGTAGTATCCACCTTCCAAATTTCATTTTGATATCTCCAATAATTCCAGAGATATTTACTTGGTTCCACACATTTGCCCATCACTGTATACCTAAATATATGGAGCCGTCTGAGTTTTGATTGATATTGGATGTGAACCAACTAAATGGATCTCTGGTCTGGTGGCCAAAGATCAGACAAACCTCTGCAATGCTAAAACTAAGCAAGGTCCAAAGACTTGCAGACTACACTTACAGGGGCGCTGGAGACAATGCTAGACCTTCCTCCACTACATTGTGTCATAATGTGCGAAGCAAGGGCAGCTCTAACCCACCTGGAAAAAGCATCAGACCATGACGTGGCACATGGGAGAGGACACGCAGAAATAAGGCATCTTTAAAACGCAAACAGACCACATGGCCACCAGAAATATCTTTCGCAAGAACTTCGAGATTGTCACCAAAGATCGAAAGGAGCTTGAGGAAGAGAACGCACCACCACTCCACCACTCAGTAGAGCGAATGAATTGATCTGGTATACAGACAGATCAAAGAATGTGCTTCGCACCGGAGCGGGCATATACAACAAGTTGAGCAAATATGAAGAAATCGTCTCGCTTGGAAAATACGCCTCGGCATTTCCAGCAGAGGTCTATGCAATACTTGCATGTGCAGAGGCGAATAACATGAGAGCCTACAACAACAGGCAGATCAGGATCTACAGCGAAAGTCAAGCTGCCCTTAAAGCAAGGTAACATCTTGGATGGTATCGGAATGCAGCGAAGACTCAAAGACTTGAAAGACTGGCGACTCGGTGACAGTGTAACACTGGAGTGGGTCTCAGGTCAGAAAGGAATCGCTGGCTATGATAAAGCTGACAAACTCGTTAGAGCAGGATCGTCAACTCTAATGAACGGACCCGAACCAGCTGTGGATATTCCCAGATGCTCAACTAGGACATGGTTAAAATGGTGGGTAAAAGAACAACACAATAAACATTGGAAGAATACGCCCAGGCAAAAACATTAGAAGAAATTCATAAGAGAACCATAAGAAAAAGTAGCCAAAGAACTGCTCTCAATGAACAGGAGCAGACTACGCACCAACGGGGCTACTTAGGGGACACTTTCCCACAAAGGAGCACCTGAACAAAATAGGGCTGTATAACGGAGACCTTACATGCCGAAGATGCAAAAATATACTTTGCAATGTGAGACAGTGAGACGGTGGACCACAGGAGGCAGAAACTGTATGGTAGACCCCAAATGACTCCAGAAGACTTCTACAACCAACCAGCAAAGAACCTGTATGAGCTAATACATAGCCCAGGAGGCTGAGGTTGTGCCGGCGAAGGGACGGCTACTTAAAAAAAAGGAACATATTTTTTTGGATATATGGGAGTTCAAATAATGTGAACATAATTTTGATATAAAAGTTTGATGCAATCGCCCCATGATTACATCGAATTAGCCTTACAATCCGTTTCCATAAATATTTATCCAATAAATTTTGGTCTTGGATTTTTAATCTCAATTTTGAAGCTAGATTGGTTTTATTTTTCAAGTTTTAATTAAAATCATCCGCCATTCTGTCTCGAAAGTAATAATGAAATTTGAAAAGGTCGCTGCGTGGCAATATTTTCCTTGAAATTACAAAAAAATACTTTGATGTGACTAAAATTCCTCACCTGTTAATTTTTTCAGATGAACGGTATGTTAACGCGATACAACGATCACATAAAACCGATGATGCAGAATTTTTTTTTATTCTATTTTCAGCTTTGTTATATTACGTATAATGATGATTACGTGTCAATTAGATCACGCACTTTTTAAGTGCAAATCTGGTCCCGGTCTAAGCGAATGAAATGAACTACCGAAAACCTCCAAATAGGATACTCCAAATAAACTAACTCAACAAATTGTCACTGTTCTGGAATCCTGGCATGGACGGCAACAAAACAGGTGTTGCAGGTGGCTTCATAGGACCAGTAATTTCCATTAGCTTCTTATCAGTTTTTCCAAACAAACACAGGAAAGCACAAGTTTCGCACTATTGTCAAAATTAACTGGGATCTGTCTTTTATAAGGCTTTTCCTTTGCAGTATGTTTAAAGAAAGAAAGCGCTGATAAAGTGAAAAATAAGAAAAACTGGAGTGAGAAAATTGTCACTTCCATACGAAATAACTATTTTTCTTACTGTTTTTCTGTATTTTACGTCAAACCCAAATACATTGTAGCTCAAAACTGCCACATCATTTAATATAAATTTATTAGGTTGCCGAGATATGAAATAAACTTCCAAAAATTTTGGACAGCAACCATTTATATAAATCAAGTGACAGCGGTCCCAAATGAGACCACGAGCGGATATGATACATAAGATGCAAGGCAGCTCTATTTCAACATGTTACAGTTATCTATTTATCAGGTTTGTAAACTAAGGGTACGTCAGGATATTATATTCATATGTGGATGACTGAATTTTAAAATTTGATGTTTTCATTCATTTTGGTTAGTTATTATTAACGTTATATTGAAAGTTTACTCAGTATTACATTTAGAAGATGCTGGTGGTGATTTAGTGAGAATCACCTTATAAACTTTAGTGTTGTTTTTCATAGTTAGGTTAGGAATAATAATTTTGACGATTGAGAGAGATTTGGAAAATCTGTCGTTGAAGACGACTTCAATTAACGGGAATGTTCGGTATTGCAGTGTTCATCAGTTTCAGTAAGGAGAAACGAGTAGAGGCCGGTTGTCGCATTGCGAAGGCGGTCTGTTGTCCTTGTGTTTTGCATTGAACCACCAACAACGACAATTTTGTGGGTGATACCACAGTATACCGTATACTGTGGTGATACCGTCCACAGGTAGCGACCGTCGCTGAGATCAACTACAAAAAGTCGTTCGTCTGAGTACCTACTGCTCTAATTCTATTCAATTTTTAATATAACCACGACCATAGAGAAATAAATTGTTAATTTGTCTATGACCACGACCTCCGCTCACTAACAACCACAATTATGAAGTTGTCGTGATGCGTCACTGTGGTCCGTCTGGGTTCAGTCTTAGACGTTTAGTTTGGAGAATTTGAAATTGTAAAACGAAAACGAAAGTAATTCGTATTGTTTCTGTTGATTATTGAATGCTTCAATAAACTGTTTCGCTCACCTCCTGGAATATAATTTACCCAGACAAACAGTTTTGGAAACTAAACATATAAAATAATGGTTGAAGCGTTAGCATGTTGACGTTTCTCCTGACGTTTTTTATTGAGGAAATCTTAAAAAAAGCTATCTAGATTGAAAGTAAATCGAATACGTACTTATCATCGAATAAGACGGAAGTAAGAAGACTTGAAACACAACCAGACGCAGGCATATGACGTGTAGAGTTGAGTAAGAGGAAAACCAGATGAAGGGGAATCCAAAAAGAAATATAGATGTATTTACTGCAATAGTTCATTGTTTGGTGATTCTATGATATTGTTACTGAATTAACAAGATTTATTTCAAATAGACCAGTTATTATTCGAAAATATAATCTTTTAATTATGTTGACAGGGTGACAATCAATTATTCTGTATATTGATTTATTTTGGATTTATTGACATCGTATTTATTTTAATTCAGCTGTATAATGCCTAATTTGCGAGATATTTCGAAAATTAGAAAAAGCATGTCCAGAAGCTGAAGGGTTTGGAAAAGAGAGTGATGGTAGGAAAACGCGAAAAAAGGTACAACTTTTTTGGTTTCCATTGAGACAAAAGGTCTTTGAAATTTGCGTAAGAAGTAAGCGAGGTGAATCAGAAAGTGCTGATGTCTGGTCTTATTACGAGGGAAGAGGTGAATTCCGATGGAAAGAAAAAAAGTTGTGAAATTGTTAAAAGTACGAAGCTAAAGTGTTCCCCCTCCCAAATCGCAGGCAAAAGCTTTCAAAGTCATGCGTTCTTATTAAATTGTTGTGGAGTAGTTATGGTTTGTTTTGTTTATAATCTATGGTACATGTGTGCTTATAGATCGATTCTTCATGTGTGTAATTTTGAAAGCAATCAAAATAACCCAAGATGTTTTTAGCTACAAAATGTAATTAAATGTGGCATTAATAAAGATGTGTCCCTTACTAGAGAGATGAAGTTAACTCTGTTACTCAAACTGGAATCTGGGGCTTCACTCAATTTTCATTACTAATTATATAATTAATATACTATCCGGAACCTTAATTTTCAGAATCTAATTATTTTAATAGGATTTATGATCAGAAATGTGTCCTGCATAATGTAATGAGCACAATCAATCATTTATGAGATGACTGTTCTTGAAGTCTTTATTTAAGGATAATAATACATAGGAAATTCCAAATTTTAACTGGCATTTCGTGTTTTAAATAAACAAGTAAACAAAAACATATTTTTTTATTGATAATCTAGATGTGAAAGTATTTTTTAAATGATTCAGACTGATACGTATTTTCCAAATTCCTAAATATTCAGTTAAGAGCTCATAGCCAATATTAAGCTATTGAGAATAGATTTCCCGTATCATTCACTCTTGATGAGCACTCAACGAAATGGAAACTGAGTATCTACCATACGGTTTACAACGTGGCTAGAAGAGAATGGAACATAGGGACAAAGTGGCAAATTAATTGCGGTAGGACACTCCTTTCTAGTATTTTCCATTGCGCTACTTTAACACCTACGATTTCCTCAACTAATTTAATTTTGTTTAAAATATATTTGTACTTCAAAAGTGGACGGAATAAACAAACAAACGTTGACAACTCGGTGAAGATTTCAACACAGAGTAGAACTAGCCCAACTAACAACTTTTTGAACGAAATATTGATGGAATATGCAAGTTTTGATATAAAAAGATAGCTAAATTTCCAATGGAAGGTGAAAAGTAGTAGGAAATTTACAGCGCTACGCCACAAAATTATAATTCTTTATAACAGCTAAGTACACATTGGTGAAACGTTGCTACTGGTCGGAACATGTTATCTATGGTCGGAACCTTATCAACTTGTTGTCAACCAAGAGATTGTTCAACTTCAAAATTTGACCCAATGTTTTATCAGATAATAGAAAATAGGTGACATATGGGATATTCAAAAATGAAATTATATTAAATTTAGCCTTTAAGTTAACAGGAAAAAATAGAAACAAAAATTTACTGAAACTATGCAGCTCAAAATGCAAATACGTCAATAGTTTGCTGTTCCATGATTCAGTTTCTTCTTCTATCTCCTCCATTGGGATGTTTGAGCTTGTTCAGAACAAAAATGTTAACATCTGACATCTATCACTTTGTTGTTTACCTTGTTCAATTTAAATTTGAAGCATTTTATTAATAAAAAGCATGAAGCTTCTGTACCTGTATTTGTAAAGTAGGGAGGGTGAGTGTAGGCTCACAGCACTTAGGCCACATGTGACCCAATGTACATTCTTCCGAGGACTGGTCCTCCTAGGTCATCGTCCATCCTGTCCTGTCCAGGAAGGTGGACAGGTCACTAGGAGACATCTCTTTTATATCGGCAGGTGTAGGCCAAGACTCACCGAACACACATTCTCTTATTGACGATAACTCCGGACACTCACACAAGACATGCCTGCAGATTCATCTTCCTGTTAACACATCCTGCATAGAGGTGTGTCCACCAGCCCCATAGTATGGAAATGTTTCCTTAGTTGACAGTGGCCAGTCAGAAACCATACTGTTAAACGTAGGTTTTTCCTGGTCATCGCCAAATATTTCTCCGACGCCAGCTTCCCAGGGTCGCCCAGAGTGATCTGGCAAGACTGCATCCTTCAATTCCATCTCATCTCTTAAGGGATTTAGCATGGGTGTAACTTTTGGCAACTTCCGTAATTGTCGAAGTCGTCAAGCCGTAGGTGTCACTGGGTCCTAAAATGTTAAGTCCAGCCGCTTTCCTGGCTAAAGAATCGGCAATGCGACTTCCTTTACTCCTGTCGTGCCCTTTAACCCTCCTCAGGATAATATTGTTATCTGCCGAGGCGTTACCTAAATCTTAGTGACACTCTAGTACTAGCCCCGATATAACAAGTTGTCTGTTCAAGGCTGATAGGGCTTGTCTACTGTCAGTGCAGATTGTTATGTTTTGCCAGAAATTCCTTTTCTGGTTAGTTCTTTTGTGGCAATTGAGATACCAGTCAGTTCTGTTTGAGCCACGCTGGTATTTTTTCCCATTCCCCACTTAATCCTTAGGCAAATAGTGCTCTGGAGTAAACTCCACATCCTGAGCCTTCTTTCGTTTTTTAGCCATCTGTATATATGCGTATTGCCTTCCCAAGGTTATGGCTTGGCTTAAACTCGAACTAATAAAAAACTTTAACCGAAATGAAACCACATGCGAATACAAACAACCCACTGTAACTCTAACCTAAGCTTCTTCAATTGGATGACTACTACTCCCAGTGATTATTTTATCAAAATATGTGACTAACTTCAATTTATACTAGTGACCTTCTGGGTCAGACGATCTGTAGGATTACGGTGGTATGTGCATGATGTGTGTCTGGCATATACGGCAAAGGGAGAGGCGGAGATAGAGAGAAAGGCGGAGAGGATGTGTGGAGGATTGTGGAGAAGATAGAGCAGTGCAGACTGGAAGTGACGGAAGATAAGACTGTGGGGATTCTAGTGAAGGGGTAAAGCAGGACGATGGAAGGGGGGGGAGATAGTGAAAGGAAAGAGAATTCGTAAGGAGGAGTCTGTGAAATATTGCTGTAATAAATGCTTCTTATTTGTTTAAACAAAAGTTGAATAGGAAGCAATATAAGCTTTTCATTGGTAAGTTTCTCAAAATCACATCGCCTTGTATGTTTGTTGTTTATACACCTCATAGCTTCAATTATTTCAATTTTAATATCATTTCTTTGTTATCTGGACCTTTTTGCAGCGACCACTTTTCTTAATCCATATAATATTATGGAACAAAAAAAATTCTAGAGTTTAATTAATGTATCACAAGACGCTCTAAAAATTTGCAAGGAAGTGTTTTTAAAGACCATAAATTACAATCATAATAACACCATTTAAGCTGAAGCTTATAAAAACAATTCTTTTCATCCTCTAAATGAAAAATGATATTATCGATTGTTGAAATGTGTCACATCTAATGTATGAATTTTTGAGTTGTGTGGTGCCGGATTTTCTAGCATATTAAGAATTAATAAACCAGGTGTCGTTCCACATACTGTGACTTCGTATCTAATTCTCATTCTGGGGCTATTCCTAATATGTTTTTGTGAGGTTTATATGTTGGAGAACAATTTTTGAAATTATGGATGACGTCAGTTCAAGGTAGATTCTCTAAGAGCATAATTATGGTCTGGAATCACATTAATACATTTACCCTAGTGAATGGAATGCTAAGAATGCGATAATAGCGACATCCCCACCACTAACCACAAACCAAAATTCATATCGACAAAAAAAGATCTTGGTTTTGGTTATTTACTCAATCACAGTTATCAATATATGTCAAGATAGTTTTATACTAAGTATATTTATTATTAATTAATTAATTAATTAATTTTATAACATTTAAAGGATATTACAATTCTTATTACAAGAGGTTCGGATTCAGTACATTTATACATGTTTGAAAAAAAAAATTGAATTAGAATATATTTAGGATAGTTATTAATTTTCTTTCCTTCGAAACATGACTTCTTACTAAGCAACACTTTCGTGAGATCGAATGAAATATTCTCTAAATAGTTCTCCAACAGAAAATGCTCGCTGTGAGACATTATAATTGAGTTGGTGGATATTAATTAAATCTGTATTATACCCATTAAAAGATTATGTAGCTGACTCAATGTCAGAGTTTTCAGTGCATAGCACATTAAGTCGACAACAGCACTATATAATCTACCAAAACTGGTTAAACTTCAAAATATATGGTGAACACTCCATCTAGTTGCTGCAGCAATTCCAACGCAATTCTGCGATATACTTCTTGCTTGAGATCGTTTGTAATTAAATATATTTTTAATATCTTCACCAATTGTGTTTTGACTGTATAGATATGAGGTGCGTTCTTTTTGACTCACATCCCATTTAATCTCAGCTCTTACCGGCAATGTGCGCGTTCTTTTTAATTTACTCACTTCGATGTGAGCTGAGATCTTTTCTCCCCCTCTACTAATGTTACATGTGCTATGATATCAGTTAAATTTGAGTCGGAAATAAAGTGGAGGGTTTTAAATATTTTATGCGTTAAAGCCTGAGAGTTCACTCAAGAACTAAGTAAGAGTAAAGAGACATAATGTCTCAGTGTATCACATTTATACTTGTTGCTACTTCGTAAAAACTGGTAGGTCAGATTAGGTTATGTAGGTCGTTAAACTGGTAGTTTTGTTTATTTCTAGATATTGCATAAGATATCGTTACAAAGCTGGGAAACAGTTGTCTCATCCTTCCATAAATAATGCATGAACTGGGACACCACAATCACGACATCGACATCAAGAACCGCTACAATGGAAAAACATATACTTACCAAGCTCAAGCAATGGTGGAAACTACGAAAAAAAATCTAAAATACCAATGTAAAGCTAATGTTGATTGTAGAAAATCACGGACACGAACTTATTCAAAGTTTCACAAATTTGATGTAGGATTCTGATTTTAATCGGATGTAGAACTTCCACCGAAGTGTATATTTTCCTTCATTTATTTACAACTCTTTAGGATACAATGAATAATGGTAATTGTGCTAGACTTTTGTTTGTGAGAAGCGCTCAACATTGCAGGTGATAGTAGTGAATAAATTTAACAATAATGTGAAAATGTCTCCCAGTTTTCTACCGGTGTAGTGTGGAATGTATTAAAGGCAGTTCTGGGTGTTGAATTATGTATATAATTCAGCCGTTTGTGCTGCAATTGCTGCTGGTGTGGAAAATAGTCCACAGTAAACGAACGAGACCTGAACATCTATTTGTATTCGATAAAAATCTCATCATTTTCTGTTTGATAAAACTAATTAGGGTCCCAGAAAGTGAAAAACAAACCCTATTACTAAGACTTCGCTGTCCGACCGTCTGTCACCAGGCTGTATCTCATTTACCATTAGAGTTAGAATATTGAAACTTTCACAGAGATGATGTATTTTTGTTGCCGTAATAACAGAAATACTAAAAACAGAACAGTGCAGCCATCTTTGAAGGCAAACTTCCGCACTATTCCATCACTTATCTGAAATGCAGATATGAATATGGGTTTGAATAGTTACTTTAGAAGGATATGTCAGAGCAATTTTAAAACTATAAGATAATAATATGGAGCGTGAAAAACGAGCAAGCTATAGGTCATTAATAAATCTAATTAGTTTTAAAGTTGTTCCATGCCAAGCCATTTTTAAATCACAATAAGGCAAATAATTTTTTAGGACTTATTCTCAATAGCTATTTCAAATCCATTAAATATTACACAACAGTTTTCAAGTGCCGGCAGTTTATTTACAAGGCAACTTTAAAATCAGTATCTTTTTATTCACCATAATAAAACCGTTTCAAAACCTAATTAAACCCAAATGTGCCACTTGGGGAGTTCTTGTCAGCGAACTCAACACCGACGCTGAGCGTAAACTGATATTTAGGGATTTTCGAGAAACCACCTCGATTAGCGCTAGGAAATTAAAAAAAATATTAGTATATGAATCGGAATATTTAAAAAACAGTTTAAGACATTTTATCATTAAAGAGACTGTCACTTGGAAGTTAGGAATCTATAGCCCATTTACCCACACTTCCCTTATTTCACAGAACAGTCAAGGGATTGTGAAAGTTCACAAACCGTAACAAATTTATGCGAGAATTCGGGAAGATGCCTACTAACAAACCTGATTTATGACTCTTCTTTTGAACGAGGTTCCATGAAATTAACCGATCACTGGGGCATCAAAACCTCCCAACCCTTCTCATTTATGGATTTATCATAGAAGTAACTGTCTATAGGGTGGATTCTATAAAAAATGGTTAAAAATTAACCACACGCCGTCACATTTGACGAAGTTCCCGCTTAAATTTATACATAGAAAAGATTAGGATTTAAATTTCAACAGGTATGGTAGCCAATTGAGAGTTAGGTTAGGTAAAGTTAGCAGATTGTCTATTTTTTAACCATGCGTTAAAATTTAACTTACAGAATTGTGACTTTGACGTTATTGTCCAGACAAAATGCTTCATGCGCGAGGAGGTTCTATTAGATATGTCATTTTTTGACACATTGTTCGCTAAAATGTCTCAGTATTTCGTGATATTGATGCTTTTAATTACGGTGATTTCAAATATGCACACTGAATTGAGTTTTACCTAAAGGTGCGTACTAGAGCATTTTTATGCACACAAACAATGTGTGTGAAAATATGCTCTAGTCATTACTGCCTAAAAATCTTGTGCGCGCACGCCTGTACGCGCACGCAAGGTATCCGTCGGTTGTCGGTTTTTAAAGAAAGATCAAAAGGATTTTGTGCTCAGTTTGGACGGGTTTGTCGTTGTAAATTTGTGTGTGTTGTATTTGTTTGTTTAATTTCGAAATAATCGGTACATAATTCTTAATTTTGTCGAGAAAAGTTGGTGTATTTAATAAAAAACATGGGTACTTATCTATTTTGCTATTTACAATAATAAAACAAATTTAAAATGGAGTGGACCAATGAACAGGCGTTGCAATTAATCGATGAGTTCGAAAAACACCCTATCTTATGGTACGCCAAGCATCCACAACATTTTTCAAGGAATTTGAAATCAGATGCTTGGGAGAGAATCGCATATAATTTAAAAATGGATATTTAGCTCTGCTCTACTGGAGTACATATTTTCGCGCACAAATATGAACTTGCAATTAAAATTTATGTCGAAACTAAAGTAACTCACACGAATGTGTGTGCATAAGTATGCTCAAGACAGTACGCACCTTAACAACCAAACCAAACTTTCAGAGCTGCATCCGCGTCCACGTGATGTAGACGTGTCTTGTGCCGCAACATCGTTCTAGTGTCGCTTTCATTGTTATGACCCATTTGATTAAAAATAAAAAAGAGGAATCAGTCAAGAAAAACAGACACTATTGGATTAAACATTTATATCAAAATAATTTCTCCCCAAGCGTCATTTCTTTTGTTTTTATTAAAATGCCATTCATCCTTTGGATACCACAAAATCCTTTGATTTTGATATTGTTGTATCGAAATTTGAACGTCGTCTTTATTGAGATTCATTTTACCAACACTATAACAAACTAGAAACCGTCACGCACGTGCTGATCGTAGCCGCACAGCGCACAACGTAAATATTCATGCTGACAGGTTGCCGAATTTGTGTCGAAAATATTTGTGTCGAACGCTACATTCAACGTACAACGTAATTTCTCACTAATGTGGACGCGGCTTATGGAATGCGATGTGATATTATCCCTTTGATATTAGATCAACAGAAGAGACAAGAGAAAAATGGACAATGGAAGAGTGTAAGGATGTTCAAGTAAATTTGTCAAAGGAAAATACATAAGTTTCACAACTATTTTGCTTATATATAGATGTAAAAAGTGGTTGGAGCGGTATGCAACGAATATTCACTAACAATAGTGTGAATATATAAACAAAGGTTAATCTCTCCTATTAACTTCACAATATCGTGATATGAAATAGTTTGGTAACTTTCAGCTTCATTATTATTAGATAGACGGAACTATTATTGGAAAGAGGAACTTCAAATAGAACCTCTACTATTGTAATAAATACTGCATAAATTCGATGGTATATTAAATTTAGGAAATTCCAACCAGAAATTGCGGTTCTAGTTTGATTTAGTTGAAAATACAAAATCTCCAATTTAAATGAAGCAGGTTGAACGAAAGAAAAAAGCGACTCAGTTTTTTTCAATCGAATAATCATACATTCCCATCAAATATTTTTTTTTACTTTTACCACTAACAATTATGAAATTTGAAACTATACCTTATTTTAATTAAAAAAATCCTATCATCTACTGTCAGTCTTAAATCAACGCAGTAATTTGATAGAATTAATCTTTACGTTAAATTTTGGTAGACTTAACAGACGCAAATTAAACATTTTAGTAACGAGAGAGCTAAAGTCGTAGTGAAATGTGGTGTTTGAACAACTTCGTCCGCTTTTCGTCATTAGAATCATTTTTCATAATTTTCTACCTCCATAATGTCAGGATTTGTAGCAGCTTCCTCCTAAAAAGCCATCCAGTTACGCCAGTTTCATTTTCCTTCATTTCAAATATTCCTGAGGCCGAAATCGTTAAGAGAATTAGAATTGTTTATTAAGGGACAGGATCAGATGGAACGAGGATGCAACTGGATAAACACATTTGGCAGATCTACACTGTGGGCCGAAATAAAGGAGTACATTTTTTAATTGAACATATTTTTTTTGTTTTTTGGGCGATTTATTTTCTTTTTGCAGGGCTAATAACCTAACAAGTCCTGTAAATTTGGAAGCAAAAATAATATTTACCTAATTTTGTACTAATATGCTTTTTCGGTAGATAAACTATCCAGAACACTTTAGTAAAAAGGAAATTTTCCGAAATTACCGGATTCGCGAACATTTCAACAAATAACACATTTACAAAAACAGCTCAGTAACTTTAAAACTTTAAAAAATATTATGAATGTGGCCACCCAACACCCCAGAATTTAATACGGTTGATTATTCAATTTGGGGAATTTTCGTACAAAATTTGTATGACGGACAACAATATGAAACAATCGAGCAGTAAGAATGCAGTTTGTTTGTAAAAATTTTTAACAGGGTGCAATAATAAATGGGGCTATCAAATTATGGCGCAGACGACTTCAAGAAGTGATAAACAATAATGGTCGCCACATAATATTTGACTCTAAGTTTTAAAGTTACTGAACTGTTTTCATAAATGTGTTATTTGTTAAAATATTATTTAATAAAAAAATGGTATTTCGCGAATCCGGTAATTTCCTTTTTACTGAAGTGTTCTGGATAGTTTATCTACCGAAAATGCATATTAGTACAATTTTATCTAAGACAGTTTTCATTTGCAACGGGCTCAAATGCACTGTTATAAATTTTTTATAAGTCCGACCCTGTACAGGGTTATTCATTATAAATGTTCCCTACCATAGTTATTATTGTATAAACAAAAAAAAATTCAAATAAAAGTTGTGTGGTTATAAACTAATTTTATTATAACGTTAACAAAAGTACAGGGGCGTGCATAGTTTTTTTAAAATGAGACCCTATATATTATTAAATTTTTGAAAAGATGTTTCTGTTCTGATTTCAAAAATATACCTTATCATACCCCTGTCTTACACCGTTCTTAATATATTAAAGGATAAATAATATTATAAGTTATTATTTATTTATAATTGTAAAGTTATCTCTGTTATATTCGTTATCTATTATTTGTAATTTTAATTAAGTGTTGACCAAAACTTTTATTTAATATCTAAATAACGGTGTAAGATAGGGGTATGACATGGTATATTTTTGAAATCAGAAGAAGAACATATTTTCAAAAATTCAATAATATATAGGGTGTGTCATTTAAAAAAACGAATAATTTTTTTGTGTCCCCTAAACTACCCACGCCACTGTACTTTTGTTAACGTTATAATAAAATTAGTTTATAACCACACAACTTTTATTTGAATTTTTTTTGTTTATACAATAATAACTATGGTAGGGGCTGGGACATTTATAATGAATAACCCTGTACATTATTTTTGCTTTAAAATTTACAGTCATGTTGAGGACACGTTAGGTTATTAGCCCTGCAAGAAGAAAATAAATCGCCCAGGAAACAAAAAAAATATTTTAAATTAAGAAATGTACTCCTTCATTTCGGCCCACAGTGTATACGGGACTTGAATTAGCGTCAATTGTGGTTATTTAATGAAAATACTCGATTCCTATCAATTTTCTGTATTAAAGTGGAACAAACAACTTAATACTAGATAAAAGTACCAGCAGTAACAGAAAATGAATTGAATATGACCATAAATTATTCATATACTTTAAAATTTCAACAACAAAAAAAATACAAGGGAAAACATATGCTATGTTGTTGTATCATTCAATCTGTTAATTGACAAACTAGAAAGTGAAATTTTTGAATGGGACTCTAAAGCCTACCGAAACAAAGTGGATGAATTGTTTTTCAGGCAGCCCGTGATAAAATTTCAGCACACTACCAAAAAACGAATTGGATATTTACCGACTTTACCGTAGTACGTAGGGTGAAGAGTTAGATTATTAGGTTTTTGTTCATTGAATTAAAAATGAGAACTGATTTTATTTGTGTACCTATTCTGCGACACTCTTGCGCGAGACATGAGACGAGACAAGATATTCCACTTTTCTTGCCAGACAGGACGACAAGACGAGATTGTCCAAGTCTCGTCTCGTCTCGTGGGCATCACTAATTTTCTGTAAATAACGAAGATAAATGCTGATTGAAAAGTCATATATACTAAAACAATCGAGTAATGAAAGTTCTGAATTAACAATCACAAAGTTATGTCACGGTTTATAGTCTATTTAATAATCACTATTAACTAGTTATTAACAGGGTTAATCACTATTGTCAACCAGTTCCATTGCTATAATTAACTAGTTTAATTGAGGTGAGTAAAATAGTTGATACCCCCAACGACTTTGTTTTGTGAGGTAATTGATTTTTGGCCACTAGCGGTTACCGTTTTAAATGGGTTATTAAAGTGTTTTGATTAGCTTAAGTTGACGGACCCTAATAACGATAATTAAAGCCGTTTTTATTGCCATTGTGTCCTGAAACGTATTAAAGTTTTTTCATACTATAACTAAATTTTTAGTAATGCTGAATAAACTTCTTCCTCCTCATCAACAACAGTCTCAAAATGTATAATATTATTATTCAACCTTAAAATTAGGCATCAATAAACTAACTGCAATTGTTTAAATTTTCGGGTAATTAATTCCAATTACCCAGTTTCAGCATTGGGAAATCTCATTGGGAGAAAATCTTTTAAAATTTCTCAATTTATTTCTGATCAGATAAAAGCTTTCACAAAGAACGCAAAAAGAGCAAATTGCATAATAGAAAAAAAAACCTTTGGGAAAGACAATTAAACTGCATTATTCTAATTTCAACTAAAAAGAAAAGTTGAAAGTTAATGTGACTATTTTTGAACTTCAGAAAGAAGTTTAATAATTGTATTTTTAATCGTCAAGTTTGTACCTGCCGTTGACAATTATCCAGAAAGAGAGCGAATCAACATTATAGATTTCAATTTTTTTGTTTTGAGGATTATAAGGGATGTTGCATATTTTAATTGATAGTCAAAAATAGTTAATATATAATTAATATTAAGTATTCGAAAACCAACAGAAAGTCGCACGTCCCACTCCAGTTACAAAAAATGAAGTTTATGATGTAAAATAAGGTAGACCGCAAGCTTATCGTGGCCGCAAGCTAATCGTGTGTCACGTGCAGTTTAAAACAATATGTCGGTAGCGACATAAAGACCACTCAAAAGGCATATGCGAAAGGAAAACCACGTCTGTTGATGAACTTAATTTTATCGAATAAAATAGAGATAACTTGAAGTTATAGCTGATATTATATATTTTACAATGGTCACAGTTTTATTGAAATGCGTGGAGGCTTTAAGAACTGAGGTTTTGAACTAAAAACTGTTCGCTCCTTTCGATACACTTCTTCAACGATCTTCTGCGTGCAGTAATCAATTCGAACTTCATATACCGGTTATTACTACTCAAGTTTATATTCTCCTCTGTTATGTTATGTTGAAGTTATAAAGGCTAGCCAAAAAGTCGGACAGTTTATAAACATATTTAGTGGAGAATGTTATTATGAAATAGTTCTGGAGTATGAATATGTTATATTTCAAACAACAAATTTCGTTTGCATTTATTAAAATATATTAATATACAGTGGTGCGCTTCTGGCAGTTTTACATTTTAGTTTCATGATTAGTAGTTTTTATAGCATCAAACTCATAGCAACAACGTATACACGGAAAACGGATTTAACGCAACCTCTAAAGTGAAACAAAATAAAGCTTAGCTTTAGGCAAATCAAGAAATTGAAATTTGGAGCTTGCAAAGTTATGTCACTAAAATGATATTCGTTTGATAAGGTATAGGCAGACACACATTCCAGATACGAAGGGATTGAGTTTTACATTTTATTCATCAATGCAGCAGAGTAATAAATCTTCGTGGTCCTTGCAAAACCATCAAGAAATATTATAATATTATCGTGAACATTAATTTTTTTCCTATTTCTGTATCGAGCAGGCAGATTCACGCCGTATCACGACGAATTTGGTGCCTTTTCTATTGTTAAGAAATTGAAAATTACAGTAATTAATGAGGAGAACTGAGAATGAATCTGCATTGTATAATTTACAAGTAATTGATTGTTTTTGTTTTATGCAAACAACGGAATATGCGTAATTTTCATTATAATATATAATTGATTTATTGCTCAGCCGAATTTATGAATAAACTATAGCACTTCTTGTCATTTCTTCTACTTTCAAAAAGTAGGAAAAATCGTCTGGGTATGTATATTTTTCAAAATGACTTTAAGAATATAACTTGTAACTTTACCACGTATCATTCGTGAACATTATTATTACCACTACCTGCATACGCTCTAGTGATGGCTCCAATCAATCGTTTTCTTTTTATTCCTAATTGTATTGAAATGGGATTATCTTTGAAACGGATGAAGGGAAAGTTATGAAATTCTAGATCTAGATGATTGAGACGTTGTACTGCATATTTTAAAGCAAATGTAAAATGTTTTTTATGTCAACGTTGAGCGTACGGCCACTATTTTGAATTTTTTGAAATGGCAACCTAGATCGAGTGACGTGTCAAAAAGAAGTTTAATTTTTTTCTTTCTAATAATAATACCTAATAGCAATGTTTGAAAAAAAATCGGTTTTATTTTTTTAAATTAAATTGTACAGTACTAATGATATGACCTTGTATATTTAAAACTTAACAAAAAACAATAGTATAGGCATGAAAACGTAATTTGAATGAATGAATAGTTCATAAATTTTGGTTTTGTTTAAAATAACAATTTCAATATTATAATTGCCAAAGTTATACAACGCTATTATTTTTGGAAAGAGGAAAAAAATCAAGCATATATTTGTGATGCGTCACTCGACCTAGGTTGCCATTTCAAAAAATTCAAGGTGACGACTATAGGCTAGACGTCAGAACATTTTGAAAGATAATCCGTTGGCGCGAAACTTTCAGCAACGCTGTATAGAAACGTATGTGGATTTAATTACATCAGAGTGGAAGTAGCATTAATCATTTGATGATGTAATTAAAGCGCTTTAATTGCAAACTGTACTAGTATTGGTGAAAATGGTATTGATTTAATGTACGAATTTACGAAAAATCTTCAAAAATAGTTTAATCCAGGTTTTGTTCAGAACTAATTGAAAAAATGTCTAGGTTCCCAAGATATTACATTTGTTAGAATCTCTGCATTTTCACGCCACTACTAATAATCTAGACTGGAGTGGTTGCCAACTATTGTTCACAAATGCTGCTACATACGATTTTTCAAAGAGAATCTCCACCTAACTCTAGTCATAATTCACTTTTTATCGTACGCTGTTATTACCCATTTAGGGATTCATTTTTAAAAGTGGAATTTCTAACGTTGAAAATGGTTCAATCGTAAACGCGCACTTCATAATTTTTTTTTGTATCTGATTTAGGAAGTTAACAGCACTATTACTTGAATAGTTTATTTATTTAAGAGGCAATTTACGTTTAAAAAATAGAGAAGAAAAAAATCAATAGAATGTAGTAGAATGTGCAGATATTTGAAGCGAAATAAGGGTTAATTTGAAGACGACGGATTAATTCATACTTATCCATCCATCCATCCGTCCGTTGAACAATTTATAGTCAATCATTCTTTTAATATTCCATTAATATTTCGATTTTTCAAAGTTTTTTGCGGTATTAACCGTGATTCTGCTTCACTATTCAAAAATCGATATTAGAATTTATTTTTATGCTTTGTGGTGAGAGCAATAAATCTTAAAGACAAAATGCAAATTACTTTATGTTTTTCTCATTTCCATGACAACGCAAGATATACTGTAGCATCATGAATTCAACCATTTTACTTACATTTCTTGTTTCCATTTTTTGGTGTTGTAGTAGTAATAGATATCAGTATTTATAATTTCTAAGTGCACCAATAAAAAAAATAGCGTAAAGTATTCGTGGATAACTGGTCTCTAAAACACTTGCTCTATTTCGAGCAATCCGGCTTCGCCGTCGTGCTCGAAGCTACGGTTTGTTAGGAGAGTTCGCTAGCGAAAAGTCGGCGAAATTCGGCTGCGTAAAAATCTATTCAATGATTTCAAAGCCATCCGCATTGTTCGACCACCGAATTTCGGCAGAAATTTTGTAGATCTCTACAGACACTCTGAAGTATTCCCGGAATTTTGCTTCATTTCCAAAGAGTCGTCTTTCTATTAAAAGACTAAATGCCCCTTCCGTGTTTCTCTTTAAAAATAAATCGTTGACATCTCGGTTTCTTTTCTTATTGTATACACAAAGTGTCACCAGCTCTTCCTCCTCTTCTTCTTCCAAAAGAACAAATGCACATATGGCACGATGCAGCTTGTCAGACATCTTGGCTGATAAATCCGTTTATTCGAAGCGATTTTCAGCTCAGAACAACTTTAGAACAATCCATATCGGCGCCGAAAACAATAAAACTTCGACCGGAATTTCGCCGATTTTTCGCCGGAGAATTCTCTAACAAACCGAAGCTTAACGAATATGGCTTCAAACGCGTTTTATTAACAACAATTCCGATATAAGGAAATGAGCGGTATCCTAAATAAAATCATTCCTGGAGCGTGCATTTCACTGGATCCCACTCCTAATAGACTATAATATTGTTAGAATGTCATACAATAAAATATTTTTTATTATTGGTGAACCATTTTACCTATTTAAAGCACGCCTCAGGGTGTTTAAATCGAACTTTCAAAAACGCGCGTTTTCTAAAGTTACCATAGCAACATCAACAACTCGAGAAGTCTAAATAACAATTTTTTTTATTATTGATCTGACAGGAGTACTTTGTAACGTCAAAACCTTATTCGAATAATATTTAACAATTTCAATTCTATAAATGAGAATGGAAAAAGTACGGTTGGTATTGTTTGAGATAGGTATATTAATATTTCGATTTTTCAAAGTTTTTTGCGGTATTAACCGTGATTCTGCTTCACTATTCAAAAATCGATATTAGAATTTATTTTTATGCTTTGTGGTGAGAGCAATAAATCTTAAAGACAAAATGCAAATTACTTTATGTTTTTCTCATTTCCATGACAACGCAAGATATACTGTAGCATCATGAATTCAACCATTTTACTTACATTTCTTGTTTCCATTTTTTGGTGTTGTAGTAGTAATAGATATCAGTATTTATAATTTCTAAGTGCACCAATAAAAAAAATAGCGTAAAGTATTCGTGGATAACTGGTCTCTAAAACACTTGCTCTATTTCGAGCAATCCGGCTTCGCCGTCGTGCTCGAAAAATCGCGCGTGTTTTAAAGACCTTAATATCCACTTATTCTTTAATATACTATTATTTCACATTTGTCAAGGATATGATCTACTTCTACTGTGAATGTACCTTGAAAAATATTATTGATAGATCAGGATGTGAGTTATCTACATTTACACTAAGTCTTGGATAAGTTAAAGTTTTTCCAAAGCTCGTTAGTGCTGTTACTACTATACAATTTATTTCTTATATTCCTCTGATACTCATATTTTTCATTCCTCAATATTTGTTTATATCCTTTTTCAGTAATTTCGTAGTTGAAAACTGCATTTTTCTCGAATTTTCAAATAATTTGATTTTTTTAAAGACTGAATTTTAGTTTCCCAGCATATTTTGTGAAACCACAATCTAGTGTTTTGGTTACCTACATTTTGAAGTCTAATTTTTTTTCTATTTCTATGAGTTTTGATGTTAATTTAATAGCTGAGATATTATGTTTTTATATTTAGTTTATTTTTAGGGGGTCCCATCGAACAGTTACTTTACTCTATCAGTTTGACGATATATTAGATATCTTCTGTATGTTCCTTGTGGTATATTATTCATTCTTTTTTTAATTTCTTGGGAAATTAAACCACAATATTTTTAAATTCTTTATTAGATATACAACTATAATGAATAACTTCAGTGCTGGTAGGACTGACTAAAAAAATGTGAAGAAATCCTTAAAGTAGGAATAAACAGTTGTACTTGAAAAATAATTCGATTTCCAAGTTTTATACTTTTTCAATTTGAAATTTTCCAATTTAGTAAAGCAAGAAAATTCAAATAACCCGTCAGCATACTGAACCACAAAGAACAAATCTGAAAATTCCAATACCCGCAATATTATCTTCTCAATAACTTACATCAATGACTCTAGAAAGAGAAAACTTTCATTGACTGTTGAATATTTCTGAAGCTGTGTATCTTAAGATTAATTTGAAATAACTTGACAATTTTCATCACTTTGGTTGGAAAAACAATATTTTCATTGTCAAACGGTGTTATATAGTTCTTCCAGGAATCCATGGCGTGGGTACTATGTAAAATTTTGATTTAGTTATTCAATTTAAACCATAAAATGTTATCTTATACTTATCGGCTCCGTTTTCGTTTACCTGATTTAAAATTTTACCATGTTTTCTATTATTTTTTCGCTTTTTGTTACTCGCCCATTACACTACTTTTTCTCTCTGCTCTCTCTGCAATATTTTATCTCATATAAAAATTATAAGATTAATATGGAGCTGATGTGCTTTTAAAAGGCTAACCACTAGGACGAAGGTCTATACTATAGACTCTGAAGTGTTCGCCTCCATGTTATGCATATTGTCTAGAGACCTTTCCTATAATTACTAGACTCCGTAGGCGAAACCGCAGGCCTTCCATATAATGGTAGTAGTATCCACTCTATTTTGACTACCCAGCTCGTGTATTATAGGGCTTCCAAGCAATTCCAAACGAGTTTGGTATTCATCTACATGATTTTATAGTCGCTTGATTCTCGGCGTATATCGCGCTGGGTGATCTAAACAGGCTTATTTCAAAGTCAATAAAAGATAAAGGATAGCGATGGCTACTTTCTCAGGCAATCTTAAAAGACAGCCTGCTTACAGAATGCAAACAGCCTTCAAATAAAACTAATAATTGGTCCATACAAAAGAGACTGCCAGTAAATGCTCAAACGCAAATCATCAATTTCACGAAAAATACAGCACTACAAGGCATAAAGCAAATAGGGCTAGGAGGAGAGGTGAAACAAACTACCTAGGAGTACCGTTCGATCGAAGGGTTTCATGGAAACTTACCTTCAGGAGACCACACAGAAAGCTACCATTGCCCTCGGCAATTGCAGAAGAACTGGGGACTTGCCCCAAAAATGACGCAGTATTTTTTCACATGGTGTGTTAATACATTCAATGTGGTAATGGAGTTTTTCTACACCCACATGTATATTATCCACTTCCTGCACAGTTTAGAGAATGGAAATGTACGCCATATCGGTTAACTGAACGTATATGATTTCATATACATCCTAGAACGTATATGAAAACCACCAATCAGCATTCGCGTTTAGTACTCGTCATTCATCTTTTTTTCAATTTAAAGAAACGTCAAAACAACTTGTCAAAAAAAGTCTCTCCCATACTAAAAGCAGAATAAAATGGGTATTTAAAGGATTACCGATGGAGGTCAGTTTTTATGAAGGTATGTAATACTTCTGAGATGTTCCTTTAATAAATCTCGGTAGCCGAGTGGTAAACATACCGGACTTTCATGAGGTAGATCCGAGTTCGATTCCGGGTGAAGAATTTTTTTTCAATTGTTAATTTTATTTTTAAATAATTATTCCGCTCAATATTGATAACTACAACAGGCAGACGCTTGAAATATTTAGCAGAATATTCATTATTATAAATAAAGGTACGGTACCCTTTTTGCGGGAGTCCGACTGGCAACATCTATTTATAACAGTATCGCATATTTAAAAAAAGAAACCGTAACATTATACAAATTGTACATTTAAAAACTGTACGTTTATCACAAAAAATTAGTGAAGACATAAAATTGAATTGGTACGATTATGAATAAAATTGTTGAAAATTTTTAATTTCAAGTTATATTTATTTTACAGTTTATTCAAATGTTTATTTTCTAGATTTTTTCTTGAATGGGTCGTAGAAAAAATATACTGTTCGACTCGTGTGGATTGTCTATATCGCACTCGAACGATTGAGCACTCCGCCTACGGCGTCGTGCTCAAACTTCGTCCTCGTGCGATATGGCCATCATATCCACACTAGTTGCACAAACTACTATTATACATAGATAAATGATATTCCTATATGTTTATGGTCGATTCCTCGATCAAAAGGTCACAGTACACTTTTTCTCCATTTAATATAGATACTATTAGCACTAGACGAAAAAGCATGGAAAACGCTTGTGTGTGTTCACTTACAGAAATGTGCACTTGCTTAACACGCATTTTCAATAAATCATTAATTATGCCAAAATTTTAGTGACAGAAATTGATTATAAAAAGCGGGTCTTTTTATAAACATCTGATGTAGCTCACGAAGATCAATGTTTTAATAAAAGAACTGATCTCAGTATAATGTATGCATATCTTTTAGAAAATTTGAAAAATAAATTACTTTGGAGCCTTTTAAAGCAATTAAGCAATTGATGGTTTTACACACATCCATACTGCGGTGAATCGATTGTGATACGATCTAGCGGCAATTGTTGAAGGCATTACTGTGAAGGCATCTAAATTTTACTCAGTTAATAATATCAATGTTATCATACAAATGTTTTTTTTGTGTGTTTTAATATAATGCTTAGGCAATACGTGTCTCTATAAAATTATTATTTATTTGAAATATTCAGTCTTCCTGTTATTATGTACCATGTTGATTTATTGAAATGGCCAACTATTTGATTAACATTTCAATATATGAATATATCAAATTTCGACTAAAATTAATACCGAAAAGTGAGTTCGTCGAACGTTTATTTATGTTTATTAAATAAAACGTTTCCTGAAAACTGTCATTCATTCACGGAAATTGTTTAGTAAAAGTGATAAATACAACCTTGCTATTTGTGGCTACTGTCAAAGCTGTGATGCAGCATAAAGTCTGTTGTATTTACTCAATTAATTTACTGTAGCACTAAATTGCCGAGGTACTTCATATAAAGTTTGATTCAATTGATGGTTTTACATACGTCCATATTGCGGTGGATCGATTGTGGTGCGACCAGGCGGCACTTGTTGACAATCATCAACACAACATATCCAGCCACCACATTCTGTGCGTGGCCCTTTTGAAAAACTGAAAAAAACTTATTTTATTATACCATTTTATTGCGCTGGTATCATTTCTGACACACATTTATCTGTCCATAATAGAAGTGTGGCGAAAAATGAATAGACGACTATTCGGTCAACACCGGCATTACAGCCAACGATGGCGAAATTGAGGCTGAAGCTGTAACAGATCCTTATCAAGGTGATGAAACTAATTAATCCTGGGTGGGAGATACCGACATTGACCATGAAGTTGATTTCGATGAACAATCTGACATAATTTTTGATAATGATGTTATAAAAACGGTCTTTATATAATTTATATTATCATAGCGAATATAACGATGTAATCATCCCAGAACAATAACTATCTTATCATGAGCATACAGTTAAGTATATATTTTATATATTTTACAATATACAGGGTGAATCACGACCAACGGGATGGAGGTTTATAGCTAAACGGTGAAAGTTTCAAAATGTTTGTCCCCTCAGTAGTTCGTACATTCATATCGGCTACATTTTAAAATTATTTTGAAATATACAGGATGTTCCAATAAAGTGTGGCGTATCAAAGTTATATTTTTTCTTATGGGACACCCTATATTTTATTGCATTTCTGATTGCCCCTGAAAAATAAAATAATTCGTTATAATGGTTCCCTATGCCTAAATACAGAGGGTTCTAAGTTATCCTGACTTTTTTAGAAATGTTAACATTTTGAAAAAAATGAATAACTCATTGATATAACAAACTCTGGCAAATTTTCTCTCACATCTTAATACTTCACCATGTTCAAAAAAATGTCCTCTTTCGAATGGCATGAGGGTGTCCTATACCTAGGTATTATACTTTTCGTGCAATTTACAATTTTCTTAAATTGTATGGTAAATTCATTTTAAAACATATTATGCAATTCTCTTCAAATTTTAAACTGATGATCTGTAAAAAAACCGTGAAGTTGCCAATAAATATGCACATTTGTAGTTGCTCAGGTACACTAGCTCATTTTTTACCGATAAGTATTTGAGTACATAATAAAGCAAATACATATATACCACAAAACGAACAACAAATTATTCAAAGAAAAAAATGAAAAATTACTATACCTAATATACAGTATGCGAAAACTCTTTCGAGTCCATTCAGTTTACACAAGTACGACAAGGAAAATATGAGAAAAACTGCTTGAAAGAGAGAGAAGAATAATTGTGGGCGTATCTAGTTCATCCATTCAGCTCTCGATGAACTAGATACGTCCACAATTATTCTTCTCCCTCTTTCATCAGTTTTTCTCATATTTTCCTTGTCGTACTTGTGTAAACTGAATGGACTCGAAAGAGTTTTCGCATACTGTATGTTCAAAATGCTTGCCATCTTATGCAATGCAACACGTGGATCTAGCTTCCAACGATTTACCTACATTATTTAACATATCGGGTGTTATAGTCGCGAAAGCGTTCGAAATTCTCAATTTCATATCGTCTGGAGTAGTAGGGGGTGTAGAGTACACAATATTTTTAATATAACCCCATTCGGTAAAATCCATCTTGGTCAATTCTGGTGACCTAGCTGGCCAATTATAAAGATCGCCTCTACCTATCCATTTATTTCTGAACTTTCTATTGATGTAGTTTCTAACTGCACGTGAAAAGTGGGCAGGAGGTCCGTCCAATTGTAGCCACATTTTCTTTCGGATGCTAAGTGGTAGGTGTTCGAGAAGGATCCAGAAGTATTTTTTCAAAAAACTCAAAAATTTTCTACCATCCAGGTGTCCGTAACATACTCGCCCACAATTCCTCCCCAAACGTTTACACTCCATCGGTGTTGGCGATCAACAGTGCGGAATAAATGTTTGTTTGCTGTATCGTAATAATGAAAATTATGTCTATTAACCCATTATTGTGGGAAGTTGATTCATCAGTAAACAAGACATTATTGAAAAAATCTGGATCTTCTCCAACTTTATCCAAAGTCCATAAACCAAAATTTCAACGTTTATCATGATCCTGTTGTGTCATCTGCTAGTGTAGTTGGATGGTATCGATATTTCTTGAGTATTCTACACACACTCATTTGACTTATTCCTAATTCACTGGAAATATTTCTAGTACTGGTATTAGGATTTTCCGTAACCGACAGCAGTACCTACATCAAATTCGTTGGCGTTGTCGCCAGTAACTGGTTTAGTTTTGGTCACCTCCTCGTATGCAACACTACCAGTATCACGAAATCTATTGAGCAGTCTTTCGAGAACTTCCTTTTTTGGGTGAATTCTATCAGGGTATTTTTGAGCATAAACTCTAGATGCTAGGAGACAATTTTCTGAACATTCCCCAATGCAAAGTATAATGTCGACTCTTTCGTTTAACGGGTACTGCTTCATTTTTTGTAGCAATAAAATTAAAAACTAACGCAAGATTGTTCAGAGAATTAACAGAGAAATGTCATAGCATGACATGTCATAAAGTTAGGTACCGACTAGATTTGTATGAATTTTTTGTTTTAAACTCGATTTTCCATACGATTTAGGAAAATTGTAGATTGCACGAAAAGTATAATACCTAGGGATAGGACACCCTCATACCATTTGAAAGAGGATATTTTTTTGAATATGGTGATATACAGGGTGTTCTATTTAAAATAAGGATCTAATAATTAAACTGAAAATTCTGAACACACTGTGAATAGATATTTAGTACTCAATCGTAAAATACATTCAACAAATAATGTCCAACTATTGAGATATAAGAGAAATTTGCTAGAATTTTTTATATCAATGAGTTATTATTTTTTTTCGAAATGTTCACATTTAAAAAAAAGTCATCATAACTGGGAACCCTCTGTATTTAGGTATAGGAGACCATTATGAAGGAGTATTTTATTTCTTAGTGGCAATCAGAAAATGCAATAAATTATAGGGTGATCCATAAGAAAAAATATAACTATATAACTTTGATACGACATATTTCATTGAATCATCCTGTATTTTTAAAAATAATTTCAAAATGTAGCCTATATGAATGTACAAACTGCTAAAGTGAAAAACATTTCAAAACTTCCACCGTTTCGCTATAAACCTCCATCCTGTTGGTCGTGATTCACCCTGTATATTGAGTACGTTTGTTAAACTTTTATAAGGTTTTGAATACGGCACTGTTACCTCCAAGTAAATGGAAACCTATTTCCAGTTAGTGGTTTTCCATTTACAGCCAATGTAGATTGAGAAGAGATGAATACCACTCCAAATTTTTCTTCCTTGCCTTATCGAAGAAGCAAAACATTGTAAAACGCTTTCGGTACCATTAAAATTGTACAGCATTCACTTTGCCAAATATATTTATTGTATAGCAATTTACGAAAACTTTTTTCTTTACAAAAAGAATTTTTTTGTAGCATTTAGTAAAATAAACCTAAGCTGCCACGGATAGATGGATTTGCTTTAATTCCAAAAACTTTATATTTATTGTCAACCTCATATGTTTGAACTGGATAAAACGCATCCAATTATTCTTATTATGATTGGTAGGTATTATGGCTTTAATCTTCCAAATCGTTTGCTTTAACTTTTTATGCTAACAATATCCTATTTCGTTAATAGTATTAGTCACGGGGATCTTGATGTAACATGGTTTTCTACACCTACACGCTATTTTTTCGATGCTTTTAATTTATGAGTGATTTAGGGACGGATTGTAGTGTATTGTATAATAAAATTTCCCATCAGTGAACCAAGTATGAAGTTTCTATTATTATCCCTACACTGGTCGAGTATTTAACGCTCTTCATCTAATTGAGATGCGTAACATGTACGTCACGGAACTGATGTAAAGGTTCACGAGAATAGGATCATTTTCTAATAGAGCACTTAAATCACAGTGATTAGTCAATGTGGTAGTAGGCATTTCAGGACAAGTTAAAGACCAGCAATTTATATGAAATATTTGGAATAGTATCTACGATTATTCATATTCGAATTTTATTCAACCTAAACACACATACAAAAGTATTTGCATAGTTTGCTCATAAGTAAAATTGATTGGAAATGGTCCTTCAACTACATCAGTAATATCTCCTTATTCGCGTTTCTTTATTTCCGTTTTTACTATTCGCTGATTAAGAAAATTGGTAGATATTAATAAAAAGATTTCCTATAGGTATCCAACCCAATATCCTTTGTAAAAGCTTCGACAAATGGACTAATAAAAAAGGAAAACAGACCGTTGAATCCTCGTGCTTGAGAAAATTGAAGCAAGAAGGACCTGCAAGTCCTTTGAGGTTAGGTTAGGTGAGAAAGCGTGGATTACACCGCTATTTTTTGTAACTGGTTACGGAATTGTTTTGTTTCTGAATTTGCAGAAGCAGTTCTAGTTTTTGACGATGCACCAGGTCATCCTCACAAACTTGAAATTATGCATCCAAATATAAAAGTTCCACCTCCCAACACGACGACTTTGCTTCAACCTATGAACCAAGGAATAATCCAGGCCTTTAAGCTCTATTACATTAGACGAACCTTCAAAATTATATTGGATAATATGGAATGTGATCCTGATATAAATGTTATGGAATGCTGGTAAAAATTTGACATAGCAAAATGCATCGTACCTAGAACTTAGAAAAACCATTGGAAGAACTGAAGCCACATTGACATCATGCTGGAAAAAATTGTGGCCTGCTCTGACTGCAGAAAATAACGAAGAATCTGTGCCAATTTAAACTTTGCGAACATAGCCGAAACTGCGAATGGGCTCGAACAGATAGAATCAAGTGACATTCAGGTGTTGCTTGAGTCGCAAGATGAAAATTTGACTGAAACCAACTTGGATGAAATCTTAAGTTCACAGCACATTGAAGAAGAGGCTTTAACAAGAGCTGGAAACGTGACAGTTAATTTGAAAAATCGTGGTGAAGGCTAAAGAATGGCAAATGCAATTTGTGATTTATTTATGAAAATTGGTCCGTCTATGGAACCAAGTCTTATTTTCAAAAGACAAATTGCTAATGCCACTGCTGAATATCATTCTGTCTAAGCCTGAAGATAATAATTAATCAATATGGTCAAAAGCCAAATATTTTGTAGTACTAGCTTTTGAATGTTTTCAAATACATATATTATATTTAGTTATCTCTGGAAAAGCTCGAGTTTGATAGTATAGACCAACCATATTTGTATACAACACAGTTCCATTAATCATAAGATCGGTTTTACATTTAAAAAAATAATTTGATACTTTTTGAAAGGCTAAAGTAATCAATACGAGCTCGTTATATACACCCAAACTTGTTGCTGTCATTTTTCATGTCAATGTAAGGCCAAGTCACGTCAAAATAATCACTTTCCTTTTGTGCAAAATCTCCCAGATGGAAGAAAGCTTAAAAAACAATTTAGATGTGGAGAGCCTTAAAGTTTATTTGTACAATTTAAAATACAGTATATGAAGGAATTTTAATTTGAACTTTCCTACCCCATTCTTTAACAAAAGGGTTGTGTCTAGATTTTTAAAGCTGCCAAGGGTTTTATCATTCAAAAGCAAGCTGGTGATGAATTGTATTGATTACACTTCATCTTAATCAAAACAAAAGATATTTTTGATTACTAAAAATCATATATAGGAAACGAACCATAATGTTCTTTTCTCCCTTTTGCAATGGCGGCAAAATGCATTATGGTTATAAATGGAATGAAGTCTAAAATATTAAAAGTGGATAGTCTACTTTCATTAGTGCATATTTGATTACAACGCATGCGAACAAAAAATGCATTATCTGAAAAATATGTTGTCGTCTTTTTCACTCAATTTATGTGGCCATAAATAGTTACACCGTCGTAACTGCTTTCATCCCCCGTTTATTAATTGCCACAATTTATTTTCGTGAAACTTTGGAATTCATTATACAGATTTTTGGTTAACTAATTAAAGTGTAAACAAAGTTGGGAACAAAAAACAAAACCTGCTTTTTTACCTTTACTTTAAGATAAATGAGATAATTAAAATTATGACTGAATTTTATGAAAAAATATTATCTGTCGTTTAGTTTAATATACTATCAAAATTTAATGTTTACCTACGTTCCGTTGCTGTCCGCCTACATAGCACCGATGACACGACGCATGATATTAATTATTACGTGCATAATATGCGAATTGCTTTCGAGTTACAATCGATTTTCCCTCGTATCAGACAAAATTATGTCAATGGTTTTCTTAATTAAAATCTTGTTAGTTGAGTAGTATAAAGTTTAATTTCTGCAGAATGTTGAATAACGAGACGGAACTGAGAAAACTACTCTTCGAGAGATTCTTTAGTTAATTAAAAATTTTAAATGCGATCTTATTGAAATTTCGCGTTTCGGTAGCCATTGATGTTGTAGCAAAGGTACTTTTTATGTACGAGTACATGTACTTGATTTTGCAGAACAAAACCACTCGGAATACCCTACCGTTACTTTAATGTCCTGTTTATTAAAACCTGTTCCGTCGCATGTCAAACTTAGAGGAATTTGAAGACATATTCCTCTTATAATAAGTGTTGCAAACATATTTCATTAAGAAGTTGTATGAATGCGTACCTATTTACAAAAAATGAAATATGATTTAAATGTAAACATGCTGACATTACATTTTAAATGGACGCACTTTTGCAATGTTCCCAATTAATTGGTGTTTACATTTTGATAGTGGTACAGTTTCACTGTTTGATTTTAAAAAGACTCTAGTTTCCCCATGCAATTCAAGAAACGTCTCCATTCTGTCTGTTTTCCGGAATATTGATCCGATTTTCTAGTACATTTAAATAAAATGGCTTCTTAAAAATGGCAAATATCCCAATCGAAGCTACGTGAAACCGGAAGTGAAACCTCCTTTGCAGTCAATCAACGAAATATCACTATAAGTTATTTTACCTGGGCTATGACTGGCTCAAGCTAGACTCAGTTATTTAGTTAGTTAACGCAAATAGAGAACAGTACAGGTCATCATCACCGAAAACGTCCGAATGCTTAGCAACTGGTCACAGTTTTAAGTCTCAGAGGTGTCCACTAAATTTCGTTTCTATATGAAAGCTTATTCTTGTTTCGTCTGTTGTTCCTATGCAAATTAAGAGCTTTTATGTATCATTCTACATTCAATAATTTTGTGACAACATAGTTACAGTTTGCCAATACGACACGCTCCTGAACTTTGTTAAAGTCTTTCAGTAGTTGATTACTTACAGCTTCTTATCTCATACAATGAATAATATTGACTATAATTTCCCGTGTTTGACTATCTATATAAAAATTTTGCTTTACTTTATTGAAACTCCATTATTTTGTAAATAATTTTTCCTAGACTGTACGTAGATGTTTACTCGCTGAATTTCCATAAAATACTTCAACCTAGAATTGTAACTGGGATTGGAGAGAACGTTTTAAGTTACGATGCGGCCAAACTGCAGAGGGCACTGATCATCAGATCATCAACAATCGTAATGTCAATATGTCAAAATGGAAGGAAAAATAAACAAACCACGTAAAAAACTTTGTTGTGTTCTGTTTTGCTGAGACAAAACGAGTGCTTAACATCGGTTTCCAAAACGTGAACCTGAAGTATTTGACTCCTGGCTGAGAAATATTAATAATGTGAAGTTACACTGCATGCCTTCAAAACAAATATACTAAAATTCCCGTGTTTGTGTTAGACACTTTAGAGATGACTGTGAAGTACCAGAAAAAAAAGGCTGAAAAGAAAAGCTGTTCTCACTATTCATTCCAGGTAATTACCTAAATTTAATATTAGGTGCAAGTCTATAGGTTAATTAATAATTAGGATTCTTCTTTTATGGTGTAAAAAAGTAACATTATACTCAAGAGGAGATGATATGAAATTTCCAAAATTCATGAATACTAACAAGGATTCAACATTTGTTGATCCAATAATGAAAGCAGCTATATCAAATTTTGTTCTAAAAAAACGCTTTCAAATGGGAAGACACTATAGAAATGAGTATAGGTACTTCATACGTGACCCTCCTTGTTAAATTGTTTAAAACTAGATGCCAGACCACATGTATGAAAAAATAACACAAAATACTTATATTTTAGGAATTAAAATAGCAGAATATTGGGAAATAATCTAGTTAGGTAGTATGTTGTGTGTTATTTATAGGTATGTATGTTAAAAATCTTGTTATTATCACTAAATAAATATTTAATTCCCAAAGTCTTTTTATTTAAAGTATTCATCGTTCACCATATATTATTCCTAGACACACAAATTATAAATATATTGCAAACTTTACCTGCTGCAAAAATGTTGCATTATGTTGCTTCAACTCTTACTCTGCTGCACAAGTTTTTTAGAAATAAATTGACTTTTTACCAAAATAATACAAAGTGCAGCTTTTATGAAAACATAAATTATAACTGATA
>CAJUYI010000001.1:2011074-2022892 GCA_910591695.1 Galerucella pusilla | reverse complement strand
CGGCGCCGCAGTCGTCAACGTCATCAATCGACATCCATGTTTTCTACAGATAGCGAGGCCGAAGATGGCGGGACCGCCGAAATAGGCCCCACTGAAACAAATATTACGCAAGACAACCAGGACATTGAAAATAGTAAGTAAACATGGGTGGTTTTTCCTTCCTTTTCTCCTTATCACGCTATTAGGTTTTTTGAAAGAATACCTAGGGTGGTATGATATTAAGTTTTTAACTCCTATTTTATTAAACACCTAGGGTGGTGTAATATTCGGTAGGATATTCACAAAACACATATCTGATAATAGTTTATCTTTATACCTAGGGTGGTATTAGACCATGACGGTCCAAGAATATATATATATATTCTATATTGTACCTAGTGTGGTACCTACATAAATACATTCAAACCATTTATTCAGATGAGAATATGAAAATTCCTAAAAAAAAAAATTATGTTCATATATCTATATAAGTATCTATTTTCCCCTTTTTAGTTGGTGTTCAACAGTTTAATCTTTCTGCTATCTTGGGGGAAGATGAGAATAAAGAAAAACAGTTTTCTGAAGCAGTACAAGCAGATCTGGCTGCTTCTTGGGGAAAGATCCTTTTTTCCGGATTATCAGAGGAACTCAAGAAAGACCTTATCAAGAAGTACATTCCTCCTGAAAACTGCAAAGAGCTCTACCCCCCAAAGATCAATCCTGAAGTTAAGATAGCGTTATCCGAAAACACTGCAAAGAGGGATGAAAGGCTAAGTCACCTACAGGGCCAAATTGGTGCTGCAACGTCAGCGGTTGCCTTGTTGATTACTAATATGGTTAAGGAGGGGGGAGGAGCTAATAAAGAATACATTGAGTGCCTCAACGACATAGGCCGAATCTTATGCAACATTCACCATTCAGAGTCGGTCTCAAGAAGGGAGCTTTTGCTAATCAATTTAAACAAGGACATGCAAGAGACCCTGAGAACAACACCCATTAGCAATTTTCTTTTTGGAAACGAGCTTGATAGCACGATTAAATCTGCTAAAGAATTGGAGAAGTCAGGAGAACAACTGAAACCAAAAAAGAAGATTGCACGTCCCACCTCCAGCGTTTCGGGAAACCTGAGACGTCCACTCTACACACAAAGGGGGGCACATCAGAGTGGACAGACCTTTCGCAACCCCAACTACCAAAAACGCCAACGTTTTCAGGTCCCATCGAAGAGATCAGGGACATATCGAAACACATATCAAAACGACAAGGGACGTCGTCGTGTATAGAGGTTAGTGGTAGACTCAAACATTATATTCAGAGATGGCGAGATCTCTCATTTCATTGTCTTATATTGAGGGTTTTGCTATTCCTTTAAACAAAAAACCAAAACAAGCAGTTATACCCATAGAAACGAAGCGTACTAACAAAGAAATTGAAATCATTTCGACATTGATCAAGGAAGCATTAAAGGATAAAACAGTTTCATTAGTCAATCCCAGTAAGAATCAGTTTATTTCCAATATTTTCACTGTTCCTAAATCTGACAATTCTTATCGCCTAGTCATTAACCTTAAAAAATTCAATGAATTCGTTGAAGTATCGCATTTTAAGATTGAGGACCATAAAACAGTAGCTCGTCTTCTTACACCAGGCTGTTACATGGCAACAATAGACTTAAAGAACGCTTACTATTTGGTTCCTATAAAGAGGTCTCACAAAAAGTATTTACGATTTAGGTTTAACAATTGTCTCTACGAGTATAACTGCTTACCTTTCGGACTAAGTTGTGCCCCATGGGTTTTTACCAAAATACTTAAACCTGTAATGGCTCTACTTAGGGAAAAAGGTTTTCTGTCAGTAATTTATTTAGATGACATCTTATTATTTGGCAATTCTAGAGAAGATTGCCAAAATAATGTTAATGAAACAGTTAGACTGTTAGAATATTTAGGGTTTTTAATAAATAGGGAAAAGAGTTGTCTTTCTCCGGATCAAATATGCAAATATTTAGGGTTAATATTCAACTCAAAAACGATGTCAATCTCATTACCGTCTGAGAAGCGCTCCAACTTAATGGAATTGGTGAGAAGATTCTCTACAACCCAGATCTGCACAATAAGAGAATTTTAAAGATTCATAGGGTCGTTAGTTTCTTCTGCACCAGCTATTAAATATGCATTTCTATATACGAAGCTATTTGAGCGCGAAAAAAGTTTAGCATTGTCAAAATATGTAGGCGATTATGAGGCAAAAATGCATGTACCACCATCTTTAGCACTGGAGTTTTCCTGGTGGTTGAGTAAGATTCCACATGCGGAGAACATAATTCGTACTGACAGATTCCAATTGGAAATTTATACTGATGCCTCTAGAACAGGTTGGGGGGCTTATTTTAACCATCGCACTACCTTCGGTTTTTGGTCTGAAGAAGAAAAAGATCGTCATATTAACGAATTAGAACTTTTAGCCTTATTTTTGGGCTTAAAGAGTTTTACAAGTAATTTCTCAAATTGTAATGTTTTATGTCGAATTGACAACACAACAGCTGTTTGTACAATTAACCGCATGGGCAGTGTTAAGCATGAAAATTTTGGTTGCTGGGAAACTATCCGGGAGGCATTATCACGGAGGGGCGTGCCAGAGCAATCTCTAGAGTTATGTCTCTCATCTATTACCAGCACTACCCTAAAACAATATTCAATCGGACTTAGACTTTGGTGGAACTTCTGTAACGCCAGACACCAAGACCCTTTCGTTGTCACAGTACCCCAAGTGCTGGAATTCCTAACGCGGTTATTTGATAACGGTGCTTCATATAGTACTCTAAATTCTCACCGCTCTGCTCTTGCACAAATAGCAGGACCAGATTTAGCCGTAGATTTCAGACTTAAAAGATTTTTTAAAGGTGTATTTGGCAAAAAACCACCAAAGCCAAGGTACGAAAACACCTGGGATCCCCATGTAGTCTTAACCTATGCTAAGGCCTTATCTACTGATAACATAACTCTAGAAATTTTGACAAAGAAACTTGCAATTTTGTAAGCATTGAATACGGGACAGAGAACTCAGACCTTAAGCTTAATAGATATTAGAAATATTATTGCTAAACCTAATGAAAGACTTGAGATAAGGATAGCCCCAACCTCAGCTCATTCTACCTTTTTTTGAAAACGATCACGAGATTTGTGTAGCCAGAACGTTATTAAAATATCTAGATAAAACCGAAATCCTAAGAGAGTCGTGTCACTACCTTTTCATTACGATTAAAAAACCACACCACAGAGCATCTTCTCAGACCATCAGTAGGTGGATTAAGGATATGCTAAAAGCAAGTGGTGTGGATTTCGTTCAGTTTAAACCATACAGTACTCGCCATGCTGCTACATCAACAGCAGCTCGACTGCAGGTTGGTCTAAGCAATCAAGAACTTTTGCCATATTTTATAATAGACCTTTGATGGAAACTGAACAATTTTCCAATGCTGTTTTAAGTAATAATAAGTTATAGGTTTCTGTCCTGGCCCTTTTGGCCATATATATTTATATTTATAATTTTTGTTATGTTTGTTTAAGTATACAGTTTACACATATGATATATAAGGATGTTGTTTTGTATGAAATGTTTAACTTGGTTGTTAATTTGACAATAAATGGAAAGAATTTATTTTGTCCAACTTACATCTTCCTTTTATATGTTTCTCCTGTTACCTTTCTCATATAGAATAAATAATTATATGCATCTATGGGTCAATATATGTTGTTGCAATGATCTTTAAACATCTACACTACTTTATTTACGGAGACGAGGCCGAAATATAATTACAAGATCAAACGAACTTACCTAAGTGAAGTTCGATCTTGATTATATGAGGCCTCGTCGAAGTAAATAAAGTCCCTACACCCACCCTAATTATCAGAGATAATGTTCCCAAATTAAGCAACAACAGCTTTAAAATGGACTAAATAGATGGGTGACAGACGAATAGCTATGCGGAGTAGGGGCTACGAGTACTTGTTTCTCAGCTTTAAAATTTGTGGTCGGCACGGGCAAGCAGGGAGGTACTACACTACTTTATTTACTTCGACGAGGCCTCATATAATCAAAATCGAACTTCACTTAGGTAAGTTCGTTTGATCTTGTAATTTTTGTGCTAAATCATTCAGCTGCAAATATTATATAGGGAATTACGGTAAGAGAATAAAAAAACCTTTTGCAAGTAAGAAAATATGATTAATTCAACATCTTTCATACAATAAAATATCCAAAATAACATACAAAAACAGTCAATATCTGAATCTGAGTTAGAATGGAAATTGGACTCTGTAGCTTTGAAAGGAAGTGTAAATTTCCAAGGAAGTAAGGAAGTGATCTTCGCGGAGAGACTGTTCAGGAGCAGTCAGTTGCTGTTAGCAATACAGTGAGTAAACAGCTACGTACAGTCAGAAAAATTATTATTATTATAATGGAGTTTAAATCAAGTCTCAAAGGCAAAAGTTAAATAGTCAAATACGGGAAGTTATAGCTTATCTTATTCATTTTATGAGAAAAGAGGCTGTAAGTAATCAACCGTTAAGAGACTTTGAAAAAGTTAAGGAGCATGTCGTATTGGCAACGGGTGTCAGTTTAAGTAGTGTTCAAAAAATTACTCGTGGAATGAAGTTGATTAAAGACGGTGAAGTGCATCATTTGTAACATAAACAAAAAGATAAAACAAGTGCTGCAAAAACTAATTTCCTCTTCAGACGATACCTTACAAATTTTTATATAACTGAAAAACAAGTTCCAACTTCGAGTCGTATACTCGTCCCGTCAGACGAGATAAAATGGGTCTCTCGTCTCGCTTCTATCGTGATTTAAACCAAATATAGTGGAAACCAAGCAAAATTTTAACGCATCGGTTCTGTCATATTTAACATATACTGCACACAACTTATGTCAAATAATAATAACCTAAATGCGTTAAAACTGCCCGTTCCAACTGGCGCCATAAGGCTAGGTCGTAGCTGTACTACTTGCAGTAAATTTTAATGATCCACAGTTAACGAGTTAACGAGCTAATTGCATTTTATATTATTGATGATTAATTACTTTCAATAATGTCATGGTACTATACACCACAATTTATGAAGCATTCTCTTTTCGTTCTGAAAGCTGCAATGTGACATGTTTTTATCAGTTTCTACTCTAGACTTATCGGCAATATAAAATGTTCCGGTTTAACCATATTAGAATAAATTTTCTTTAGTCGGTTAAAGGCACAGCTTCATTGGATTTTTGTCGGTAGTAGCAAATAAGAGGTAAAATAGTTTCCGTGTAGATGGGCACGTAAAGCATACACAAGGGAGCAATCCTGTTAAGCGGTTGTGCTGGCAAATGAAAGATGCTCGGAATACACTTCGACCCAAAACTTGATTCAGCAAATCTGACCCAACTGAAGGATGACTTGATTTGTGTTGGAGCTCAATAAAATATCTTCCTAATAATACTATTATTTTCTCAATTGTACATTGACATTCATTTGTAGCACGTTCTAAACTTTAAATTAAAATCGACTAAGACAAGAAAAAAAGTTTCAGCATCCACTACGCTATATTCCTTTCCAATTTAGTTACTCATTTCCCTTTAATATAAAACATTATGCATAAAAAATAAATAACTAACGTCATTCGTATCTGTCTTTATTTTAATTTCAAAAACTAACTCTTTGATCATCCTGAAGATTATGATACAATGTTGATGCCACGTAAGTAAAAACGTGCTGATAAACTGGTCTGCTAATATCCTTAGCAATCAACCCTTTTTGAATGTTACTGACATTTTAATTAGCAGTAGATGGTTTGTTTTTACGTTCTCAGTATTTCAAAGACAAAGAAAGCAGTTTATTCAGCTAATCAGCGCCTCTTAAAGACGACGAAAACCAGCTCTTAGAAGTTATATCAGTAGTACCCAAAGAACGCTGCTGAAATGAATGACTTGACGTCCATAATCAATAAGAAAAACAACGACCAAAAATATTCTTCTCCTGACTTTTTCAGGCTATACTTTGGGGGTAATATACCCAGTTTAACACTTGTGGGGTGAAAAGTCTTGACCTTGGAAATATGATCCTCCCTATAGTTTGCTAGTATAATTTCTTGTTTTGTTAGAATTGATCGGTCAGTCTATTTCTGTGACTGAGGCTCATCCCTTAAATTTGTCGAGACCACTACCCTGCCCCTATCCTGGTGTTCCAGCGAAGGTAGGGATCTTTATCGAGTTTTACGTATCCTCCACAAGACGGCTTATCTACATTATACCTTGTGCTCATTTTTATAATGCCTGTTAGCTGTGATATGCTACTCACCCTAGTAGTGCACCGTAGTAGTGTAGAGTGCTTCGCTACAGACTATATACAAGCTCTACGGCGGTGTTTTCCCAGTGGTCTCCCATCCAAGTACTAATCGTTGGTAACCTAGATGATTAAGCAAATTTCAAGTCTTAACTGTGAACTTTAAATCATGCAGTGTCATCAGAATAAGTAAATATTACCGCAGCAAACATGTAACCTACTTTCTTTGCGTACGTACTTTGTGCTCTTAGGGTACTACTGATATGACTTGTTAGCGCTGGTTTTCGTCCCCGCAAATAGGCGCTGATTATCCCCAACTTTTCTTTGTGTGCTTGTCACTTAAATATTTCATGAGATCATTTGTTAGGATTATATTATTCTCTTGTATATTTCCTAAAAGTCCACTTAATTCAGCGTATGTCTAACTATTGTTTCATACACAAAGTTTTATCCGTCTCATAATTAATTGCTTAATATTTAATGAATCTGGAAAAGAAACCTTTATTCGAAATAATAATAAATTTATTTATCCTGAACTAGATTTTGCCCGCGTCTTCGCCCGCGTTGAAGTCGTAAATGGTTTTGATAGGATTTTTAATTAGTTTTTTACGTTATTATGAATGCCAGTATGGCATTGCACCAAGCTTTTAAGTGAGTTCAACGTTTTTTTATTAAAATCAGATTGAATTTTCAAACGTGGCGAAATAAAAATAAATAAATGTTATTTGAATTAAAAGCGTTAAGGAGTATCGATATCAAATTCGGTGCAAATCATCTCCAAAGTAACTTCCTACCCTTTTTTAACACCGCTAGGAGATGAGTTTTAATAAAATACGAAACACGCTAAAGAATGTTTATACAAAATTTTCAGTAGATTCAACCAAGGAATAATGTTGTCCAATATAAACTTTGCCCCCGTTTTCACCCCCTTAGAGGTGGAATTTCGGAAAATATTATTTTATCGGATGCCTACGTCATACAATGAACACATCCTCCAAGTTTCAGGTCACACTACGACCAGCAGTTCAGGCTGTCCGTTGATCCGTCAGGCAGTCATTTTTGACAAAGCATTTTATTTAAATAGAAGATGTGAATCACTTACTATACAGATACAAGCACGACCTGAGGTGGTTCACTGGCTTTACACAACTGTGATAAGACCAACGATCACCTATGAAACAATAGTCTGATGGAGGAGGGCAGAAGTGTCCTCAGCAGTAAACATATTAACTGCAATCCAAAGACAAGCCCTCAATGTTCGAGAAGGACACACTGATATTACTGAGAGAATACTAGTTGAGCACATATTTTATATGAGTTTTCCTAGCATGACACCGGAGAACATATTCACTGAGCGAGTGAATATCATCATTCCATCCAGGGAACAGGTGATGCATCCAGGTAATTCTGGAGAAATCTTCTGGTTCACCGATGGATCCAAAACAAACCATGGCACTGGGTATAAGTGGATCTAGAAAGAAACTGTTCTATACACAACTGTGTTTCAAGCAGAGATAATTGCCGCTATAGGAACATCAGAAGAGGATAAACCGGACAAAAATTAAAATATTCACTGACAGCCAGGCTCCGCTTAAAGCTATCAGCAATCCAACAACTAGGTCTAAACTGGTGAGAAATTGTTAAGAATCTCTCAACATGCTGGCAAGAGGCAACAAAGTGTCTCTAATATGGGTGCCGGCACATGAGGGAATTGCAGGGAATGAAATGGTAGACCAGCTAGCTAAAGAAGACTTTAAAGGAGCGTTCACAGGTCTGGAACCATTTTGTGGAATCACAAAGGATTACATAAAAGGGGAAGTCGGGAGCTGGCTAGTTAAGGAACACCACTAAATGGAGGCTGACACAAGGACACCTCCATGCTAAGAGTCTACTGAATATGTTAGACAAGGAACTCTCGTCCGGGCTGTTAAAACTGGGTAAGAGGAATTTGGAGACAGTTACCGACCTGGTGACTGGACGCTGTACCCTTAGGAAGCATCTGCACAGGATGGGCAAAGTTAGTGAACCTATGTGCAGAAAATGTGAGCTCTACGATGAAACACCTATTCACATACTCTACTTCTGCGAGAACTTACAAGGACTCAGATGGAAGCACTTTGGGGTGGAAATAACGCAACCATCACAACTACTGGAGATCCCTTCAAATAAACTGGTGGCCTATATAGAAGACACGAAGATTCTGGAATGGAAGTAGGTAGATAACATGGGTAATGGTACAAAGATTCAGTTCAAGGACCTGGGATGTTGAGCCCAACCCAATCGTATGAATGAATGAATAAGCAAGATCATGTTCCATGTTTTTGGTGGGACGACTATGTTGATGATCACAAAAAATATACAAGATGCAACATGAATCATTAAAACGTGATCATTTCAGTAGTTGCCCATTCGAGAATATTCATAAAGCAATCTGTACCCATTTACACACATCTAAAATAGCTCGAAACCAAAAAGATATCTGTATGTACAAAAAGTCCACATTTCACTTCTTTTATCAAGATATTAAAATAAAGACACAAAGAAACAGCGAGCATAAAAAACGTATAGCGTGTATTTTATGCGTAATATAGGCATTCCGAAATTTCAAATCTGATTATTCTTATTAAAAATGTGAGTTCAGCCCAAATCTAAAGACACATTCTTTTTACCCTTTAGGCAATTCGCTTTTTTAGTATAGACTCGTTAAGCGCTGCAAAGGGAAAGCTGCTATCAATGCAAACAACTTACTTTCTATACAATCTTGATTGTACCACAAGACTATCTACTCTTTTATAGGTTTCAGCATGAATTTATATTTAAGGATCTGGAACAAAATACACGTAAATGTAAATTGACAATATCGGAGGATTGTTTTTAAGCAATGGTTTTTCTAAAAACGGGAGTCTTCGTAAAAATGTAGCATTCATCTATTTGAGAGCGGTATTCTTGAGCATGTATTTTATCGAAAAAAAAAAAAATATCAGCACGGGCATGGTCGTGTGATAGTGAAATTTTAAATTGTTAGAATTGTACCTGAAAACGTGAAGGAAGAGTTTGTATATTGTACATCATTATCGGTCATTAATTTTAGGAGTCGAAGAATCCGAACAAGGTTTGTAACAAATTGAGAGAGACACGGCTTAAAAAAAAGTAATATTCGTCTGTTAGTTGGTCCATGCGGTCTGGAGCGAAATCATTCAGTTTTTGAATTTCCTGCTTACTCCATAGTTCAAATGTAGTTCATCAATATTTTTACCAGATGTCACCTTTAAAGATGAGACTATTATATTGATTCAGTTTTATTTATTCTTTGAGAATCTAACATTCCTATTTCCCGAATGGATTTGAGGATATCTGCAGGTTTTAGCTTAGGTAAATGTCCCTGTTCTTTCCAATAATCTCCCAGGTGCTGTGCCCTAGGATTCGGAATTGCTGTGCAAATCGCAAGTATGTGGATGGAGGCTTCTTCTTCCTCCACTATTTTGAGCTTTTTCAGGTGCCCATTCAGGATCCCTGTTAAAACTCTTAGTGTAGTTTTACATTGACTTATACATTCATCTGAAGTTCACAGTCAATGCGGTTTATCCCTTACAGTAAATTTTGCATAGACCAATCGAAAGCTACATTGCACCAGTGAGAAGCAATTGTTCGATAGTGGGTAGATCAAGTCGAAATGATTGATGGATTGCTTAACTTTGCCATTCAATGGTACATAGACAGTTCAAAAGCAATAGGCGGAACTGGAATAGGAGTGTTCGGGCCAGGAACCAAACACTCTGAAAGCTTGGGAAAAACCCTAAGTATCTTTCAAGTGGAAATTCACGCTATAAGAAAGTGCACCCAGTTCAATATTGATAAAGGATACAGAAGATTAAGGATTATCATAATGTCGGATAGTCAAGCAGCCATTAAAGCACTGATCTCTTGTGTAATCAGCTCCAAAATGAAGTGGGAATGCCTAGGCAAACTCAATGAACTAGGTAAGAACAATATAGTCACATTATTGTGGATTCCAGGGCACACACTGGAATAAAAAGAAAATGAAATAGCAGATTAACTAGCAAAGAGAACGACTGAAATACCTTTCTAGGGGCCTGAACTCTTATGCGGAATCAGCCCCAATGTAATATTGGGAGAGCCAAGAAAAAGAGAAGATTTCACCATTGGAAAGATCTAGTTGGGCTTATACAATCAAAGATGACTACAACCCGTTGAGGTCAAATGATTGCATAAGTCAAAGTAAAACTGCGCTAAGAGTTTTAACAGGAATCCTAACGGGACATTGTTGCCTGAATGGACACCAGAAAAAGCTAAAAATAGTGGGGGAAAAAGAATGTAGATTTTGTGGCATGGAAACATACTTTCCAACTGCACAGCACTTCAGAATCCTAGAGCACAGCACCTGGAAGATTACTGGATAGAACAGGAACATTTACCTAAGGTGAAGCCTGCAGATATTTTAAAATTCCTCCAGGAAATAGGATTAAAGGAGCTACCTCAGAATCCTAGAGCACAGCACCTGGAAGATTACTGGGTAGAACAGGAACATTTACCTAAGGTGAAGCATGCAGATATTTTAAAACTCCTCCAGGAAATAGGATTAAAGGAGCTACTAGTTTCTGAGACTCTCCTCAGAAACTAAGTAGAAGTAAGAGGGTAAAATAGATCTTTTGGGTCTAAGTGAACGTCACCCCAAATAAATAAATACAAATATACAAATACAATCTTTTCGGCTTTTCAATCCTCTAAGATACCTTACTGCATACCCTTTTTAACGTGAAACAGTGCAAATTAATTTGACTGACAACTATACTTCTAATAAATTATGAATCAGATTAAATTGACAGCAAACTATTTAACGCAGCATTGCCAAGTTTAAAAAATAAATATAATATGGTAAAATACTCATGTGCCGTAAATTATTTTTCCTTCAATTTTTGTTATTTTCTCTTCCTTTTAAAATTTTTTTTCACTTCTTTCCATTTTTAAAGGCTTCAGCCCTGGTCTATAATATTCTATATCCACTGTGTGATGTTTTCATTGATAGTTAAGTTAAAGATCAAACATAAATGAAAACGAAACTGGGAGGGTCTAAGAATCATTAATTTCTCTTGGAAATACAAGTGGTTGTCATTTTTAATAAAAAGCTTCCCAACTTTTATTTTGTATAAAAGAGGTTTCAATGGAAGGAATATGATAAGTTGTAAGATATATTTTTAACATTCCATTGATGTCTAAAAATTGATTCTAAAGTAGTCATGGGACATACTAAACATGGAAATATTTTCGACACTATTGTTCGGTTTAACAAATGTTCGCTGGAGTCATATCAATAGGATGTATGTAGCTGGAATATTTGTATATTCTATAGATATGGATTTTAGTATATAAAAATGTCTTCAAATGAATGTCACTTCAAAAAAAATATATATGCAACTTATCTATCAAGTAATGTTAATTATTAGAAAAGAAGAAGAAGAAGAAGAAGAAGAAGAAGAAGAAGAAGAAGAAGAA
>CAJUYI010000001.1:1997033-2011064 GCA_910591695.1 Galerucella pusilla | reverse complement strand
AAGAAGAAGAAGAAGAAGAAGAAGAAGAAGAAGAAGAAGAAGAAGAAAAAGAAGAATTTTTGATGTGAATAAAAAACTTTAAATGAATCTCTGAAGATTCTCTGAAGGAAATAAAAAAAAAGCATTTCCAGTGGAAAAAAAAGAGATGATGATTATTGGATTTTTCCACGTAAAGCGATTTTCTTATGAATACTTTGATTTCAATAACATTATAGGCTTGAAAACAATAAAACTGAAATGAAGTAATGGAATGCAATTAATATAAAATATACATTGGTAATATTATTGACTTTTCAAAAAATTTGGACAAATTACAATCTGCAATGAATAAAATCTATACACTGCTTTCGATTTAACAATTATTGGTATTTAACATTGTTGCCGACAAAAATTCGGAATAACTTTTATGGATAAGTATAGATACATTTGGCAACAGCTGACTGCGCACAAATTATTTTTCTCTCTCTTTAACGTAGTTTTTACAATATTTTCCTTGTCGTACTTGTGTAAATCGTATGCCTCGAATAGACTTTTCGCGTATACTCTATCCATAATGCAAGGATTGTTAAGCAATGACTAAATGCGAATATTCCGAATCGTTGGATAGGGCGAGGTACTAATTCATTGGTCGCCCAGATCGGCCGATCTCACATCCTTGATTTCTTTCTATGGATTATTATGTTTGTTCCAACCACAGTCAGAAACTATCAAAAACGATCAGAGAATAACTGGTCATAGCAAACAACGAGTTTACTTCCGCGTAATTCCTATCACTGATTGTAATGGTCTGACAGTTTCTGATTGCGGTTGGAACAGAGATATAATAAGTCAAAAGGTCTACAAATCACGTCCAGCTTATCAAATTATTGGAGGCCACAACTATTTAAGTTAGTTTTTGTTCTCTCTCATGTCATTTCAGTTCCCCCTCTCTACCTGTTTTGGAATTTTTTTGATATCTCTTTTCGTTTACGAAATACAGCCCATTGTAAATTTTAATATTGATACCATGTTTTTTTCGGAGACGTCAATTGATAGACGAAAACTCATACCACAAAAGTAAACCACAAATTGTACGGATTGAAAATAAAATTATACAAATCATGTTAAATATGTTTACACTGGAATTTAATATACCTAAATAAAAGTTCATAAGAAGAGTAATTAATTTCAAGCCAGTTTTTTTCCTATCCTATTTAAATTCAGTTCTTGTTTTAATAAGTTTATGATAGGACTTGCTTATTGCGTCTTTTTAAAATACTTTTCCTTGAATTAGTTTCTAAGTTAGAGAACTGGAAGAAATGTTTGATAAACATTTCTTTCACTGTATGTAATTAGTGCTATTGCTAAGCTAACCTCATTTTAAGACGTAAATTATTGTTTTTGTAACAACCTGCTGTCGTTTTTTAAGGAAAAAAAACCTGTGTTGTAGCAATCGCTTACAACTGGACATTTGCAAAGACAAATGATGGTATTCCGTGAGTTGAATATCATTTTATTTACACTGGAAACAAAATCTTTTAAACGTGCTCAGCAATCCAATCATAGATATTTGCAAATAATTATTTCGGTCGAGTTACCATCACACACTCCAAACAGGCAGAAGATGTAAGGGGAAACAGAAGTGAGAATTCTACACCAATACAAAACAATTACAAAAAACTCATTAATTTTTTTTCTACTCCTATACGATAAGTTGTTAAATAAATGCTAATTTTCAGTTTCATTATAACACTGGTTTTCATTATGAAACTGAAAAATTGACCAACAGAAATCTAGATTTTTAAATACCCAAGTAGGCAGACCCAATATTTTCTGTAGAATGTTTGACAGTTTGACAGTGTTTGATAACAGTTTAAATCTTTTGCGTCAGTTTTTAAAAGAAATGTCGAGCACTAGACCAAAAAAAACTCAATGAACAAGGTAAATACATATTTAAACTTATTAATATTTGTTTACAATAATTTTTTACTAATTTTGTAACAGTAACATACCTATACGCTTTATGTTATTAGTTCAACAATATGGTCCCGTAGCACAGTTGGGAAAGGCGCTGCAATAGTTATTTATTGTAATGTTTTTCTTATTTATTTGAACTGTTTTTACCGTGGGATAAAATGATACGCTCACTATGGCTAATTACTATTGATTTATTGAAGAAACACACACTGTAATAAACTTAATTTATATATATATACTACTTAATGTCTACTAATTTATTTACACTCGGTATAATAATTGTCCTAATTTATCTTCAACACTATTTATATTCACTATCTGCTGACTCACTGTATACTGAAACTGTTTACCAGTTCACTGTATACTGAACAACTCCCCGACTCACTCAAAAACCCGCGTATATATATTCCTTCGTAACTCTAGAACCTTCTTGAATATACCACCTCTGCGTATACTTTATAATTCGAGAACATTCGCGATAAACCATTTTATGGCATTGGTACGCTTCGAGAACAGTCTGAATATTACCTGCGAAAGAACCTTTCTAGAAAGGTCGCATTCATAGTTTGCGACAGGACCGGCTTCTGAATCAGTGAGTTCGTAACATTATGATACTAGTGCGTGAAGTTATACTTTTGCGCACGAGTTGCGAAAATGCAAGGCACGAACGTAGCGAGTGTCTTTTTCGCAACGAGTGCGCAAAAGTATTTCACGCACAGGTGTCATACAAAACTTTATCTACAACCATATGAAGAAAAAATATAAAAATGTGCTCGGAAGGGGTTCAAAAACATAAAAATGAATTTTCTATAAACAAATATGTACACAACGAATTCTAATTATTTAAATTCATATTTACAGTAAAATGAGGACAATTATTTGAATTACTGATTATAACATTGGGTAATTTGTATTTTTTTAAAGTAACAAATATTTTTCACTTTTCTGACACTTCTGTCAAATTTACTGACAGCACAAAAGTTTATACAACAAACGACTGAATTCAAGGCAACTAGATAATTTCGTAGCTAAAAAAGAGTGTTAAAATGAAAACCCCTTTAAAAAGCATTAGTCATTTACGCACGCTTTTGGGTGTTATAATGAAAGTCCATATAAAAAGCATTGTTCATTTACGCACGCTTTTTAACGTATGTATAATGTATGATTTCACACATTTTTTTTGGTTCGTAAATTCCTAATTTTGAAGGTGGCCGTAGATAAAGGTTGTTTTCGATCTGTACGTACCGGGTTCGAATGCCAGATGGTACATTTTTTTGAAATATTTTTTTAAATCAAATTTCTTCGTAGAAAAAATAGTGTATGAAACTCTCATGTAATGGTTATTAATACACAAGCATTAACCGGGATACGAAACGAGCCAATTGCGAGTTTCGTATGGTTCATCATTACATGATCGTTGCATAATAATATACTATTATAGTTATTCGCGGTAAATATAGCCTAGTTGTAACATTTTTTTTGTAATTTTGGAAGCATGGTTATTCGCGACAATACGATAATATAATACTATTAGATCTCATATAGTATGCCTATAGATTCGTTGATATTGGCAGACTTTTCCGATTAGAAGTTTCAAATTGTTTGGAAAATTATTTGTTGCCCGTTAGACAGTATTATGGATAATAAAAATATGTTTTTCACTACTAGCTGTGAAGTTTACAATATTGCTTCTTCTAGCGAACTGAGAAGTTGAATTTCTCCATTAGTGGTTAATAATAATGGACAAATACAAATATTTTGAGAATTCAGGAACAGTAGTTCAACAAAAACTTTTGCAACATAATTTTGTATACCCAGGAGATTGTCTTTAACATATTTGCTGCTTGAAATTGCTCATCAAGATAAAATTATTTGAACAAAAAAATGACATTAGTTTCAAATTCGAGCTCAACCAAAAATGACTAATGACATAACGAGTACGTTCATAATATATCGAAAGCTGACAGTGTACTTGTCAGTCAGACGAATGGGTAAGCGCTTCTCTAGGTGCGTTTGTGAATTATTTTCAATTTTTGTCTTAAATTTGACTGGTAGTGGAAAAAATTTTATTTACACCATGGTGGGGAAGACATTTATAAGCCTTATTCCGCTCGGGACAAAGCCCCTCGCAAAATAATATTGGTGCTCGGTCAATAAAAATAGTCTTCACCACCTTGGTGTATAATAAACTATTTTTGCTATCTATAATATTACATGTTGTACACCTAAGGGGTTCACTATTTGCAAATAAATAGGAATGGCTACATCTGACATTAAAAGTAAATAAAGTCTTACAAAAAAAAATAATCTGTACCCATATCATATTCAAATGGTTTAGCGACTACATCCTGGAGGTGAAGTCCATGGGTTACAATTTTGTAAATGGATTAACAGTCATCGAGTGTAAGCACTATAGCCAATTAAAATGTATGGTCAATTTCACAAATCTAAATCAATAAAATAGAGGACTTGACACTTTTTCGCAGCAGTAAGATATTCTCCCGGAGGGACATGTGGTAGAAGTAAGTAAAGTTCCTCATGACTCACCATGTATATATATCTACTATTTTTAATAGATTTTTGATTGATTTTAAGAATGATCCCTAGTATACAGTATGAGAACGTATGGTGAAGATAATTAATAGTAGGCACATCCTGCATTTAATGTGTTATAATTGTCAGTGTTTATGGTGTAGAGGATGCTATCTATTATTCCGAAATGCGGTTTGTTGAGAACTAGTGAGAAATCGGTTAAAATCCGCTTTTATAGTCAACGAGCAAGGTGCAATTGTCTTCTGTACGATGAAGTTCAATGAAATTTGAATATACCAGCTCTTATTGTAGCTGCGCGAAATTTTGGAGCTACATAAACAAAACAGAACTTCTGAATAATAAACTGGAATTACATAAAGCCGCCAACAAATTCATTTCAAAGTGTGTATTTTAAAATACATCGACGTCGTATCTACGCGGTGATTCAATAGGGGCAACTAGGTAGCAAATCTCTGAAATCGTAGATATGTCATAGAGTTTGGGGGAAACAATTCCATAGTACTTAGCTAGGGAGCGCAATTTATCAAATTGATTTTTCACAAAATATTCCTTAAAATAAGTTGGTAAAAAATATCAATTTAAGAAACTACTGTCCTCATTCTACAACTTTTGTTTAAGTTATTTTTCTGCATCACCTATTGGTGATGGGGGAAAAAGATTGTAACTCAGTTGTGCCTAAGCCGATTTCCAAAAAATTTAGACTCCATGTATAGAGCATTGAAGGTAGATATAAAAAAAAATACCAAGGCTTTCAATTTTTCAATCGGCAACTAGAGGGCGTAATGTAACATCTAGCTCTTTTTATGATTGCTTCTTATCGATTAGTATAACTTTAACTAGCTCATTAAAAGATAAAGAAGAAGAAAAAAACTGTAACCCCGATATGCCTAAACCGATTTTCGAAAATGTAGACTACATGTGTGAAGCATTAAAGGTAGATAAGTATAAATAAAATACCAAGACTTTCAATTTTTCAATCGGCATCTAGAGGGCGTAATGTAACACCTAGCTCTATTTATGATTGTTTCTCATGAACTAGTATAACTTTAACTCTCATAAAATAGCAGAGAAGATGTCCTATTATCCTATCAAAACTGCGAGCTCATATCTCTTGTTATTCCAAAGATATTCTCATTTTATGGTGAGTGTAAGGTGTAAGTTATAAGAAGAGAGAATATGTTGTGTTATATACAGTGTCGAACAGCCAAATGGAATCCAAAAGATAAATAATATACAGGGGGCTGCATTTGAAATACATATATAGGTATATATATTTTTAAAGAAGATGAGTCTGGTTCAGACCGCGGACTGTAGGTTCTGTAATTTGGAGGCAGGGCAGGGTAAGGTATAATATATTCGGTTTTAGTACCTTGGATCCGAACGACTGCAAAAAAGTATCACCAAATACAACCATGGACTTCGTCAGAGGCACAGGCTTGTGGGGTGAATTGTAATCCTTAGGGGTGAGCAACAATAGATCTAACGAAGTTCGCAGTGGAGGTGGCGAGAAGGCATCACTCACATAGAACGTAACCTAACCTGATATATTTAAAAAAAAATACATTTAAAAATAGAAATCGACGCGTCCAAACGTTTTTCCCAACACGCCCTTATTTATTCGTAATCGAAATTATTTCATTTGGCTATTCCACACTATAGAACGTTTAAAACTTTTCTTGCCAGATATTAAGTAGGCTGTTTACATGGAACTCCATACTTCAAAAGTTGTGTATTGATCTTGAAGTGAATATAGCTGGGTCTTGGATTCAGTTCATTTAGCAAATAAGTGTGAGATTCAGAGGCTTACAGCGGCGCTGCGAATGTTTGTTTTACTAATAAAAGTTTCCCCTAATTTTCAACAACGACTATAACTTTCAGGATTACTGATTGGGCTAGAGGGCTCTTAATATTTTTCTTCACGCAATTACTCCTCTTGATACTTCGAGAGAATGTCTATGTTATATAGGGAATCACGAATGAGATTGCCTTCATATCGAAGCTTCTTAAACTGTGATTTAAACCGAAAGAGAAACTCCCGCTATCCCCGAACCGTTTAACTCAAATCAAAACAGTGGCGTGGAAGGTGAATCAATATAACTTTTTGTTCAAAATCCTATAATAAATGGTTGGGTATATTTTTCTATACCCTAATAAACATATATGTTTTGCTTGTTTATGCTGGTTAGTGGATCACGCAACAAATCGTGGTGCCCAAGATATTCATTACCACTTAAAAATAAATTTGATTACTCACCCAAAAAATGCTTGTTTAATTTTTGAACTTACCTAGAAAAAAAAAGAAAAATTATAATTAGTAAATATGTACCTAGTATAATGTGTTCAAAATTTTCGTGGCTAAAAGCCAGCTCCCAAGGAAAAAAAACGAGTATATTGTGCAGCCCATGTCTCTGGCCATAAACGGAACGCTTGTTGCAGATGCGGTCACCGCACGGCAATCTGCAGATGCTATACACGGACCGCTCGAGCAGTTCCTGAGCGGTCGGAGCAGCCGCTCTGTGTTCGAGTTTCGCCGTGCGGTCGACTGCTTAGAACTGCCGGACCATTGCCGGACCCACCATACACGGCCCGCTACAAACAGTTTCTGCTGACCACGCGCCACCCCCTCCCCGCTGAGTACCAATCCCATTCTCTCGGCAGGCAACCGGTTCAGTCCGCTCCCGCCTCACTCACTTCATACAAATCCATCTTGAAAATAAGCTCGCATCAGTATAATTTTGCGCTCGAGCACAACTGCTCCAAGCAGCCGTAGTCGACTGCATTATGCGGTCGTGTACGACTTCAGCGTAGTAGTAGTAGTCGGTCTCGACTGCAACATGCAGTTCGTCTATGTCTAGTGCAAGAGCGAGGACAGCGCTGCTAAAGCGTTTCCTGCATGAGTGACACACAACTGTTTCTCGCCCACCGAATAAGCCAAAAAATACAATTATATTACAAAAAATGTTGACATACACTGACGTTTTATTAAATAATTCACGTGAAACGTCAAAGAAATGAAGAAACAAATGGTGAAAAGCTTCAAAATCATGGCGTTAAGAATTTTCCGCCCTGGGCTGCTAAATAATACTTTCCGCCCTATTTTTGGTGTTTATATAAATGGTTTTCCGACAAGGTAGGAAAAAATAAATGGAATCATACAATTAATATCAACATGATAATATACACATGTCTGAGAGTGGTTCTTATTTTTATTTTGGGAATTGTAGCCACATAAAGTCTGAAATAAGCTTTATAGAGCGCTTTTCTGTCACTTTTTAATAGTGCAAGACTCTTCCTCCAAGAAATAGTGTCAGCTTTCTATTTTGTTTGCACCTACCAGTTTCTTTGTTAGTCTGCACAATATAATAATATTATTCAACTGTGAACAAATTTAATGTTTTCCAGTCATCAATGCCATAAGTAGAATTTACATTATTTTTTATATACTGTGACGGGTGAAAATAGTTCGGATATTGTTGGTAATAACAAACATACGATGTTCCTGTTCAGTAGGATTAAGTTTTCCTTAAGAAATTGGCATAAGAGGTATTACTGGATGTCCTGCAAATTCACCGAATCTCGTTCTCGATTATTTCCTTTTGGGAAACATAAAAAGTTAAAACTTCGGATCAGCGTAACAGGAACATCTGCGTCAAAGAATTATCGATCTCGTTGATAACGCTTGGAATGTACGGGAACAAAATCTTTATCATTATTATGAAAGCGGATGGTTGTCTGTTTTGGACATTTTGGACAAGCACACACACAAGCATCAGCTAAAATAATTATCGGGCAAGTTTATTTTTTAGAATATTGATTCATATACATATAATAGGAATGTTTGTGTGGCAAAAATACCAAAGTGTACTATTTTAAGAATTTATTTCCAAGTATATATTTCAAATGACGCATAGATAATCATATTTCAATAAATTATGGATAATAATACCGTCTACCTTTCATCATCTCGCAAGGTTCAATCTGCGATTAAGATAATCGCTCGAATTTCATATTAATATTTTTTTTTGAATTCAAGTTGACATCCAACGAAGTTAGGATTAAGATTGATCAAGGTAGTCTCAATATTTTGGAATGACATAGAAGATTATTGGGATAATAATTGCGGAAAATTGATGATTATTTGATGAGTTTCGCGAGGAATTTATACTAAGGATGCTATTTGAGGTTTCAATTAATTCATTGGTTTATTTCAATTTTAATATCCCGCTGAAAAAATTCCTTAATTAGGTGTCAAAAACCTAGCAGTATATGATATATTTCAACGAAGAGAGAAGTTATTGAAAATATTGATCTAGATCACATCTGAAGTTTTGTTTCATAGTAGGATTTATATTTTATCATGAGATTACATTCAATACATAAATAATACATTGTAATTTGATATTTGAGGTAATGAATATAGGTACTGAAACACAAAAAATACAGGAAAATACAAGCAAAAAAATAAGAAAATAATATTGATTGAGTGTAAAAGAATACAAAACACAAATATTCAATATAACCCTCATTTGATTCGGGTTTACAGAATCATATTTCAGGATTTTACACTTATTAATCAATAACCCTGTATAATGAGTATTGAAAGAACCATAAGAAATTGAGGTTGTTGAATTCATAAAAATGAATGAATAAAGACTTTCATTTTCAGGCATTAGTATGTGTATATTTTTGTCCAAAATGTCACCGAAAACAGTGTAAAGCAATAATTGTCCAAGCTTTATATCCTTCAAGTACTTCAAAGCTCTTTATTCGCTGTGATGCGACTTAAATTCAGAGACTGGAGCTGGATCTTATTTTAAGCATTTCGAGCCGGAGGTATAAACATATCAATTTCCATTGAATTTCACTTTCCTTTCTAAAATATATCGTTTCAAAAGATTGAAATCTTCAGTTCCTAGTTATTAGAATATTCTATTAATGGATTTTGTTTCTAAATACGTGGAGCTAAAATCCAGTGCTATAAAACTTAATAACTGTAAGACGGACCTAAATCGAAAACTGTTTATAATCAGTATTTTCTGCTTTACAAGGAAAGTAAAGAAATGTGGAAGTAATTTAAATTCCCGAATTCAACTTGAATTTAGTCATGCATTTACGTGATAAAATAATATGGTGCATACAACAATAAAATATTTGAAAAGCACTTTAGAAATGAAATCAACAAACGACTTTTGTGATCGATATGAAGTACTTCAGAAACAAATAAACTCTGAAGCTTAATTGTAAAATCACTTCTACATTTCCATATACATCCAAAGATTTCACCTACAAAGATTTTCGAAAGAGTTAGAATTATAAATTTAATTTGTCGATTCATCTGTCGTCATTTTTCAAAAGTAGTTTTAGATGTTCTAGCATTTTATTTTAAAATCTCCTGTTTTCTTACTTAATTCTATAGCGATTCAGTTGCTGATTCTATGCTGTGCTTAAGTTAGCTTTTAAATGATTCTTGTATTCCAAACTCTACTATGAACACTTGTTAAATCGTTTCTTCCTTGTTTTTCCAGTTTTTTTAATTCTCTTTTTATTGTGTTTCCTTTTACGAGTACAAGATATTTTTTTAAAGTTTGCAAGTTTAGCCATCTCAAATATCAATTTTTCATTAAAGCTCTCTAAAACGACTGAACATAAGGAAAATATTGTTTTCCGATTAAAATTTAAGAAGACATGAATCCAAGCTGAAAAAATTCGGTGCAATTCTGTCAGCAGAAAGGGGGTGAAATTTCAATTACTCTATTTTGATCCAATCAACAAACAGGGCATGCTAAATAAAACCATTTAAAAAAATGAGGGTTATTTGTAAAATTCTGTCCTGCATAAATTTACATAGAATGAAAAAAAGGTAGGTATTATCATTCAAATGTTAAAGAGAATAGATCGAAAAACTTTTACTTTTCTGGAATTTGTTTATATTAATTTCCTTAAATCAGCATAATCCTCATATCCTTATAATATAAAAATATCATTAAAAACTAAACAACTTTTTTCAGCTTGATTATTTCTGGTGGCTTGTGATGAAATCTTATTAGTCAGTGTTGAAGATGGTAATTTAATTTTTTCATCTCTCTATTTGCCCGAGAAAATTTTCTTTTAAAATACATTTTTCCAATTCACTTTGGAACTGTTAAAGCTTTCACGAAGCGGTTTCTGGGTAAAACGCATAAAGGCATAATTCTAAGAAAGAAAATACGATGACTATGACGAGGTGACTTTTCATCCAAACAAAACACAGTTGGTATTAGGTAAGGCGGGCCTCGACTCTCTCTTCTACCCTGTTTGTTCTTCTCTTTTGTTAGTAGGAGCGCTAACCTCCCCACAGTCAAATCCTATAACGACCAAAACGTTTATGGCACCACTAACATATAGTGGTGGAAAGTGTTGCAGAAAGAACAAAATACAGGAGAAGTAGGGAGGGAATCATTAAAAAAAGCCACCTCCTCTCTTCTTGGAAATCAGACAGCCTGGGATAAGCATGCAACAAGATGGTATGATGAAAAAGTAAAATTTTCAAAGAAATTCGTTACGGAGTTAGGCAACAAGAAGGAATCGGATACAAAAACCATTACTAGACTTGGGATAGAATGCCATTCAATGGTAAACAGACGGCTCAAAATTGATAGAAGGAACAACTGGGATAGAAGTGTAACTAAGAGTGTAACTACAGAAACGAAACACTCTGAAATCTTGGGAAAAACCCCAAGTATATTTCATGAGAAAGAACGCCCAGCTATATTGAAAAAGAATACAGAAGGTTAAGGATTATCATATATCGGATAGTCAAGCACCCGTTAAAGCACTGTGTAATCAGTCCCAAAATGGTGTGTGAATTCCTAAGCAAACTTAATGAAGTAGGCGAGAGCAATAAAGTGGATTTCAGGATACACTGGAATATAAAGAAATATAATAGCAGATGAGCTAACAAAGAGGGGGACTGAACCCTTTTGCGTAATAAACTCCAATGTAATATTGGAAGAAGTAGTTAAAGCCAAGATCTGACCAATGGAAAGATCTAGTAGGGCTTAGACCATCATAGATTCTTCTGGGTGACTTCAACCTGTTAAGATCAAATGAATGTACAAGTCAAAGTAAAACTGCACTAAGAGTTTAACAGGAAACCTAACGGGACATTGTCGACTGAATGGGCACCAGAAAAAGCTGTGAACAGAGGAGAAATAACAGTGTAGATCTTGTGGCATGTAATTCAGAATCCTAGGGCCCAGCACCATGGAGAAGACTGGATAGCAGTGACATTCAACTAAGTTGAAGATAAAATTCTTCCGGGAAATAGGACTAAAGAAGCTACTAGTCTTTGAGACTGTCCTCAGAAGCTGAGTAGAAGTGAGTGGGCACAATAGATCTTTCAAGTCTCAGTAAATGTCGCCCCAAAATACATACATACTGGATACATTCAAATTATTATACTAGTGAGGGTACTCCGATAGCTAACTGTAAGGAGTTGGGGATCTTATGCTGTCTTCGTTGGATTGCAAACTGGGGACATTCTAGGATAATGTGTTTAATGGACATATTTTCATTACATTGGGAACATTGAGGTGGGTCTTCTTTATTTAGTATACATTTGTGCGTTAAGGCTGTGTGTCCAATCCTTAATCGGGTAGCTTTAATTTGTTCAGCTCTTGTAGTCGGTAGGGAGGGGGTTTCTCTCACATTTGTCACTACTTCATGCATTTTGTTATGGTTCTGAAGGTTCCATTTATGTTGCCACTTATCTACAATAAAGCTCCTGACAGTTGCTTTGTGGTCTTGGAGTGGTATCAGCTCCAATTTTGGGGTATGAATGGCTGACTGATTCTTGAGCTGAGATATCGGCGTCTTCGTTACCCTTTATACCGGTGTGTGATGATACCCATAAGAAGGATATATTCCTATTATCGGACTGAAGTTTGAAAAGTTGGTTCTTGATTCTTAGAATGACTTCGTGGTTTGAGTAGAGAGGGTACTTTGTTTTCTTCTAGTTTTATTTTATTTCAAATTTCAGGTCGTAGGTATGCTCAATTGACTATTTTTTTGTTCCACATAAATATTTTCAAATCTTCCCTCTTTCACTGGGTTGTTACTGACGGTCAATCCCATTTCCGATAAATAACAATAAACATATAGAACAGTCACATATTAAATAATACACCGTGGTAGGGGTAGGGGTAATTTCTTTCCAAGTGTACGTGATATTTTCTTTCTGCTCAACGTTTCATTAAAATCTAACTCTCTTTGTAAAATCATCCAGACCCATACAATCACAAAACTTTTATACCCCAATTTCATTTTGGAATGGTTTTAACTTCAATGATGGCCACATAAACCTTGTAAGCTTTTAGATATTTATACAAATGGTAGATACTTACTCCTTTCAACTTATTTTCAGTGGAAGATTTAAGTTAATTGGTATTTTGTAATTATATAATTATTGTTACAATTTTGAATAGAGTGTATGCAGGTATATACACTGTGTTATTTATAAAATGCTACATCGGGATTCCTGTACAAAACTGTCAAACACGAGCTTACTTTTTTACCAAGGAATTGAGGAACGCGGAAAATATTTTTTGAAAGCCACTACTGAGTGTTTTTTCCATTTTACCTACAAAAGACCAATATCAGGCAATGGAAGTCTATTTTATTCATCAAATATAACATTTACAGTCGTCTGGATTTGTCAAACTAGATTGGAATATAATCAGAAAATTACAAAAACTCAGTATCCCGCCGCTTTCGTCAAATTAAAAAAAATACACGCTGCTGGGAACACGACCTTTTTCAAAATTTGGCGAAATCGAAGGGAAACTTGATTTTTGCTTATTTTACCTATAATTGGGTATTTTCATGTTTTTTAGAAAATATAAAAAATGGTAGCTAATGTACCTATAAATCTTATAGTATCCTCAAAAAAATTTAAAAAAAAATTATTTTCAACAAAAAAAGCCATTTGGAATTCAAACGCTAGAAATTTGCGCCAAAACGGGATTTCCAAAGGTTATGGCGGTCTGACGTCACACCGCATATGAACAGTGCAGCGCAGCTGGCAGCAGTATTGTGTTATACTTGATTCGTGCGTGTTGTAATTTTATTTACCTACGACCCCCCCTGTAATCAGTCAATAACACACAGTCGGTATCAATGTAATGACAGCTATTACGCACTGTAAAAAAAACGCACAGCTGTAAAGTAAATCGCACGGCTTCCCTAGCAACATCTTAGCAACTGTCAATAGACGTCTCCATTTTATTCAAAATTTACTATTTGAAAACATTAGATATGGCCACGTTTAACTGTGAAAAGCACAAAGGGCTATGTATATGTATTGATTATAATTGAAAAATGGAATTTCGATTATCAACAATATAATAATAATGATTAAACGTTAGTTCTTTACTGTGCTTCTTTCATTGGTAATAAAGTAATAGAGATGGAGTTTACCAAGCACATCTAATTATGTAACTGTGTAACGAGTTATTTTTTTTTTAACGATTTGAGGTTTTTCTTTTA
>CAJUYI010000001.1:1954915-1984747 GCA_910591695.1 Galerucella pusilla | reverse complement strand
TGAAAGCACCGGAGCGATTTTTTCTCTGTACGCAGGGTATATTTATTTATTTCAACCTGGTTTCGGAAGTGACATGGAATTGGGCACAGGGGCAGAGCAAGGCGTTCATTTTGCTGAAACAGAAGTTGTCGAGTAGATCCATCCTGCCGTTGTATAATGGTCAGGTAGTAACAGAACATCATACATATACTAGTAAATATAGTCTCTTCCAATATATAGAGGACCTGATGTTCGGACAACGGAGTCTAGTAATAAGAACGGGTCTGGATAAGGAGCTCTTGCATCACATGAAGGGTCACACAAAAGATCTGCAAAGGTGGTACGAGAGACGCGAAGTTTAAGCATTCCTACGCCTGAAAATTGCCTAATTTCCAATGTGCTACGCTGTAGAAACATTTAGTTCTCCAGCTTCAGGCATTCGCCCAAACATATGATATCAACTTATTTTATGGAAAATTATTTGAGTGAAACGATTGAAATTATTTACAGACATTCACATTGCAAATTTTCTGAGTAACGATGTAAAATATCAGATTAACTGTCAGATCAGGTACTTGATCCTTATCGTTGCGCTTGTTTTATTTTTCATTAAAGAAGGCAGCGATAACTTCAAGCCACTTAATTATTTCAAACTGTACAGGTGTCATGTTTAGTTGATAAATTGCGCTTAAATCTGGAACATTGTAATGGGGAAAAAATCGTTAAGCTGAAATGAATCCCCAATTTAATGAGGAAAAATAGTAGTATATTCATAATGGTTGAAAAATAAACATTGGGTATATCCACAATGAATATATGTTGTCATAGGTACCTTGGATATCTCCTCCAAAATGTACCAACAATATAACAGGAATTTACTTCAGAGTATATCCATACCTGTAACATGTACATTTGAACACTATCTAGGACATCTATCAAGGATATACCTACCTGTGACATTGATGGTATATTGGAAAAATTTACCATGCTGCCAACCCTGGCCACGCGTCTCATCGGTTGAAATTCTAGGTTATGTAATGTGCAAGTAAAACATGTTGTTAGTTTGTGTGTTGTGATGAGAGTACGGAGAAAGTAGTGAGTGAACTATTAGTTTAACTTATCAATACCTAATCCATTTACAAGGCTGTAGTGCTGAGAACTTACAAAGACTCAGACGGAAGCACTTTGGAGTGGAAATAACACAACCATCACAACTACTGAAAATCCCTCCAGATAAACTGGTGACCTAAAGAGAAGACACGAAGTTTCTGGTATGGAAGTTCTAGATAGCATGGGTAATGGTACAAAGATTCAGTTCAAGTGTCTGGGCTAAACCCAAGCGTATAATTGAATGAAGTGCTTTGGTTGAAAATAATTTCTGACACTAGTGACATAAGTTAAGTATTTTACTCATTTCCATAAATGGCAAATTATGTTTTCAATTTTGACTCCATAATTTTGGTTACCGTCTTGTTCACCATGACCGTTTATTGAAGAGTGTAGAAGAAAACTGTACAAGTTTTTATTGAATAAAGTGGGGATATAGTATTGCTGAGAAGGAACTGGAGGAAAAGTTCAATTCAAGCATCTTAACTCCAGGCACGCTCTTAGAATATTAAAATGTTTAGATTTTAGATTATTAATTTGGTTTGGGACATAATTAACTTGCTAGTGAATTAACAACAACCTGGTTTTGAGTTGAAAAGTTTATAAACCATTAAAAAAACGCCACTCACGGAATAAGATTCGGATTTTTTCATGTCGAGAAGAAAGTAGTGAGTTTGTAATATTCTCAATAGCTTATGAAAACCTATTTATGTGGCACACTAACGAAACTAACTAGGCAGTATTTATTCCTGTGATTTAAAAGCAATTATTTCCCTTACCTCATGGCAAAGAAAATATACCGAGATGTATTCACAAGATTTGCTCTAAAACCAACTGGAAAACTTCTGAGAAGTATTGTGTGTGAAAAGCGAAATGCCAGACCTAAATTAAAATGGATGAATGTGGTTTTCAAGCAGAAAAGTAAAGTCATATAAGGTAATTGGAAACGTGTTTACTTAGACTTACCGAATTTACAAACGCTTCTAGTTCCATCCAACTTGCTTTCTCAAGAACTACAGTTTTATTTTTTCAAATTAAGAGTTCTTATAATTATAAATATATACCTAACTCATTGATGTTTTAAATTGAACTAACTGATAAGTGTTTCTAATTAGTCTTATTTTTTATTGAAAAATTATTAAATATCTAAGATATTATATTGATCATTATATCGATATTGACGACATATTATCATCGACAGAATGACAGAAGTTATATTTAACGTGATGCCTACGTTCGTCTCGATCAAATAGTGACCTATCTAGTGATATAGAGGGTGCTTCTAAATTCCTGCTACAAAATTTAGGAGGTGATTGCTCGTATGAAATTAAGATGGGTCTTTCTTATAACAAAATTTCCTCAGCTCACTCCTTTCTGAGAAATCACCCTCAAAGGGTGGTGACTAAAATTGAGTTTTAATTTTTTTTCTAAAATTTCAGTAAAGCTGGAAACTTGAAATTCTGTAATTTCCGTGCACTCGTAAAGGACTAGCCACGGATAATTTTTCAATATTCCTGTTACATTATACGGAGATGAAATTAGCAAACCTTACTTTATATCATATCAAACTTTTTTTCGAGATGAAGTTTTATGAAATGAAATTTAACTTAAAATCTTTGTTTTATTTGAAAAAATTTTTTATTCTCAAATTTTAATCCTAAAACCAATAGTGGAAAAAAGTGAGGATGTAAAATGTAATACGATTCGTAATAAATGCAGAAAATTCAAGAGAATTACAGAATTTCAAGCTTTTAGCTTAACTGGAATCTTAGGAAAATGAAATAAAAACTCAATTTTTTTTTTTTTTATTTGAATCATACATAACTCCGCATCAACTACTACGAGTTATTAGCAGGGGAGACATTTACATGTAGTGTGGTATATATTAATAATATCACAATTTAAATTTTTGATGTCAAGTTTATGTCATTAAGATATGATAGCACTTCGTTTCCAGTTGAGGAGAGAGTTGACTTTAAAGAGTTTCCTATCTTGTGGTGTTTTCTTTGTTTTTCATATACTGGGCAGTCGAGTAATAGATGCTTCACTGTGAGTTGAGTTTGACATATATGACACAAAGGAGCAGCTTCTTTTGTCAAGTGATGTTGATGTGTTATTCGTGTATGTCCAATTCTTAAACGGTTTACTAATACTTGTTCTCTTCTTTTCAAAGGCAGTGGGAGTTTGGTTCCAATTTCGGGTATTATTTGTTATTTGTTTTAAATTAGTTTCAGTGTCTTTCCAGATCGATTGCCATTTTTTGTAAATGTATTTTTTTATAGAGGAATTGTGATCGGTATGGGGACATTTTGTAATTTTAGTCACCCCCTTTTAAGAGTGATATCTCGAAAAGGGGTGGGCTAAGGAAAATTTGTTATGAGAAAAACCCATCCTAATTTCATACAACCTCCTGAATTTTGTCGCATGAGTTCAGAAACACCCTGTAGATACGATTAGAAAAAAGGAGATACAATATTACAAATATTTGCTTATTAGGTATTATTAGCCCCATATAGGAAACTAAGGAAAACTATATGTGCTGATCTAAACCATTGTTACTTGAGAGAACAGTTTAATTGTGAAGAGCTCTCTAGGTGTTCATTGACGACATCATATTGTAGCTCTCTTCATAATTCTACAAGGAAATCTAGCTCTTGTTTTTAATAAAAAACAGTAGTTCTATTTTTCTCTTATTCTTTTGGGAATCAAACCACAATAATGTTTTTTATTTCGACGTTTCGGTAGCGTTCCAGCTACCGTTGTCAAGATTAACTAGTAATAAAATTAATAAAATAATTTTTGGTCCCTATCTGACACAACGGAAAAATATGACAACTAGACAATCAATAATATTTTGAAGTTTTAGACTTTTTTTTTTTTATTTATTTTTTTTTTTCAAAACTTTGTTGTCAAATTTTATTAAGGTCCATTCATAGTAGATATCACACCTCTGGTAAAATGTGGAATAAAATATTTTATTTTATGACATTCTAACGATATGATAGTCTACTAGAAATGGAATCCAGTAAAGTGCACGTTCCAGGAACGGTTTTTTTATTGGGATAGCGCTTTTTTTAGCTTTTTTGGAAATGTTGTTAATAAAACGCGTTTGTTGTTACTTTTTTGTGTATGATCATTTTTGTTTTCAAAACATGTATGACTCAGTTTGGTGATTTTGTGTATTGAAGTGTGTATCGATTAACAACTATTCCATTGATAAATTATAAGAAAACCTGGATAAAAACTTATGATGCTATCCTGATAACGCAGGTAATTGATTATTGGAAATTTCTCTTTCTAACATTGGTAACCAAATTTGACTACATTCGGCTGAAATACTAGCTACACATTTATCTGCATTTAGTTGTATTGGAGCACATTCTCTGATTTTTCGTCTTTTATTATTGGGCTCTTTCAATATTATTTTTGTCGAATACCATTGTACTTTAATCCCCTTTTCGCAAGCATGTTTACAAATACCTGACTTAAAGCATATATCAGATATCTTGTGGATGCGACAAATTCTATTTAGGTGAAACATCTAGACCATTGAAAGTCCGAATAAGCGAACATAAAAAATATATTAAAGAAAGGGAGTTCTTTAAGTCAGGTATTTGTGCTTGGGAAGAGGGGCATAAAATTCAATGGGATTCGACAAAAATAATATTGAAAGAGCCCAATAATAAAAGACGAAAAATCAAAGAAAGTGCTTCAATACAACTAAATGCAGATAAATGTGTAGCTAGTATTTCAGCAGAATGTAGTCAAATTTGGTTACCAATGTTAGAAAGAGAAATTTCCAATAATCAATTACCTGCGTTATCAGGATAGCATCATAAGTTTTTATCCAGGTTTTCATATGATTTGTCATTGGAATAGTGGTTAATCGATACACACTTCAATACACAAAATCACCAAACTGCAGAGTTATACATATTTTGAAAACAAAAATGATCATACACAAAAAAGTAACAATAAACGCGTTTTATTAACAACATTTCCAAAATAAGCTAAAAAAAGCGCTATCCCAATAAAAAAACCGTTCATGGAACGTGCACTTCACTGGATTCCATTTCTAGTAGACTATCATATCGTTAGAATGTCATGAAATAAAATATTTTATTTCACATTTTACCAGAGGTGTGATCTACTATGAATGGACCTTAATAAAATTTGACAACAAAGTTTTGTAGTCTTAAACTTCAAAATATTATTGATTGTCTAGTTGTCATACTTTTTCGTTGTGTCAGATAGGGACCAAAAATTATTTTATTAATTTTATTACAAGTTAATCTTGACAACGGTAGCTGGAACGCTACCGAAACGTCGAAATAAAAAATAAAAAACATCATTGTGGTTTGATTCCCAAAAGAATAAGAGAAAAAAGAATAAGTAATGCCACAAGGAGCTTACAGAAAACAGTAGTTCTAGTTCTGTTTTGGATTTGATGAATGTTTGGTGTCGAGTGGCTGTTTTGCATAATTGGATTTATCTGACCGTTTTAATCTGTAACGTCGTTAATGTGTAAGTAGGTACATGGGTTATCAGCTGGTAATGACTCTTCAAAATTATATGTTTTCTTGAACTGTGTCAGTGCTTTCTCCAAACATCACTTGATATAAGAAGACACAAAAATCTTTGTGATTTTTGGAAAGTACCAAAATGTTAACAGATTAAGTGAGAATTTCACAATACATTAGCTGGGAGGAATTGGTTATCAATTTCAAAGGTGTTTGTCACAAAGTAAATACTGTGGTCGCCCAGAAAAAATTTAGCATATTCCGAAAAAGAAGATGCGTTAGGTAGCTGACACAAGATCGCTGTATATTTTAATTTATTATTTGTCCACGAAGAAAGCTTTGCTCAAAGTAGATACCACGTTTGCCCAAAAATATCCGGGAGCAGAGCATAGCGGAAAAAAACAACAAAAACTCAGTCGGAAGTGAATGAAATTCACCTAAATTTCCGAACTCTTTTTTAAAATTTATCATAACATATGGACCGAACGATTATACGAAAATTACTGTATAAAGCAATTAATTCACGCAATATTCCTATCCGCGGTTAAAATTCCATAGCAATATATTGCCAGTAATTAAGTTATTCAATGAAGCCGCTCGGGTTATGAGCTTAATAGAAATGAATTAGATCTGACTTTAGAATTTTTATGACCTAACAGGTAGCTAAAATAAAAAAGCAAACAAACACAAGCTCTGTGATTTGGGATACTGACAATGAAATTGTAGCTGTCGCTGTCCTCGTTGAGCATTGTTTGCTAGTGTTCAGTTACAGCTCTTCCATTTACGAAAAAAACATTTAATTGAACTTCGCATTCAAACGAATTTCAAATTCTTGATAAATTTATTTCACATTTGCTACCCTCAGTCTAAAGGTTTAACACTATCTTACCTTACAAAGTTTAGTATATGTGATAGCTTGAATAATTTCTATAAAAGTACGATCAGTTAGTACTTGAAAGTACCATCATACACAACAGTTTCAAAGCATGAGAGTTCACTTCTTAAGATTTTCACCCAATGTACGAACCGCCTTCGCAATGGCCTGAATAAGTCGATCACTAATCCAGAAAGACAGCATCCACAAATGAATAAACAACCAGGCGTTGCGCTGGTGGTATGAAACCCCAGGACAAAGGCACGCAAAATTATCCCTTAAAAGCACTTCGGCCAAACTGTCACACGACCTACTATGTCAAAGTCGAGAAACGACGAGGACGAATGGTGGGAATGCTGACCGGACATTGTGGGCTGAGGAAACATATGCACACAATTGGCCTAGCAGATGACAGCCTATGCAAATTTTGCCAGGAAGAAGACGAAACCGCTGAGCACATACTCTGTGAGTGCGAAGGCCTAGCAAGGTTGAGGTTTCACTTACTCTGTGAAGAAAAACCGAGGGCGGAGAGCTACGCAAGGGAGGCGGTATTCATGCTATTAAGTCTAATAAGCTAGATATCTAGCTCTAAATATGGGAAGGACCACAATAGATCTGCAAATGTCGCATAGTGTGATAGGACAAAGAATCACTCCAATTCTAATTTAATCTAATCTAATCCAGATGAATCTTATTCTCTCTTTTTTCTGGAATCAATTCACTTGCAGAAATCACTCTATGTCACTTTCAAATGCGTCCTAAAAGATATTTATCATACATTTTACAATATATATATATATATATATATATATATATATTTCTTTTAATTCTGTTATTTAACGTCGGTCTATTTCTGCGACTGAGGCTAATCACCGACGCCGGGAGCACTCTAGCCCTAACCGGAAATTTTGGCGAACCCACTAGTGTTCCAACCAGTGGTAGCGTTCTTTAAGGGGCATCTACCAAATTCGACCTTGCACAATTATGCTTTGTATATTTTTTTGTTTCCCTACGTCCTCACGTTTAAGTTCACATAACGAAAATTTTATTAGAAATATGAAAGCTCCGCAACATGTAGGTAGCCAAGCGGTCCAAGCGGATTTTGGTTCATGTACTACTCTATAAGCTTCGTCAGTACTGAACTTGGAGACCGCCGAGACCGGCCAGCATTGTATCAACAATGGAACGGCACGCGACTACCGAAGCAGAGGGACAATGTCAGTCATAGAAGGATAGAAAAGCGAGAGATGGATTTTTATCCGATATTTTAGTGGTAGCAACCGAATTTCAATAAGGAATTGTACGGTCATAAGTAATTTGAGGATTCTGAGATTTTTATATAGTATTCATAAAGCTTCAAATTAGACTTCTTATCAATTAGTTTTTCCATTTAATCCATATTTAATTCTTTACAAGGGCTAAAACTTTGCTTAATATGTGTAATTACCTCATGATTCGTATTTTTTTCAACAAAATTTGGTTAGCATTTCAAAGTTTTTATTCGATGAGAACTCTAAGTTCAACATTAATCTACATGATATATTTTTTTTCTTAATTTTCAATACATCCATTACCTCAAAATTCTTTGCCAAAAATACTTCGATATTTTGTCAAGTCGCTGCCGATAGATTCCCCTTAACGAGCCCAACATATGGACTCGGGACCTCGGTTTTACGTCTCCTCCGAAAGACGGCATATCTACATTATACCTCGTGCTCATTGGTATAATGCTTGCGAGCTGTGATATGCTAGTCCGCTGCAGGCTGTACGGGCCCTATACGATGGTTTTCCCTGGCTGGTCGTCACCCATCCAAGTACTAACCATGTCCGACCTTGCTTGACTGTAATTATCGCATCAAACGCGTTTCACTACAGTGCAGGGTCGTCGCCCATTTTACAATATTCTTACATGTTAAATATGACGTATCTTTTTTCTTCCGTTCTGGTCGAAAAAATCCCATCCTAAAACATCTAATATTCGTTACCATGACTACCCACATTCAATTTATTTGATAATTTCAATAAATAGATTCATCGTCTTTGGAAAGAAATGTTACTTATACACTTGTTTCACATCATAGACATTTTCACATGGTGTACTATAAAAGTTCTGGTCAATTTATTGAGGTAGATTCGAACATTTTGAACATCTTCTTCTTCGTTATATGGCTGATTTTTTTGTTTTATAGAGTATGTAGTATTATTCCCCATATCAATATATTTCCATAATAGAAATTAATGAATTGATCCAGTTAATTATGCCTGGCATACAATAAATTGAAATTAGTTGGAAATTTCAAGTTTAAAATTTGTTCGAAAGTTATAAAGGGTTCATAGTTAGAAGATGAATAGAGAAGGGTGTAATTTTTGCTTGTCAATAATTTAGGAAATTGGGTTAGCTGCTGCATTTAGTGTTTAGTAGTTTTCGTTGTTGCTGTAATGGTTTTTACGTGTTCGGTCAGTCTTTTAGTGTTAAGTAGTTTTTATCCTTATTCCATATACAGGGTGGTCCTTAAGTACTTGTACAGTACAATCTTCACTTCAAAATATTGCGATTTCAATCATTATTTAATCTTGACAAAGGTAGCTGGAACGCTACCGAAACGTCGAGGTAAAAAAAAACATTATTGTGGTTTCATTCCCAAAAATTAAGAGAAAACACAAAACATGAAATTTCAATTTTCGTTTTCTACAATAACTTTAACGCTTTTTGACTTATAGGCACATAAATTTGAGGTTGGGGGTCTTTTGATATGAGAAATCATAATTTTGTGCCTTTTTCGATGAATTCTGCAGAGGGCACCACATAGGCCACGTATGCGGCATAAATGTACGAAAAACTTTTTTGCCTTTCACATTAGCGCTACTTATGTAAAAAATAAGCCACATCACTACCTCCAAAAACTGAATATCTGTTGGTATCCCCAAATCTTGACGGTTCTAAAGATAATCACATTTTAGTGATTAACTATATGATTATTATTTAATGAAATTACATTCGAAAAATGTAGTATGTACGATACTAACAGATATACCCTTTTATTGTAGTAATGATGTGGCTTTAATTATTTTTTACAAAAGTAGCGCTAATATAAAAGCAAAAAAGTTCTGCGTAAATTTATGCCGCATACGTGGCCTATGTGGCGCCCTCTACAAAATACATTGATATGGATACAATCTTATGATTTTTCATATAAAAAAACTCCCAACCTTAAATTAATTGCTTTATAGTGACTTTTTGTCAGCGAAACAAATACTACAACCTAACTTACTATTTTATGTTATGGTATGAATGGATTTTATGGAAAAAATATTCCCTAGCCTGAACTAAATCAACTAGTATTCCTTGATATGTACTTCATCGATTGACCTGTTCATTGAATAATATCATTTGTCTTGTCACTTGAGTTTATATTTACCTCTAACATATAATTAGGCTCGTTACAGAGCAATGAGCTCTGTTTGTCCTATGCTAACATCTTTGTCATGTTTTGTATTTCGGAAAATTATCGAAACATTTTTCTCATCAAAACTTGGATACCTATATATGTATATACAGGTTGTACATTTTGAAAACTGTACTGTTTGATTGAATGAAACAATTTGATTTGTTAAAATCTACATTATACACATATGTCCAAAAGTTTGGAATATTGGAATATCTAATTTTTTTTTATTCTCATATAAAAAATTTTCTGCATAATTAAACATCATTTTGCTACAACTCCCACCAATACTAACTAAATCTCAAAGCCAGATAAACAATATGCACAAAAATGATTTATTCTTTCGGAGTGAAACATTTACAATGGACCACTTACATTTAAAATTAAATTAGTATGAAAAAAAATATTTTTTTATAAAATTAATAATCAGTATTTCCTCCATTGACCTGTATGCATGACTGTAGGCGATTTGGCATGCTGTCGATTTAATGGTCGAGCTGGGCTTGCGGAATTCTCTCCCATTCTTCACGAGCAGCATCTTTTAGTTCTCGCAGTGTGATAGGGGGATTTTCTCGCTTCTTAATGCGTGTTTTCAGAATGTCCCAGGCATGTTCAATGACGTTCATGTCAAGGGAATTCGAGGGCCACCATATTGTGGATATTCCTTCTTCTTCCAGAAAACTTTGTACTGCTACTGTTCGATGCGGAGGAGCGTTTTCATGCATAAACACAAATCTATCACCTATTGCCCCTCGGAATAGACGCACGACAGGATTTAAAACCTCCTCTATGTATACAGCACCAGTGACTTTTCTCTCCAGAACCAGTAGAGGCGTCCGTGTGCCACTCATAATACCACCCCAAGCCAAAATACTCCCACCTTCAAATGGGACACGCGATTGGGCTCTTTCTAGTCGGGCTTGTCGTCCTGAGGCCCTTCAAACTAGTGTTCTTCGCAAATCAGAAACCAAGCCAATTTTTGATTCATCAGAGAACATCACGTTATTCCAGTTAGGACCATGAAGTACCATTTCTCGAGCCCATTGCAACCTTACAATTTTGTGTTGATAGGTTAGTTTGGTAACACGTAAGGGTCTTCTACGATACAATTTTACTGCATTTAGTCTGCGTGTTATTGTTTGCCGTGAAATATTCAGTCCTTCAAGCCTAACAATTTCTCTGGAGATACCACTTGTAGATTCCAGACGATTTCTTCGAGCTATCAATGTTATCTGCCGGTCTTGTGCAGCTGTTGTACATCGATTTCTGCCACTTCTGGGGCGATCCTTAACGTCATTTGTGTCTTAGAATTTTTTTTGAATTTTCGATACAGCACTCTGAGTGACGCCAATAATATTGGCGATATCACTTTGAATAAAGCCCTGTTGTAACAATGCAATCACTCTAGATCTAGCGAAATGAGATATCATGTTTCTAGGCATTTTCAAACGACTCGAATGAAATTTATACAAGAACTGAAATAATGTGTAAATACCAAAATCAGTTTAATGTGACCAAATTGCTACAAAAACGAATCAAATTTGTGATAATTTTCATTTAAAACGCTCTAGAAAATATAGACGACAGTTTTCAAACCATCACAGGCGTAGATATATTATTTGTAGGTACGTATTCCAAACTTTTGGACATATGTGTATTAAAATTAAAGTTGTGACGCGTTTGGCAACACAGTAGCTTTCTCAAACGAATTTTAATATAATGTAGATTTAAACAAATCAAATTGTTCCATTTCATCATTTAGTATGGATCCACATCAAGTAAAAGCCTCATCTATTCAATTACTGTACTGTTTGTTCAATCCTTTATGAAATTAGAGCAAAACTCTTGTGCATATACTACTCAAACAAACCTTTAATTTGAGCAGGTGCACAACTCCTCGTCGCCGACTCGGATTTTTGTTGCCACCAGCACTCATACTTCTCGTAAAATATCACTGGGCGGCGTGTTTTTTCGTAAAAATTTGATGCCCTCATCATATTACTTATAAAAATGTGTTATTCACCCTTTGGAAATACAAGTTAGCTTCTTTTTTTAAATCAAGTATTCATGAATATAAAACATTTGAACAGGTAAAACATGCCACTACGCCAACACCCACCACTTTTCAGTGATCTTTTACCGGTGAAATATCGTAAGCCGTTCCAAGCTGTAAACCACATATTTAAATTTTGGCGGCTACGCCGACCAGCGCTACCACCAAAAAGTTTAATTGGAAGTTGGATGTGTGGTGTGTCTTTTGTGGTATAAAATTACCACATTTTGTGCTAACCCTAATTGAAGTTATACAGTATACGTCTTTAAGATGGGAAATAATTTGATTTTAGTGGTTTGTATATGTATATTCTGTTATACTAACGTGTAATATCTCATTATTTAACTAATTTCGTTAGTTTTCCAAATTAGGAATATTTGTTTGCGAGATTGGGAATTGGAGAGGCTCAAGTAGTTTACATTGTTCCTCAGTGTTTCAAGTTTATAATACAATATTTAACTTTGTCGCCCTATTTTATGGGCTCCATTCACTCTCTAACATAAGGAGTCAGAGGTGAAGGGTGCTGAAGAGATTTAAATTGTGGCATTAATTTCCAAACTGCATTTCTCTCACTATAACTATTGTTCTTTATTTTCTTGAACGTATAACTATATCTCCAAGACCCCTTATCTGTTGTTAACTTAAATGTATAAATCCAGTAGCACATAAATCAATGCTCCAAAAAAAAAACAAAAAAAAACTTTTGGTATAAAGTGGTGTAAGATTCCAGAAGTTAAAAATTTTTTTTGCAATTTATAAGACGTAAAAAGTTTTATTGGATCCAGATAAAGACGACGCCTCGAATACATCTTAGATTCAAGCCATATCTGTGACAGAGGTAGTTTATCCCAATTTTGGGGCCAAATGGACTTGAACCTTTGATAATAAATAAGGGGGATATGTTAGATTGGGTTTGTAGTAAGTGGGTCTATTCGGCCCTTCACTGCAAACCGCAGGAGTCTATGGTGGTTCACATCTATTCATTTATCACCCAAAACAGACGATTACTTTATTTGGTGGATGCTATTGCAGTACTGACGCGGAGAGTGAGAGAGATCCTAACCTTAAAAATGACCGCTGCTGCTTCTCTTGAAATTTTCACATATTTTCGGATTTGTTTTGGCTCCATAAATCTTATGACATGTCTACAAGGAAGTGGACAGCTCCTGAAAACCTTGAAGCTAACTACAGTCCTCCTCTTTGCTAGTGCATCTGCTATTTCATTTTCTTCTATACCAGTGTGTCCTGGAATTCATAGTAAGGTGACTAAATTCCTCTCGCCTAGTTCATTAAATTTGCCTAGGCATTCCCACACCATTTTGGATTTAATTACACAAGAGCTCAGTGCTTTAATAGCTACTTGACTATCCGACATAATGATAATCGTTCTTCTTCTGTATCCTTTGTCAAAATTGAGCTGAGCACACTTTCTTATTGCGTGAATTTTCGCTCGAAAGATTTCATTTTTCAGAGTGCTTGGTTCCTGGTCCGTACACTCCTATCCCAGTTCCTTCTATTGATTTTGAGCCGTCTGTGTACCATTGAATAGCATCTTTTCCAAGTCTCTAGTATTTTCCTTCACTATTTTCACTCAAATGCTGAATAATGCATAAAATTATTGCTTGAAAGATAAAAATTTCTTGAAAATTTGTTTGTTGTAACAATGTCAATGGATTTTGAGCGCCAGTATCTCGTATAACTAGTATGCACCGTAACTCAACGGTGGAAAACCAATTCAAAAACTGGATCTATCATGTTTATACAATTTATGTTAACAATACCAGTGCTTTAATTGCCTCGATATCTTTTCTCTGAAAGTTAGTTAATTTAGTTTGATAAATGCATTTCAAAATCTTTAATTAAAATTTTATTTCGGCTTATTTATACCTCAAAAGTTTTGTTTGAACAGCTTATGCAGGTTTTAATTTGTTCTTTATTAATTGTCTGGAATAAATTGCTAAAACTCAGGATTACTTGCTACTTTCGTAATTTTAGGAATATGAAACATTCGCCACGTTAGAATATTGTCTCTGAAGTTTCAAACACTCTTAGGATCGAGTTTTCACAAAATATGTTCGTAGAACACGAAGTATGTCACAAATTTTCTATTTTGGTGCAATTAAAACTTGAAGATGCAGCTAATTACTAATAATAACTAAAGTTTGCTTCTCTCGAAAATTGTATTACGGGATATTACAGCTTCCAGTACTCAAATTTGATCTTTATAATATACATCATACAAATACAATAAAATTGTCATTTCTAGAAATAATAATTGTACAAGTCGTTGTACTTAAAGTTAAGCAATATCTTTTACTGCGTCTTGTTCTTCCTTAACCTTTTTTATGACAATAACATTTACTAGAAACCCACGTTACTGGTCGATTTCAGTTTGGAATTGTAATCATTCTATTCAATTATTAAATATATTCAATAGTGTCAATAAAAACTTTAGTCAATTCAATTTACTTATTAAGCCTTGTTCAAAAGATTCGCCATGTTATAAGATTCCTCGCCCCTATTTTGAGATAATAGAATTTCTCATGAAATATACAAGTGAAATGTATCACAATTCTCTTTATTATTCCGGTTCGTGAACCTCCAGTCGTCTAACAATAAGTTAAATATGATACATGCATTACTCGTTTCTGACATCTTAGAAGTGATCGATCTTATTAAGTTCAGCTTTGAAAACTTGTGAATAGTGTATATTTAACCCGATTCAGTTATTCTTGTTGTGGAAAGAGGATCGTAAGAGAAATAACCACTCCGTTATTATCGATTGAAACAGCACTGGGGTTTTCCAATTTCCCATTTAACTTGAAAATATGTTTTGAAATTCTTTATTGCGTGTTTGGCGGAGGAAACACTTCCAGTGTCAATAGACACCAAACAATTCTTCTGTACCCATCACCACCAAATAATACTGTATAGTTAATGTTATGAGAATATAAAATACTGAGTAAATATTAATCAAATCCTCACCACCCCTCGTTGAATCACATCAAACCTTAAGTGACAAGTGATAAGAACTGACTAGTTTGCCATCTTAGGCGGTCCACCACATTGGATTTAGAGAGAAGTCATTTTTCAGTAATCACTTTGATTGGATAGACCAATAATTAAGGCAGTACCAATGGAATAATGTCACTTGGTTAACCATGCATTAGGGTCAATTCTATAAGAAATGGTTCTGTATTTGTAGAATAGGGAGTGTGAATTTGGACCCACAGCACTTAGGCCACATGTGACCCATTGTACGACCTCTCGAGGAGTTATCCTCCTAGGTCCATCCTGTCCTTTCCAAGAAGGTGGACAGATCAACAGGATACATCTCCTTTATATCGGTGGATGTAGGGCAAGACTCACCGAACACACTCTCTCATGGGTTATAATTCCGAGCACTCGCAAAATACATGACTGACAGTTTTGTCTTGATGTTCACACATCCTGCATAAAGGTATGTCTACTATCCCCATAGTATGGAGGTGTTACCTTAGTTAGCAGTGGTCAGTCAGAAATTCTACTGATAAGCTTAGGTTTCCTGGTCATCGCCAAGTATTTCTTCGACGCCAGTCCAAGGCCGCTCAGGGTTATCCTGGCAAAACTGCATCTCTTGATTTCAATGTATATATTTAGGATTGAGCATGAGTGTAACGTTTGGTTAGTTTCGCAATTGCCGTCGTTGTCAGGCCCTAGGTGTCGCTGGGAGCTAAAAGTCTTAGTCCAGCCGCTTCCATGGCTAAAGAATCGGTGTTCAAGGCTAATAGAGCTTGTCTGCTGTCAATGCAGATTATTATGTTTTCGGCAAAAGTTCCTATTCTGGTTAGTTCTTTTGTGGCAATTAAGATACCGGCCAGTTCTGTTTGAAGCACGCTGGTATTTTTTCCTATTTTCCATTCAATTCTTAGGCTTAGTGACCTGGAGTCCACATCCTGAGGCTTCTTTGGTTTTTTAGCCGTCTGTGTATATGCGTATTGTATTTGTAGGTAGGAAGTGGTTGAAAATTAATGACACGCTGTTATATTTCCGCTATTAGAAATGTTTCAATCTATGCATAGTCAAAATTAGGAGCATTCAAGAGTTTTCCGTTGATATTTTGAAGCTTATTATTTATACATAATAATAAAATGTAGTTAGCAGTCTTTCCTTCCTCTTCGCTACATTAAATCGAAATGAGAAATGTTAAATACAATTTCAGTTTAACTAGTTTCAGCCAGTCTTGATAAATATTTAGATGACTGGAAAATAAATGAAAACATCCATTCCCATCACTAGAATGTACAAATAACTTTTTTCTCCTACATATTTGATAAACTAACATAGTTTTGTTTCACTGAAAAATTGTACGTCAATTTAAAGCAGTTAGGGTCGTTGCCTATCATACTAAGAGCAATTAAGACACCATTGAGCAAGTATTATATCTACTTATTCCTCCCATTACATATGTATGTGTCAGCTACAGATAATTTATAACTATACAAGTTGGCCAGTTGGAGAGGAAGCAGCTTTTTCTTGCGTTTTAATTAGAGTAAAAACACACAGTGTCGTTGAGGATTTTCGTCATGTTTTTCAATAACGATATAAGAAAAAGCAATTTACCTAGTCGCATACAGTTGACAAACCCAAGCCAGATTCACACTAACCAATGTATGATTGATTTTGTGTATTTTTGAGTGATCTACAGAAGCATGATTCCAACCGATATTATTTTAAACATTCCACATTCTCCTTGACTAAGTTTTCTGTTAAAATGTGCTTACACTGTAATGCACTCAACCAGTTTCATGCTAAATAGGTCACCATTCGAGCTATTACCCTTTTTTAAATAGTGCTTTGAAATTTACACTCATCTTATTGTGATTTAAAATTATTATTTAAAACTGCAGTTAATTAGGAGTTACGAACGTAGCTTTGAAATAAGTTTATAGATAAAAAAAACTCTACACGCCATCATAAAGGTTATTGTAAGCAGCAGTGGAGGTAAGTATGCAGTTAATTTGCAATTTTTATCAAATACGCTAAGGTATTGGATAACACTGGTCAACGAATAAAATATTTTTTCCTGGGTTTCTGTTCTCATGCTTAAATTCTGATTCTAGACATAGAAAAACACTTAAATATTCATTTGTAGTTCGTAAAGTTTGCTTTGAACTGATTTACAACGATAAGTATAATTTAATTTATGGCAGCACTTTTATTAACCCGAAAGTAAACTGTATTATTATTTGTAAGAGGCACATCAGTGAATATTAACTTGTTCATTGCAGCTGTAACAGCTATATTTGTGTATTACTCAATTGAAAAATGGCATCAAGACTGTGTAAAAATGATGTTGATTCGTTCTGGTTTATTTGCGGTAAATTTAATAAAGTTTGAAGTGAAAAGTTCGCCCTATCAACCAATTTGAAAATTTGCGAAGCTTATGAAGCCTATTTTAATCTGAAAATCAGTAATCAAAATGGAAATTTGGTACCTCACTTCGCCTGCGGGTTTAATACAAGAGTGCTCATACGAGCATAAAAGAAATACGAAGAATATTCACTTTTAGACATTAATTTCTTGTTATTTCACATCTATGTGTTACTGTTTATCACAAATCTTCAATAAAAAAGATTCCTGTATCCGAAAAAATGTTTTCTAATAATAATTTACAGTGGAAGTAGAAAAAATATAAAAATCAGTAATTTTTGCCGAAAAATTGAAAAATCGCTCGAGTTTCTACAAAAGCACACTTTAATCGGAAAAAACATTTTTTCCTTATTTTTGTCGTAGGTGAAACCAAAATTTAACATGCAGCAGTCAGACCCAAAAATCGTGTTGACCGGTGTAATGTATTGGATATAAAACTTTAATAAATATTCATTCTATTGAAACTGTTTTTTTTTTAATTCGGTTTTACATACCAACAATTTATTTATTCCACAGATGCTATTATTACTAACTTTTTCACCTTATTCCAACAAGTTTTTCCGTTACTATAACATTAATTTTCATTATCTCCGAGAAGCTCATACCAGAATGCGCCTTTGCTGATGATATTGTCATAATGCCAAACACAAGAAATAATCTGCAAATAAATGTGAACATGAAAGACAAAAGTGGTTTGACACGACATGCAAAAGTGCGGTGGAGAAGACAGATTAAAACGGATAAAAACTAATAATCTAGAGGACAGGCAAGAGTACGAAAACTAAAGAGACGAGAGCAATAAAATGATTAAGTGGATAAAATGGAAGTGAATAGAAAATAATACCAGTGAAATTGAATAATACCAGTGAAATTGAAACAGAATAGTACAAAAGGTTACTATGAAAAATTTAATTAATTATTATCTGATTAAAAAAATATGAAACGAGGTAAGGAGGCCGAAAGAATGGGAAATTGGACAAATTGTCACCATACATAGAAAGGAAGATCAACACGAATGTAAAAACTACAGAGGAATCATAATATTAAACGTTGCATATGAAATACTATCAGCATTAATAACAATAACAGAAAACTTGTGAAAAATAGAAAGGATGTGATAGGGCAATAACAATACGGCTTCATAAAGGACATATCAATATTTGATGCTATACACACAGTGAAACAAATTATGGAAAGAAGCCCATGAATACAGATAAAACATAGAAATACTTTGGAGGACATAAGCCTTAAATATATAAAATGTAAGTGCACTGGCAATAAAAAAAAAGATTTATTTAATCTTAGGTTATGTTCAACAAATGTCATTTATCACCAACCAAATTAAGGTTAAAGCAATACGGAAACAACTAGTTTATCAGTGGGTGCGGATGTAAAAAAGTTAATGCTCGAGTGAAGAGTGCGTGCATGGGAAAACCGGTGGAAAAATGCAAAAACTAAGCTAAACGAGGTCAAAAAGTCAACAAAACCATGGCCTATATTACCCAAAAATCGCAGTGATCAAGTGCTTCTAGCCAGATTACGCTTAGGCCACACTTGGTGTTAGCACAGTCATCTTTTCAGCAACGATCCTAAACCAAAGTGTAACTATAATTATTGTAATGAAACGCTAACTGTCACCTTCTTATTCAATGTCCACGATTAATGGCGAAGCGACAGCAGGCGCAGCTTCAATCATGTGAATTAGCGGACTTACTGGGGCCCTCATTTTTTGTCTACCTCATGGTCGATGCGTATATCAATAATAAAAAAAATTGAGGTTAAACAGCTTTAATCGCATCGCATTTTGCTTTGGTACTGAATATATGTGCTCTTGAAACGACATGAAATGCAAATACATTAAAAACCTTTGATCTTATCGTTGCCTTATGATATATAGTTTTATTTCATTTCCGGTCATTTTATTTTCTCGGAAGAGTAGAAGCCATGACCAATAGAAATATTCAGGACTCTGTAAAGAGACCTATCAATTAATTAAGAGAGTAATTTCGATACACTCTATTAAGAAATGGAGGTGGTCGAGTTTTTAAAGAATATTTCATTAACATTTATCGATAAAGTGAAGTATATTCGTAGGTGTTGTATAAAATAATCGAAACAGTGAAAATCATATTGGAAAACTTAAAAGTTCATCTTGAAATAAGTATAAAATATTAAACTTAATAAAAGTGATTGTCTTTGGAGCGAACAAAATAAATACTATGTACACGGAATGAATTTTAAAACATTCATTTAAAACAACAGCGACCAGGAAATACCCAGTACTCCATTTATTACATCCAAACCATTTCTTACTGTCTAAAGCCGATTGCATGTAAACGGAAAACTGTAATAAGTTTTATTACTGTTTCTCTGTTGTGTAATGCAAACACGTATTGATCGTTATTGTTGTTCCCGGGATAAACTACTTCCAAAGGATTTTACAATCCCACTATAATTTCTTTATGGTAAATACCTAGCATCTTCATACGAAAACAATACAAGTAAACAAAGTTGTCGAGACAACAACTTTTTATACGTTAGGTTCAAGTGTTCTTCTGAGGTATATGAATATTAATAAATAATTTTTATGTCTGCTACATATTATATCATCGGATAAAATCAATAAATCGCCAGGGTTCACAAGAGAAATAAAACATTTATTACTGAAAATTAAGACTGATTATTTTTACTTAATTAGGTAGGTAAATGTTTAAAATTTTATATTATTATTTTGCAGTTTATACAGCGTGTCCACGGTGAAAAATGTTTAAATATGAGTGACAAATGTTATACTTGATAAAAAGATTTGCTTGTTCTGAAACCCCATAAAATGAAATAAAATTCAAGTTTCTCAAAACCTGTCTCATTTTGAAACCAGTTTCATGAAAACCGTATGAATTTTTGCACCAAGTTCGAAAATAATGTTGACGTTTACGATGTACCAAGTAACTGTCAACTTTTATAAATAATTTTCAAATTGTCATTCCTTAATAAATATTTGACAAAAATGTTAAGATTCAACAAAGAGTAGTTAGTAGTTATTAAGTGATATGGTATTGGGGAAGTTTCGTACCAGTATGTAATTGTAAAATTTCACGAAAAATATCCAGATGTACCCATTACGCGGTGTAGATTGTAAAAATGAATAAGGAAGTTTGATGAGACAGAATATGTTCAAGACAAAAAGAAATTGAAAAAGGCGTACGTTGAGGAGGATGATGTAGCTATTGCACTAGCTATGCATTCGTTAAGGGAAAATCCCAAGTTGAGTCTACGAAAAAGAGCAGTGGAAATTGGTTTTTACAGCAAATAATTCAAACCATAATATTGAAGACTTGAAACGAGCTATCATTGATGCCGTTAACGAAATTACCCTACAAATGCTGCGAAAAACTTAAAAAGAATTTAGAAATATAATTGAGAGATGTTTTGAAGCTGGTGAAGGATATGTTGAATAGATTTTTTTTGCTTACTTACTGTTTCTCACTGTTTCTCCTGTAGGTATTAAAAATTATTAATTAAATGCCAATTTTCGGTTTCATAATGATACTCATTATAACACTGGTTTTCATTATGAAACTGAAAAATTTACCAATAGAAATCTAGATTTTTAAATAACCAAGTAGGCAGACCCAATATTTTCTGTAAAATGTCGAGAAAAGACCAAATAAATATCGAGCGGCAGACCAAAAATACCTAATGACCACGGTAAATACATATTTAAACTTATTTAAACATATTTAAAATTTTTGTTTACAATAATTTATTACTAATTTTGTATAACAGTAACAGACCCGGTTTGTACATTTTTTTATATTTTTTCCAAATCAAATTTCTTTTTCGTAGAAAAAATAGTGTATGCAAGTTTCATTACGCATTAACCATACGAAGCTCGCCTCTGGCTCGTTTCGTATCCCAGTGACACCTTTGTTAAGTCTTGTACCTATAATAAATAAAATATAATGGTAGAAATATGAAATATAAAATATTTATAATATAATGGTGTTTTAATTTTGCCCACCCATAAATATTTCTGTTTTAAATCTTTTTAAAATGTAAAAAATATATATTACCTAAATATTTCTACACGTTTTGAACATTGTTAACTCCCAGCATCATTGTACTTACCAAAAAAAGATAACTAAGTTACTGATAATGAAGTAATTGATCATATTATATCTGAAAAAACATGACGTATTTAAATAATCATTCATAAAGTGGAAATTGAGATTCCCACATGACGTCACACGCTGTTGGCGACATGCGCAAGAACATACCGTGTGTAAGTGTATCGTGACTGTTTCTTACATTATTATTTTGTATTTGTGATTTTAATTCTTGAATACTTAACATTTTTGTCAAATATTTATTAAAGAATGACAACTTGAAAATTATTTATAAAAGTTGACAGTTACTTGTTACATCGTAAACGTCAGTCACTAGATTATTACATTAAATTCGAATTTGGTGCAAAAATTCTTACGGTTTTCATAAAACTGGCTATAAAATACGGGTTTTGGAAAACTTGAAATTTATTTCATTTTATGGGGTTTCATAACAAGCAAAACTTTTTTTAAAGAATAACACTTTTCACTAAAACTAATATTTAATAAAATTTCAGTTATAGGATACTTCATCCGTGGACACGCTGTATCTGTGAAACACAAAAAAATCGTGAATTGGGATATGCTGAACATCTGAGCTGCTTTATAGAAATAAACATCCAGAAAAGTAAATTTATGTAAACTACTCAACTCATCAAATCATCACCATTAAATTATACTATTAAGCTTTTATATAGTTTCTCACATAATTGAGTCATCGTAAATTGAAAAATATGGAGGAATAGATACTCTACACTCTCAATTATTAGATTGTCAAAAATTAGTAGTAAGGAAATATTACATATACCGCGAACTCAAGTGGACATTAAATGGTTCTGCTGACTTGGGGACGAAAACCTTGTCTATCTGTCTGTCATATAATTCCTTATACAGATTGCGAAAAATCTCTTCAAGTCATACTTTTACACAAGTACGACAAGGAAAATATGAGAAAAGCTACTTGAGAAAGAGAGAAGAATAATTGTGGGCAATTAGCGATGGGCGTATTTAGTTCCAGAGGCTGAAAGAATGTTCATCGCCCCCCCCCATTTTAACCGCTGATGCCAGAAGTGTGCAGATTAATTTGTACAAATGATATTTTTGTGAAAAATGGGGGGGGGGGGCGATGAACATTCTTCCAGCCTCTGGAACTAAATACGCCTGTCGCTAACTGCCCACAATTATTATTCTCTCTCTTTCAAGCAGTTTTTCTCATATCTTCCTTGTCGTACTTGTGTAAATGGTATGACTTGAATGAACTTTTCGCAATTTGTATATTTTTGGATTAATGCTGAATTATCGGTGGTAATACCACAAGAGCTATACGCTCATGATTTTGTCAGAACAGAATTACCTATATGAAAGTCAGTATGAGTTCGGTATAAGACAATTCCATGAAAAGAAAACTAACTTTAATTAAACTTTATTTCACAAACCAAGAGAACACTACGTAAAAGAATAACGTTTAGAAAGAACAATTGTTAAAACACAAAACTATTATATACAATTGGTCCAGTAGACATTTGCTCCTTTACTGATTCAGATTTTGTTGTTGACATTGAGATGGATGTTGTTGACACTGTGGCTAATTCATTATCCAAAGCTTTATCTCGGAGATATGTTACAGTATGCGAATGATGCTCATTATCAAGTTGTAAATAAGACTTGGTAGAGGAATTTCCAGTTGTATTAATCAATTCTTGTTCATTAGTACCTGCTTTGACTAAAGTTGTTACAGCGCTTGAGAGATGAGAATGATTAGATATTTTCGTATTCTTTCTATACAGTCCAGTTTTTTCAGCTAAAATTTTTGTCCACTTAAGAACTATGTTGACTCCTATGGGAACATTTTTGTAACTTTTGATGATTTATTTTTCTAAAATGGATTGGTTATAAATAATCTGCTGCTAAATAATAAGCTGAAAGAGATTGGCTGGCTTAGTATGTTCAATCGACGGAAGTCAAGAGAAATTTTAAAATCCAATAGCCCGTCATATTCACGTGAGAAAGTAAAATTTAGAACAGATGCTCACAATATGAATCTAAGATCAAAGAATAAAATCACTATCCCTCGTCATAAAAAGAAATTATTTAAGTCTTCCTTATCCTATCAAATTGCCTCAGTTGGTGCTTTTCTGGATGTGCCAAGGTTCTCGTTGTCAATGGCAGCATTCAGGAAATGAACTGCGAAAGGAGTTGTTTGAACACCAGTAAGTTAAATTTGAGTTTAGCCAAGGAGCTTGTTTCAGCACACCAATTGGTTTTAATATAAAATTATATTATCTGATGGCATGTCATAATGACAACGTTATGTCACTCAATTTTGATGACATAAGGAAGCTCATTATGGGACTAAGTACCATAATGAAATTCTATAAGGAAAACATGTAATGTTTTGATCAAAAAAGTTTATTCAAAATGCATAACTATGTACAAAACTATTTATTATAAATGGTAAAAGAACAATTACTACAATTTGTAATATTAATTCCAATGGATTCTACAGTTTTTACATCAGTAGTTGATGATTGTTGGCAAACTTGTAATCCTGTTTGGTTGTTGGCACCAAAAATTGCCATCAGATAAAATTTTGTATGTAATACGAATCATAAACAATCATTATGGCACACGCCGTGTTATCGGCGACTTGTACCATAATGATCGTCTTTATGATCCTTATTACATAAATAACTATTATGTTATTGAAATAGTTTTTTCAATATATACATAATTCAGAACCTTAATATTAAGTATTAGGTAATCTTAGGTAACTTTTGGTATGATTGTTTTTTAGTTTTCTTCTAAGGTTGGTAGGGAAGAATTGGTCAATATACCTATCACCTAACCTTTTGTTAGCCATCTTTTTCCGATAAAGTGTATTACAGAGTTGTTTTTTTGTTATATAGTGAACAATAAAGAATGTATCATTATTATTATTATTATCATTTCAAGTATGCACTTGCTCAGCACTTGCTGGTAATGTTTACCTATCCCGAGCGTGTGTAAACGCAAATGGGATTAGGCTCGGAAGTCACATATTTAGAAATTTACGGAAGTGTGACAGGTATTTAGAATTTTTGTGAAGACCTAATTTGGTAAGGCTATCTTGTAGAGTTTTGGGAATTAGTCCCGTAGATGAAACGATGATCGGTACCAACTCTATTTTCCCTGCATGCCACATCTGTCTTACCTCAATTGCAAGATCGGTGTATTTTGCAATTTTCTCGTTGTATTTGTCCAGAATATTGTTATTATTGGGTACAGCAACATCCACCAGATAAACCGAGTTAGCTGTTTTATCCACAACTACAATATCAGGCCGGTTATTCGTCACCCGTTTATCGGTGATAATTGACCTATCGTAGTATAGTCTAAAATCAGCATTCTCTAGCACCTAATTCGGCTGGTACTTGTAATATGGGGTGTGGGTGTTCACTAATCCAAATTTGTTGGCCAACTTCTGATGGATGATGTTGCAAAGTTGATTGTGCCTGCGTAGGTAATCAATGTTAGCTAAGACTGAACATCCCGACGTTAATGTGTTGTATCGTCTCTGTTGTTTGTTGGCACCTTCTGCACTTGTCCGTAGCGATGTTTGGATCTTTCATGACAAATTTCTTGTAATTGTTGGTATTAATTACTTGGTCTTGAATTGCCATCATAAATCCTTCTGTTTCTGTTTCTTGTCAGAATCTGTAACGATTCCAAGTCTCATATCAGGATTTACAAGATTTAAGGGGGAGTAGTTTTTATCTGCTTTTGCGACCATCTCATGCAATTCAGATGTTTCAGCCTTGGCAATGAAGAATTCTTGGAGTCTAGATATTTGTTTGTTATGTAAATTAACCATGTCCACTAGACCTCTCCCTCCCTCTCTTCTTGGTAATGTTGTCCTGATAACTGATGATGTCGGATGGTGACATTTGTGTTTGGTCATCATGGTACGGGTTGTTCTTTGAATATCCTCCAGCTCTGTCTTTGTCCACTTCAGAATTCCAAATGAGTATGTCAGGATCGGTATAGCGTAGGTGTTAATTGCTTTTGCTAGATTTCCTGCGTTCAACTGGGATTTCAATAAAGTAGTTACCCTTTGAGTGAGCTGGCTCCTAATTTTAATATTCCCATTGGGTAGTAACACATCTCCGTTAACGATTTTACCCTTCTCGATATTTAAGGTTTTGCACTTGTCTAATCCAAATCCCATTTGTATATCACTGGAGAATTTTTCAGTGATATTGAGTAAATGTTGAATTTGACGCTGGTTGGATGCGTATATTTTGATGTCATCCATATATAAAAGGTGGGAAACAGTGCAGCTAGTGTTCCTGTTGGCTTTAAGTTTATAGCCGTAATCCGTATCGTTGAGTAAATTGGAGAGTGGGTTTATTGCCAAACAGAACAAAAGTGGACTAAGGGAGTCACCCTGGAAGATCCCCCTACGGATGGAAATTTCATCAGTTTGGAGGTATTGGCCATTTATTTGTCGCCAGTGCTTCATCGATGGTTCTAGAAAAGTAACAATAGTGGGATGTACTTCGTAAATTTGCAGAACTTGAACAAGCCAGGAATGTGGAACGCTATCAAATGCTTTCCTGTAATCTACGAAAGCCGTGTGGATGTTGCGCTTTCCCTTTTGCGCCTGTTTCAGTATAACTGAATCAATGATAAGTTGTTCTTTGCAGCCTTGGTGATCTCGTCTGCAACCTTTCTGTTCTTCTGACAGGATGTTGTTTTGGTCTTTTGGTCCACATGTCTGTAAATACGGTTAGTGATGCAAGCCGTTAATATTTTATATATAGTTGGTAGGCAGGTTATGGGCCTATACTGATCATATACTAGAGTTTTCAATGTTTTTTATTATCCATTTATTTGAGCCACCTTTTCATGTTTTGGAAAAGGATGTATTGTATTCCAATGCAACCAGTGACCCATTCTTTGATTTTTCTTCTTAAAAATAGTATAGGTACTCCACATTTTGCAGCTCCACCTCCTTGCCAAGCTAATTCAAATGCAGCTATATGAAAAAATCTTTTTAAAGGACCTGTGGGACTAGTTTCATTCCAAAGTAATGCTATTTTAACAATTTCAATATTGATTAATACTATTGAACTATTTTCACGTGTTTCTAAATTTCCTTGTAATTTCTTTCGCTTAAAATTTCATGCATCACGGGCTTTCTTATATGCCAAATCATTGAAAGGGTTGGAAGTAACATTACATTTTTCTGAATACATTTTTGCTGTTGTGTTCCACATAGTTCTTACCACGTATTCTTTATGTTCTTCTCTATTCTGTGTCTCCTTATTAAAGCCATCAATATTCCTGCCACATTTTTCACTGACTGCTCGGTTTCCAAATTGATGATTTGTTGTTCATAAAATTCGCTAAACTGATGCCAAATGGAGGAGTACCTTTTTTGTATTTTCTAGAGTTGATTTTTCAAGTTCCGTTACTATTTCTGCCTCGCAAATATTTCCATATCTCAGCATACTTACTGGAATATCATTTGCTCTTCAATCTCGTTTTTAACTCTTACAATTGTCAAATCCGCTTGCATTTCTGTGTTACTACGTACTTAGCCAATATCAAACTACGATTTTTGTACTCACAAAATAGGAATTATTATAGATCAGTGGAATTGACGAAGATAAAAGCAGAAAGAGAATGGGTTGCCATAGTGTTGAGCCATTGTTGAGCCATTAAGTATTTAAAACGAAATCTGCAATACCCATTAGTTAAATAATTCTACAAAACTGGCTAATTGTGCTAATTATAGATTATTACCACTATAAATCATAAGGTTATTACTTAATGGAACATACAATACCCGCTTTCTCAACTCCGACGTTGTCTTTGTCAGCCATTAAAAATAATATACAGAGTGGTTTAAGAAAAAAATAGTGAATTAATCTTGAAATACTTATTCCAGAGTGGCTTAGTATTGAATATTCGAAGATGGCAAAAATATTGGCTATCCTGGGTTATTAGCAGCGAATGTGCAGAACATACTGAAGAAATACATCATGATTTATCACTCTGACAACACTTAATCAAAGACTTATGAGTTCGTAACAGAATGAAAATTGCAATTTTCCATCGTAATCGCCAACGCTAGAAATAAATTATAGAGATAAGATTACCAGAAGTAAATAGAAGTTTTTATCAGCCTTCCAAAGATACGATTGAGAAAAGAAGGTACAGTATTGATGGTGATAAATAACCTTCCCAATTTTCTGCAAAAATCACAAATTATGGACTTAATTTTATTAAATTTAATATAGTTTTCTCAGATTTATATACAGGGTGGTCCGTAAGTAATGGTCCAAAGTGAAATTGAAGATTTTTCGCCTAAAAATATTACAATCTGATGCAACTTCTTTTAATAAAATATTGATGATAAGAAAGGTACAAGGTGGCAAAGTTGGAATGTCAAAAGTGTTTTTTCTGAGTAAATTGGGAGATTTTTGATATACAACGTAAGAATTTTAAAGTAGGGTTTTGAGGGCCTGGGAAATCATACTAAACATTTCTATGTAATTTCTAGAGGGCGCCACAAAACCTTTGTTGGTGTAACTGTGCGATTAACTTATTTATCGTTAACGGTATCTCTATATTTATTGGAAAATATTAAAACTGCACCATTTTTGCGACAAAAAGGTATACCTATCATTAGTCTCAAAAGGTATTGGTTTACGAGATATTGGCATTTTTAAACCCCTCTCCATAATTCTCATTTCTTTCACTAGCACAAAAATAATAATGTTAGTAGTCGCTGATGCAAGCAAATTCAGCAAATTTATTATCAGCTATAATATAGCGATAACATTGATAATTATAATAATAATTTTGCCATAACTTTCCTCAATCATGCTACCTTGAGGTAACAAACCTCCGCCTTCGGAGTCGGGTTGTTTACAGGCAATACTCTTTCAAAATCTATGATAATCTTATTGCAAATTATTAATGTTTTTGCTATATTATAGCTGATGATGAATTTCCTAACATCAGCGCCTACTAAAATTATTATTTTTGTGCTAATAAATGAAATGAAAATTATGAAGGGGGTTTTAAAAATGCGAATATCTCGAAAACCAGTAACTTTTGAGGCTAATGATAGGTAAACCTTTTTGTCGCAAAAATGTTGCAGGTTTAATATTTTCCAATAAATAGAGGGATACCGTTAACGATAAATGAGTAAATCGCACAATTACACCTACAACATAGCTTTTGTGGCGCCCTCTAGCAAATACATCGAAATGGATAACTTATTGTGATTTCCCAGGCACTAAAAACACTATCTTCAAATTCTTACGTTTGTATACCCTAATTTACTGAGAAAAAACATTTTTGACATTTCTATCTACAGGGTGTACCAATCTTACGACAAACTTCGGTATATGGGTTATTTTAAGAGACATCAAAAAATGTTATTAACAAAAATAGTAGATGTGCTGGAGGTCCATATTTTGAAATTATATCGAACTATACAGAGTGCTGCATAACTCCGTTACAAACCAAACATATGATTTTTAAAATGGGAACCCCTGTATATTATACCGAATTCGGATTGGTTACATGTTTTTGAAGCTTTTGATATAAGGTTTTGCCACGTTATACAGAGTCCTTCAAAAGATATGGACATGTTTATGTGAAAATCGTAGGTAAATCAACGCTCTGTAGCTTGTTGTACGTTAATGGAAAAAAATGTATTTTGCCGAACAGAGTTTTGTAATATGATGCAATATCTCCGGATCCTATTGAATTTCAATTACATTCTTTCTTTTATAGGTACAGGGTGAACGGAAACTCGAACCTGTCATTTTCTTTCTTATTTCAAATGGAACACCCTGTATTTTATAGCAAAAATAGAATCTTCGATTATGTAACTTTAATTTTTGTCAAGCATTCCCTATACCCAAAGTTTATAAAAACACAGTTATTTTGTAATATTTATTGTAAAAAATATAACTACTGACCTATAATGTGAAAGCATTAAACGTTGTATGTAACAAAAAATCCTAATTAATAATAAATTTTGTCCACGACCACCTAATAATAAGTCAATATTTTACCTCCTAACTAAAGGTATATGGTACCCATATATCAACTGTCGTGAATTATGGTTCATAATTCACGACTAGAGATGGGGGTACAATATGAAATAAACTATTAAATCTGTGTATTTTGTTCAGGAAATTTGTTTCTGACATATATCGTATCTATAAAATATTGTAATTTTTAGTATTGATACTTTTCATAACGATATTTTCTAATATTAAGTATTTTGAAACAATATATTTATAACGGTACGTTGTATTGATACTTTCTACAGTATCGC
>CAJUYI010000001.1:1934109-1949915 GCA_910591695.1 Galerucella pusilla | reverse complement strand
GTCCAGGACAAGGCTCGCCTGCACATTTAGTAGTAGTAGTAGTACTTGGGTAATGGACACATTTAAATATTTTGAGAATCCAGGGATAGTAGTTTAACAAATGCCATTAGTTCAAAATTTGCGCTCAACCAAAGATGACTGATGACATAATGAGTACGTTCATAATATATCGAAAACTGACAATGTACTTGTTAGTCAGACGACGAGGTAAAGTTCTCGTGGTGCGTTTGTGAACTATTTTTAATGTTTGTCGTAAATTTGGCTAGTAGTGGGAAAAATTGTATATACACCATGGTGTTGAAGACATTTATAAACCTTGCACCTTATTTCGCTCAGGGCAAAGCTCCTCGCGAAATAATTTTGGTGCTCGGTCAATAATAATAGTCTTCGCTACCTTGGTGTATAATATACTATTATTGCTCCGTATTTAAATTGGCATAACAACCATTAATAAGTTCATATGCACCGTTTTCCCATTAAAGATCCTTTAGTAAGTAATATTTTAGCATTGCAATAGTGAATAAATTCAAATATTCTTAATTTTTGTCTAGTAGTGGGAAATATTGTTTATACACCACGGTGGTGAAGACATTAATAAGTCTTGCACTTTATTCCGTTCGATCACTAATAATATTCTTCACCCTATTGGTGTATTAATATACTATTGTTAATACAGATTTGTATTTTTACATGGAATGATAAATAACATGAATAAATCATATATTATTGTGACTGTCCGAAAACATGTAACATAGCTACCAGTTTATTTCCAATTTCTAAGTTTACGCATTGTTTCACTTGCCTTTACATTCATGGATGACAGAATCATTTGTGTTGTGGAGTGCCATTCTATATAACTTCTTTAACAAATGTAGGATAACTGTAATAACATGCAGAAGTTATATCACAGGATTTTTGGTTGGAAACAAAAACTTATTCCAGTGTGGTTGACAAGAACAAAAGAGCTGTTAAAATGTAACTATCTTGGCCGTTAGCCAAAGTTTGAAAATATGCATTGAACGAAGAAACTACAGAGCTGTGTTTTCATAGAAAATCCACCATAACATCATGCAGAATTATTCATAGATAACAGTAATTTTTTTATACGTAGACAGTAGTTTTTTAACTTAACAATGTGGATTTTTAGTTTCATACTCTAAGGAAAAAATGCACTGTCAACATCTCAGCAGGTTTTGATTGATGTGAAAAAAACGTCACGTTATGTATTACCATGAGAACAATGTATCATGGAAAAATAGTTTTACCTATCAGCATTTGAATTAATCAATTGCCATTTTCCACTTGTATAAGTGAATATCATTGAGAAAGTTCAGTCTCTCCCCTTGCTATTGGAGACTGATGAATAACCTTTTTGGATCAAAAGGTTTCATTGTATACTTTGCCAAAGCGATGACAGATGCGGAAGGTTTGGTCGGCTTACAATTCTCTACTGACTGTATTTTTCTTGTGTTGTTTTGTCAATCGTTTGTGTTGGATACAGAAATCGGCAAGTTGATTTTTTTTTAGGTTTTCATTTTACCGAAAAATAATGAAAATCAATACTATGTTCACGAAAGTATACAGTATATGCACATGTATTACTTCCTAAGTAATTTAATAGGTAATGTATATTACAAAGACTAACAAAGAAGCTGCAAAAATAGTATATTGTACACCAAAATGGTGAAGACTATTATTATTGACCGATCACCAAGATTATTTCGTGAGGGACTCTGCCCCGAGCGGAATAAGGTGCGAGGCTTATAAATATCTTCACAACCATGGTGTATATACAATTTGTTCCACTACTAGCCAAATTTAAGACAATAATTAAAAATACTTCACAAACGCACCACGAGAAACGTTTACCCCGTCGTCTGACTGGAAAGTACACTGTCAGTCTTCGATATATTATGAACGTACCCGTTATGTCATCAGTCATTTTTGGTTGAGCGCGAATCTTGAACTAATGGCATTTTTATTCAAATAATTATATCTTAGTTGGTAATTTCAAGCAGCAAATAGGTTGCAGACAATCTCCTGGGTATACAAAATTATGTTACACAAGTTTTCGTTGAATTACTATAGGTACCTGATTTCTCAAAATATTTGAATTTGGCCATTGTTGATCTGGGTTAATAATAGAAAAAATTATTGACCACTAATAGAGAAATTCAACTTCTTACAGGCAGTTTCACAATCGGTGGTAAACTCTTAGGATTAAGTAACCTTAACCGATACACTAACCATTAGAACATGTTTCACAATCATCATTTAACTAATGGTCAGATAACTTATGAAATTATATTAACTTTTGTTGTGTTGGTATGAAAACCATCGATAGTATGATGTTCTATGTCAAATGAAAGGAAAAAGCAGACCTTTAGAGGTTATGTTTTACAGTTTTTAAACTGGAACTACCAAACTACCCCACGCTTTAATTGTAGGATGGGAAATAGCCTCCTCAATATCTTCCAACAGACTTTCTACTGTCCACTTTGACATACGAAATCTGCATAAAAAATTGTGACTGTCGAATTCTTCACGTCTTGTGCGAATAATTTTTGGCCGTCTGACTTCATCGTCACTGCTATAGGCATTAAAATTGTACTCTTTCATATTTCTAATTGTTTGTAATTGAAAATAACAATATACAGTTGTAAAATTTGACAGTTGATGCAGTTAACAATCATAAATTAGGTTAGATTTCCTTGGTTAGCACAGTTACCCGTACTTTGGATTGCAGTTGAATTTTTTAATGGTTAACCTTTACTTATACCCTTGACCACATATTGTGAAACCCAAAATTTGTCGTAACCGTTAGATACTTTTCAGCCATGAGGTAACCTATTATTGTGAAACTGGCTGTTAGTTGGCTAGATATTGTATAAATGTGCTTATAAGGTATTATATCATTTTAAAAGAAATGATCGTATAATGCGTTATAGCATATATTGTAAAAGTCACTATAGAATCATTTTATACAACAACTTTCTTAAAAAAACAAAATTATCGCAACAAAAGGCCTAATGAAAGCAAACAGTCCTTAAAGCAACGCTATTCGACTGTTATACAACAATTCAGTCCTCTAAGAATTCCATTTTGCTAGTTGGGGTGTGGCCAACAAAAAGTGGTTTTTTCTGACAAGAATGACAATTAAGGTCTACCCTTCAAAACATAAGATTTTTGCATGTTTTTTATCAATACGAACATCTATATTGCTTTATTAAAATTATTAATACACCCCGAAGCGTATATCTTGAAATTTAAAATGACTTTTTAGCTGAATACTCAACATATCGGTGGCCAATAATTCTAGGAACTCTTGGCATGACACCATTTCATTTGTGTTATCTGTCACTAGTTATGTCAGATGTCAGTGGAAAAAGTAATTATAAGAATAGAGATACAACTAAGTAGAAATGCTACAAAAATCTAATCGAAAATGGACATACACAATTAAACGAATATCAACAAAAATAAATATAACTGACATTCGACATAACCAGTGACATAATAACAGAAGTTAAATGTTGACTTGCCAAGAGTTCCTAGAATTATTGGCCTCCGATATGTTGAGTATTCAGTTAAAAAGTCAATTTAAATTTCAAAATATACGCTTCGAGGGTTTATTCATAATTTTAATGAAGCAATATATATGTTCGCAATGATAAAAAAAAGGAAAAATTCTTATGTCATTCTTGTCAGAAAAAAACACTTTTGTGGGCCACACTGACCTTAGACTGAACTCCTCTAATAAAAAAATCTTCTAAAATCTGTCAGTTTAAATATGTCAATTCAAATATGTTTCAAATTTTTATATCTGTCACTGTCAATACAATTGTGTTTGTAGTACCTATCGGTTGTTATGGGCAACGAGCGTTTTGCCATTTTTTACGCTCGGCGAGCGTAAAGTAACTCTCCTCAAGAAACGTCAACTTTTCATTGTCAATGGCAAGCCAAAAAGCCTACTTTTCAATGTGATTGTAGAAAAAATATATTATGAATTATAACAAAGATAATGGTGCTGCTACTCTTAGGTGTATCACCCCATATAAAGTGTCAACCTCTTAAACAGCTATCTTCTTCCACAAAGTTTTACTTTCTAGTTGCTCCAAAACGAGTGGAGAAATGTTAATGAACGGAGAGGAAATGAAACAAAACTTTCAAAAAGGAGGGGAAACAATATGAGACAGCTAGAGGCAAAAAAAGTCGGGAAAAAATTAAAAACTATATAAACATTGATGGTGATAGGATGATATATGAAATTTTTGGAGAACAAAAACTAATTCTGTTTCTAAAATTTCATAACTTGCCAGGCTATGTTCCACAAACACAGTATTTAGCATCATGTTTTGATAAAATTAAACAAACATTAAAAAATAAAGTTACCTACTTCTTACCAAAACACTTCTGTTATTGTTAAACTGTTGTGCTAAAAAGGGATAGCGAAGGCTGCATACAATACGACAAACAAGGACGTCATGTACCAGCAAAAAAATTATGGAAATGAACGCATTGAAATCTTTTAAAAAAGAGGTTCAAAAAATGTCCATCCTGTATACCTGTATTATGTGCTCAATCGGAGAAAGAGCCTGTGAAAGAGTCTCTTTATAGACACATATTTTGCAGTGAATTCAATTTATAGTTCCACAAATCCCATTCAGAAACATGCCATACTTCTGACTGTTCAAGCAATTTAATAAAAAACGGGGACAGTTTCAGGATCGATATAAAACAAATAAGACTCACATCAGGGAAGAGTTGACTGTGTAGAAACTGGAGTACAAAATCCAGAAAATACTTGAGTGGTTTGCTGAGTTCGATGTATGCTATTTACAATTTTTTGTGTATCCCCATTACGGTTACTAAATCTTCACACATGTTTAATTGGAGAGGTTCATAGCAGATAGGTTTTTGCTTGCTTAAGGTGAGTTCTGCAAAATAATATAGCGAAGGTGGGTATTAAGTGTCATTCATTTTATATGTTATAGTGGTCAATGTGGGGGGCCAGAAGAAGAACAAAAAAAGTTGTCTATGTATCTGTCCAATTTACTGGGTCAATAGGTCATAGCACCAATACAGGAATACAGCGTATCTGTATATGCGTGTACTGCGACCTTACGTCACCACACTAGGTAATTTTGAAGTGGCGTTTTTGCGCGCAGTAAAATATTATTAATTGCAAACCCCTCTAACTTCGTTAAATGTAGGAATCTTAAAAATCCTCCGGTGGAAAATTTATTAACTATTTCTATATTAAAAATCCAGTGAAAAAAAATGTGCAAGATGTCCATTATCTACAAAAATGGTTCCAATGATCTTTTCTCTAAAAATCACTATTCCTGAGATATTGCGAATCTTTGAGTCACGTTATGCACAAATTTCCACTCCACCTGTAACAGTAATGTGCCAATTTCGACATAATTATTAATATAATATCGTGAAATCTCCATATTTTCCCATTAAATGGTAAAATTTATTGAAGTCAGTTTCATTTATAATAATAATATGTGCAGTATTCCATAAAGTAACTTCAGTATTTCAAATAGTTGCATTACAACTACATTATTCTATAAAAAAATTTCAAATGTATTTACCTTGATTTAACAGTAAGCCATCAACTTTAACTTTAATGATATCAAAACAGTCTCAGAAGCTCTTAGGGCCGGCTGTTCAATCAGAGATAATCCAGCGATATCAATTGAACTAGGTTTAGTGGCTCCTTTCAGTTTTTCAATAAAGGTTCATGAGATAATCCTAGTTTAACACTGGTTCAAACTTATCTCAAGAATTCAATGGTTAAGAGGGATGATTTACTAGATCCTGTACAAAGTAGGTACCTGTCACTAAACAAGACAATAGCTTCGATGTAGAGGGTGGTCTTTCATATTGTGTTGAAATTCTGTTAATAAGTTGATGGACGTGAATGAATTTTAAATTGTTGGATTGAAATATTACAAAAAATTCATTTACTGTTATAGAATATCCATTTGAAAAATTGTTATATCCATTTAGTCGAGTTTGAGCTCGCTCTATTTACGGTTTCTTAGATATGGAAGCAGGTCTAGTGAATTATGATACTAGACGACCGTCTCAGACGTATGTCTGTAGAAGATTAGTTATAAATTGGGCAGTGTAAAGTGGTCAAACACAAGTGGTCAGAGCTTTTTATATACTCTACATAATATTATATCATTATTATAATATGTATATAATATAATGCTATTATTAAATCTTATAGATTTTAAATAATCTATGATTCCTTGATATTGACAGTCTTTTCCGAGGAGAACTTCCAAATTGTTTGGAAAATCATTTGTTGCCCTTTCGACAGTGTACTTTGTTATTTATGATACTAGTGCGTGAAGTTATACTTTTGCACACGAGCTGCGAAAATACAAGGCACGAACGTAGCGAGTGCCTTTTTCGCAACGAGTGCGCAACATTACTTCACGCACGAGTGTCCTACAAAACTTTATCTAAAACCACATGAAGAAAAAATAAAAAAATGGGCTGCGAAGAGGTTAAAAAACTTAAAATTAATTTTCTATAAACAATTTCAGGTGAGGTTTAATCCAAAGAAATGCATTCTGCTCGAGGTTCTTCCATTTATAATAAGTGTAATTGAAATTTTGAATATAACAGAAAATATTTTTCACTATGTCTGACACTTCTGTCAAATTTACTGAAAGCACAAAAGATTATACAACAAACGACTAAATTCAAGGCTACTTGATCATTACGTAGTAAAAAAGGGTGTTAAAATGAAAGCCCCATTTAAAAAGCATTGGTCATTTACGCATGCTTTCGGTGTTATAATGAAATTCCCATATGAAAAGCGTTGTTACTTTACGCAAGCTTTTCAACGTATTGTAATGTTTTTCTTTTTTATTTGAACTGTTTTCACCGTGGGATAAAATTATACGCTCACTTTGGCTAATTACTATTGATTTATTGAAGAAACACTTACACACTATAATAAACTTAATTTATATACACACTACTTAATGTCTACTAATTTATTTACATTCGGTATAATAATTGTCCTAATTTATCTTCAACACTATTTATATTCACTATCTGTTCACTCACTGTATACTGAAACTGTTTACCAGTTCACTGTATACCGAACAACTCCCCGACTCACTCGAAAACCCGCGTATATATAGTTCTTTGCGGCTCTAGAAAATTCTTGAATATACCACCTCTGCGTATACTTTATAATTCGAGAACATTCGCGATAAACCATTGTATGGCCTGGTACGCTTCGAGAACAGTCTGAATATTACCTGCGAAAGAACCTTTCTAGAAAGGTCGCATTCATAGTTTGCGACAGGACCGGCTTCTGAATCAGTGAGTTCGTAACAGTATGTATAATGTATGATTTCACACTTCTTTTTTTGGTTCGCAAATGACTAATTGATGGTCGTAGATAAAATAAAAATATGTTTCATGCTATCTATAACACTACACGTTGTACACATTGGAGGCTCACTATTTGCGAATAAATTATATTATTGCAATAGCAAAATGTAGGGTGTCCATTTAAAACAATTTACCAATAATCTGACATGGCGTTTTGAAACACGCTGTACAAAAAGGTGATTTTTTAGGACTTTAGGATTTCATGAAAATGTCAGCCCTTAATATTAATTCTAGGGACCTACTCTCCCAAAGCGTGAAAAGATTTCTCATTTAAAATACATGAAAACTTTGATGATTTTTTTTATATCTATATCTCAGCTGTATATGATGTTATCGGATTGTTCCAGACTAAGATTAACTCGGGATTAAAAGCTTTACAAACTTGATCTGTGCGACGTATCTATAATCTGCACCTTCAAGATTGTACGGGTCATTCAATATTAGATTTTGTTGAAAGATTCTCTTTTTGTTTTTCAAGTATATAAATATTGTTTCAAAATTCTTATTCACTGATAATAAAAAAGGGAAAATGATACATTTAAGTAGTTAGAATTGTGCAGATTACGCTCAAATTAAGAATATAAATAAAACATAAAATAAGAAAGAAATTACTTCAAACTAATGGAATTCTACAAACAAGTTTTAGTTGGAAAAGTTTGGGCTTATGCACCTGCTCTGAGAAACTTTATCAGGTTTAATCTGATGAATGGCCCAAAAAGCGGCTGCTGTAAACAGAGACCTGATGGTTGCTTTGGAACATTTACCATTGTTCGCTCTTACCCTGATTCATAAGTATAAAACCTTTCACAATATAAAACGGCTTAGAAATTTCAGAAGTGTAATCAACTCAAGCCACCGTTTCTTCAAACTTTACAAAATGAACTATGCTAGAGTATCAGAACACGTCAAACTTTCTGAACAAAATAATAGACATAATATTATACAGAAAAGCTTTCAACATCGAATTACTTGAAACTATGTATGACTCGTTTAGTGCCGTGCAGTGAAAAGATTCAATCTCCGCACCTCGTCAATTTGTTTATTTTCGAAAAGAAAAATATCCTCGAGATAATTACACGATTTTGAGTCTCCAGTCCTTTTAAATCGTTTTTAGAGCTACACAAACGAAATCGAGTGATGCATTATTTTTAAAATATTGAATATTCCAGAGAGAGCTTGCAATTGCTTTTTTTATTCCGGGAGTATAGTTATGTTAAAAATAAACAACTATTTGCCATTTTTAAGATATGGTCGCTATTAATCGGAATATTAATGAACTTTGTTACTTCAAATGGATCCCCTGCATATTTTTTGTCTTTTGAAATCCAATTGAATTTCATTTGGTATTAAGTAAAAATATTGTTCTCAAATGTTTCATTTCATTTAGTTTGATCTCTTCTTCTCACAGTGTATATTTATGGCAGTAGAAAAGTTGAAAGTGACTGCGACTATGTCTATCGTGGCTATTATCAATTTATAATTGTTGACTGAGTATGGTTGAGTTCTGAATATTATTCATTTTTTTTAAAGAGACTAGAGATAGAATACTGAAATTTTTGAGCAGAAACTCGAGTAAGAACTAAAATTGAGATCTGTTTAAATTAGAATCGATCTGATATTTTGATTGTATTTATTGGACTTAACAAGAAAAAATCAATGGCCGACATCTATCAGAGGTCAACTTTTTGGTTGATAACACATTTGACCCCCATTTTGACACTGAAACCGGTATAATATACAAAATTCGACAAACTTTTTAAGAAATTGAATTTTGACCTTGAATAACTTTTGAAAGAGTGGACTAATCAAAAAATGTTACAGTCCTTTTTTGTCGAGCGTTTCATTTTCTATAAATATCAATAAAGCGATTCATCAGCCAATTAGTCCTTTGAACGGTATAAAAATCGGAAGCAAAAATAACTTTTCCCGTGTTATTCTTATGGTAATTAAAAAAATGCGATGGGGACTATCTTTATATTAATATTAAGGACTTTTTACGCCAGGCAGAATTTTTTTAATCACTAATGGGTATATCATCTTAGTTCAATCTACATCTAGGAGTCTAGGAGGTTAGGGGAATTCTGAAGGATGTGGAAAGGGTAACAGGAACTAGGGCGGTAGAAGCGGGAAGGGGAACAAAAACCATTAAGATGGTGGGGGTAGACCCGTGAATTGAATATGAAGTGGTGGGGAAGAAAATAGAGAAATTGATTTGGGAAGGGACAAGTGGTGAGGGAGAGGAGCGGGATGAAAATGGCGGTGGTGAGGGTGGAATGGGAGAAAGCGGAAGCCTTACTAGGAAAACAGGAGATTAAGTTGGACTGGAATAGGATAAATATTGTAGAGGGGAGAGAAGGGGGCAGATGCTTTGGATGGGGAGTGAAGGGCCACCAGGTAGCGGGGTGTAATGCCAAGAGAGTGGTGAATATAAGGGAATCCTGGCTATGTAAGAGCGTGGAGCACCAGGCCAGAGACTGTCGGCGGGCCTTCCTTTGTAGGATATGTGGGGAAAGAAGACACAAGCCAGAGGAGACAGAATGTAGAAGGGGAAGGGAGGGAGTGGATGAAGACGAAGAGGGAAAACATGGGGGTACCCTCTGGACCCCTGAGAGGGGACGAGTCTGGGCAAATAGGAGGAAGGAGAAAGCAGACCGCTGGAAGAAAAATGTAGAGGATGGATGGAGGACGTTACAGATGAGTCTAGTGCCTCTAAGTGTTTTCAATGTGCTCCTCTCTAATCTCATCACCCTGGAAAATTACACAGTACCTACACTCGAAACGCTTAAATACATTTGACTAAAGTTGAATTGTATATATCCAGTCGACACATCTCGCAATCTTCAAAACATGTCATTTTATTTAATTAATGCTCAATTTCTCAAAATTATGCCAATAAATGTCTATTTTTTAATATTCCTTGGAGCTTCATTATATGAAAAGTGACAAAACTTGAAAAGTGCTAAAAAAACTTCGTATTTAGAGATCCAAAAACCAAGAGGGGTGGAAAAATCAAAATTATAACAAAACTTTTTCCTGAAAATCCTAATGTGCCTAGCCTTTTAGTTACTTTCTTAATGTTTGATAGTACAAATTATCAGATATTAATATTTTGTATGCATTTTTTACTTATGGTTTATTAAATTTGAATTTAATTTCATCAAAGGAGAAACGGAAAAATCGATGTTATACGCACCGAGGAAATAAAACTGTTATTTTGTTTACATCAAAGGATGGAAATGATTTAATAACTGCCTCTATAGACTGAAAAAAATCACCTTCAACAATTTTGTATTGATATTTTGATTTAAAGAATTTGGCCCAACAGTGCAATACCAATAACTGGAGTAAACCAAGTTATATTTTCCGATACGTAAATATTGATTAAGCTGAATAATCGACTACCCCACTGTTTACCCTATCGCCTTTGGTGGTTTATGAAATATGAATTTCACCCTCTTCTAATATAATGGTTCTATGGAAAAAATAACCGTATTCATCTCTTCACGAGTGTGAGTTATCTAAAAAACTTCAAGTTTTCACATTAACTTGGGTTTTATGAAAAAATGTAAAACTCAATTTTACATACAGCCTTCGAGGGCGATATCTCTTAATGAGCTGGACTAAGAAAATTTTGTTTAGACTAAAACCCGGCAATTTACAGTGAGGAATTTACATAAATTTATAACCAGTTCGTATAATGGAGAAGCTTGGAAGTTTTAAAGTATTAATCGATTTTGAAAAGTTTTAAACAGTGACTCCTTGAAACAGCCACAATCGGGCTTTAAAAAAATTCCCTGTTAGATCTATTACGGTATATTTTCAAACAAAAACAGCACATTTTTCAACTTAATAAAATTACTACGCTTAAATTTGTTTTTGAACTTTCTCAATTGAGAATAAAAATACTTATTGAATCAAGTTTTAGAGTGTTGCCCTGTATAAAAATGAAGCTCATACTAAATTTTTACTCAATGGCACGCTAGAAACTCCAGTAAATGTTTGTAACGTGACCTTTATAGAAAACAGGCAACCAGCTATAGTTTTCAAAAGTACTTTTACACAAAATTGTAATGGCCAAGTTAGAGATCCAATAACAGAAGCCATTCCATTCTCTTTTTATAAGGTTTTGAACTCGCTTAGGGACCGTAACAACGCTCTTTTTCTGACTACTACTGGCGAATTCATCCTTATTGTAGTTGTGATTCATTAACTTTCTGAAATATATTTAGTAGGTTGGTTTTTTGTGTATAAAAACTATTTTGCTCTCACAAGAGAACTTTTGAAATACATAAAAATAAATTGTTGAATGTATAAAAAAGTCGAGAGGAGTAGTGCACAATAAAGATTACCATTGTATTTAATAATTTTGATTGTTTCTTGGCGAATGAAGAAGGGTAGATACATCTGTATCTGTAGAGTAGGGAGGGTGAGTGTGTAGGCTCACAGCACTTAAGCTACATGTGACCCATTGTACATCCTCTCGAGGAGTTGTCCTCCTAGGTCATTGTCCATCCTGTCCTTCTCAGGAAGGTGGACAGGTCACTGGGAGACATCTCCTTTATATCGGCAGGTGTAGGCCAAGACTCACCGAACACACACTCTCTTATCTCCGGACACTCGCATAAGACATGTCTGACAGTTTCATCTTCCTGTTCACACATCCTGCATAAAGGTGTGTCCACTAGCCCCATAGTATGGAGGTGTTTACTCAGTTGACAGTGACCAGTCAGAAATCCTACTGTTAAACGTAGGTTTTTCCTGGTCATCGCCAAATATTTCTTCGGCTCCAGCTTCCGAGGGTCGCCCAGGGTGATCCTGGCAAAACTGCATCCTTTGATTCCATCCCATCTCTTAAGGGATTGAGCATGGGTGTAACGTTTGGCTAGTTCCGCAATTGTCGAAGTCGTTAGGCCGTAGGTGTCACTGGGTCCTAGAATTTTTAGTCCAGCGGCTTCCCTGGCTAAAGAATCAGCAATGCGATTTCCTTTACTCATGTCGTGCCCTTTAACCCACCTCAGGATAATGTTGTTATCTAAATCTTGGTGGCACTCTAGTACTAGCCTCGATATAACACGTTGTCTGCTCAAGGCTAATAGGGCTTGTCTACTATCAGTGCAGATTATTATGTTTTTGCCAGAAATTCCTCTTCTGGTTAGTTCTTTTGTGGCAATTGAGACACCAGCCAGTTTTGTTTGAACCACGCTGGTATTGTTTCCCATTCCCCACTTAATCTTGAGGCTCAGTGCTCTCGAGTAAACTCCACAGCCTGAGTCTTCTTTCATTTTTGAACCATCTGTATATATGCGTATTGCATTTGCAGCATCTGGCTCTGTGTTCTGTTTTATTTGAATTTTGTAGGGTTTGTTAAACAAAAACCTGGGTTCAATTGCATCGTTGGCTGCCTGCAGCAGAGGTAGCGCAGTGAGCGCTTCCTTCCATAGACTCAACCTCAATTGGCCCATTCCTACTTCGGGGTTTACACTAGCCGTGCGCAATCGTACCATAGCCATTAACGCAACCCCCTTGATGTGTAGGTCCAGAGGGGTCAGTCCAGTAATTAGTTCCATTGCTGCGGTTGGTGTTGTTCTCATGACTCCTGTGATGTTCAAACAAGCCATTCGCTGTATTTGATATAATTTTTGTATGGCCGTTGCTTGTAGAACCTTCGGTCCCCATGCAATTGCTCCATACGTTAACAGACCCCATGTGCGTCCCACTGTCCTCCGACACTGCTCATATGTCATATGCCAGGGTAGATACATATTTTTCATTATTTTTCCCATTTTCCTTATGGCGTTACTTAACAAGCGAGCCGACACATGCGCAGGATTGTCTCTCAATTTCGTTTTCCTATCTAGTTACCGACCGTGAAATATTGTAACATCACAAGCAATGAACGTAATAACCTCCGAACAATGAACATACTAGAAGAGTAAACATACGTATTAATTGATGCCAACATGAACAATGTCAAAGTTTATTTATTTTGCTGGGCTTCACACACGTTGCCATGTCGTATTTTTTAAATGTAATAATCATCCAACGATTTTTTGCTGCTCCTCAATATATGTAGTTTAAGATTTAGATATTGTGAAGGAATTTCAATATAGATCAGTTGGAAACTTTATTTATTGTTTAAATTATGTATACAAGATGGCGAATCGTTGTGTACTATGCATAAAAAATATAAGTATGTTTACATGCCTTATCTATTGAGTTTTTATGAAAATTCCTATACCATTCCAGAGAATTTTATGCAATAACTAAGCATTCTAATAAATGCTTGACTATCCGACATGCCTTATATACATTTCATTAATCTTCATTTTAATATTCTGTTTTAGATGAGCAATGTTTTGATTAAATATCTAAATATAGACATTCAAATGAATAAATGACCCAGATAATTTTCAGAATTACAAAAACGAAACTTCATTTATTTTTCATATTAGAAATACTAAAGTATGAAGGGAATTCCTTGAGGGTAATGTCACGAAAATAAAAGTTATTGACAGAAAATAAATCAAGAAAATAAAAAGGTTCGAGCTCATCCCTTTTATTGATAGTCTTCGATAAAATGAATATTTTTCTAAACTCGTGAATTGTTCTTGAAGGGAAATTTCACATTACTTTTCAATGCGCCATTCCTGGCGTCAGGGCAAAGCACTGTCAAATATATAGCCTATCATAGAAGTACTTGACAGGTATTATATTTCTAAACATAATTTCCGACTTTTTTTTAAGTTTTGGATGAAATAATGTAAAATTTGTTTTACCATTTGACAAAAATGCTGGATAACTTACAGAGTTATAAAAATCTATTCTCATTCTCTCTATTTCTCATTCATTTACATTGTGCTTAAATATCAAAAATCAAAATTCTCATCTACTTACTTTATGAAAGTTTTACGATCCAATCCTGTATTACGGATGCTGCTGCATTTTCGTTTTAGAGAGCGACGAAGATGAAACTGATGAATGTAATTTTATCGTCCATTTCATATTGTTAGTAACCAAGTTGTAAATGTTTTGTCCGTAAAATGTTCAGTTTTTAACGGTTTGATTAACTCGGTACTGCATTCACATAAATTAATTTCAAAATAATCTACTATACAGTATGTATTAAAAGTAACGTAACTCAATATTTCGACTTGATAGACTTAATAAATTCAGAAATAAAATGTTTTATGGAAGGCAAATGAATTCTTTTTTCTTGTAGGGCTTTATAGTAGCTGGCATTATCGAGAACTATGAGAGATCCTTGTGGAATATTTTCCAAAAACGACCTAAACCAGTTTATAAACACTTGAGCGTGCATTTCTTTAGTCACCGTCAGTACAGTGCTATTCAAAAGTCCCCTCCTCCCCTCGTATCTTTTGAACGGCTACACTTACATTAATAAAATTTGGAGGGTGAAATTAAAGTGCTGTAAATTTCTCTACGAATTGTAACATGTGACGTAATAGTGATAGATGACGTCACAGTGCCACTCTGGCCAATAATTTTAAATAGGAGCTTATGGCAAGTGATATCTCGATTCATCTGGATTATCTTCCAGTTTTTCAGGAATTAACGGCTCAATTGCATTTTGTAACTTCTCCAGATACACTTCACCGCTTAAATTTGAATTTAGGAAAACAGGACCAACTATGTGGTTTCCCAAAATACCTGCCCAAACACTGACTTTTTCTGGAAATTGGGTATGCTGTTCACGAAAGGTGTGAGGTTTTGTGTCACTCCAATACCTTGTGAATTCACATTTCCATTGAGGCAAACAGTACTTTCGTTACTAAAACAAATTGTTTTTGTGTAATGTGGGTTTTGACTAATTTTATTTGTCATACATTCACAGAATTCGAGTCTTCTGTCGGGGTCGTCATCCGAAAGGTGGTGCACCATTTTTAACTTGTATGGATGAAATTTATTTTTGGCCAACAATCTCTGTACTGTACTTTCACTTACTTCACAGATAGACGCAACTTTAGTTGAAGAACAAGTAGGGTTTACTACCATTTCAGCAACTATATCAAATTTTTTATCATCACTAAATGTTGCTCCAAACTTGTGAAGAAGCTCGCTCAAATAAGTTCTCGAGATAGGGCGATCTGGGTATCTCTAATTAAATAAACGTTCCGCTTCATGGAGATTCTTTATAGATTCACCAATTATTAAGATAGCTGCTACTTTGTCGGCTTGAGTACGTACCATTTTGCCTATGTAAACTCTTAAAGGTCTCGTTAAACAATAATAAAATTAAATATTTAAGCTATTCAGAGCAACAAATACTATTAAATTAAAAACGTCAATTTTTTTGACAACTACTACTACTACTTCTACTACTACTTAATGTGCAGGCGAGCCTTGTCCTGGACAACTCA
>CAJUYI010000001.1:1851536-1924109 GCA_910591695.1 Galerucella pusilla | reverse complement strand
ATTTTCGTTATGTGAACTTAAACGTGAGGACGTAGGGAAACAAAAAATATACAAAGCATAATTGTGCAAGGTCGAATTTGGTAGATGCCCCTTAACATTAATTATTGATGTACAATTTTACATCGGAAGCCTAACAGAATATGTATGCAATGGACAAACAGATACACCGTGTTCTTTATAAGATGCGACATAGGGATTCCTGTACCAAACTGTCAAAGGCGAGCTAACTTTTTTACCAAATAGCGTTCCCAAAAAATAATAACAGATTTGGAAAGGTCTTTGGAAAATAAGTTCAAGTGCACTTTCAATTTTCTTAAATTCGCTCTGGTTCAATGAAAAAATGGATAGTTATGTTTAAAAAAGTCGAACTCCATTTTTATACCACTTACGAATACTTTCAAACGCGTAGGAGATATCCAGACGGGCAGAGGCACGGGGAATTTGGAAGTTAAACGTAAAGTATCGTGGTTCGATTCCCCGTTGGGGTGTTTTCAGTATTCGAAAGTGTTATGAAAATGGTGCACTATTTTTTTAAACATAATCATACATTTTTTATTAAACCAGAGCGAATTTAAGAAAATTAAAAGTGCATTTGAACTTATTTTTCAACAACCTTCCCAAGTCTGTTATTATTATATTATTATATAAATCGCGTTTGACAGTTTGTACAGGAATCCCTATGCCGCATCTTATAAATAACACAGTGTTTATACCTACTATTTTACGTATTTTTGAACTAACTTTATACATTGTACAAGTCATTAAGATTATTAAACAAACAAATTACTTACCGACTATGAATTATATATTGATTTATAGCACTGAAGTGATTGTTCTGAGGCGAAGCCCATGATAAATCCACTGTTCGGGATGAGAAACTCACTATTAAGGGCCGACCTGGTGGATCTGGAACATCTGAAAATTCAATTTATTTTCATATGTAAATACAAAATTCATCAATGAAAAAACAAAAGCTTGATTAGTACTTTAGAAGCTGACACCACCCTAAGCAACCAAATGCTTACATTCTTAAAGGGAATGCTAAGAATGCGATAATAGCGACATCCCAACGATTAACCACAAAGCAAATTCATATTGACAAAAAACCATCTCGATTTTATAGTTATTAAAAGCGTGATATCAATAGATGTCAAATAAATAATAGTATATCATTATAACGCATTGAAAATTACTTTTCAAAAAGTATACCGTTCACAAAGACAAAACATCTACCTCTCGTGCTTTATCCCCGACAGATAATGAATTAAAGTTAAACGAGGTTGTATATCTGCAAGATATAACCAACCACTTTGGTTGGTAATTAAAGGGGACAATATCACTTGTAGTTTCAGTTTCGGCGTATTTGTGCCTTAAGTTCAAGTTTGGAGGTAATTGGATATATAGATCGCGAAAAGTCATTCAAGCCAGACGATTTACACAAGTACGACAAGGAAAATATGAGAAAAACAACTTGAAAGAGAGAGAAGAATAATTGTTCACAGTCAGCGCTTGGCGTGTGCTCAGTTCCAGCTACCAATCTGATATGAAAGCAACGTTGCCATTTTAGAATGGCTAAAGGTTTATTTTTTTCATGGTATAATTGAAGTAAGCATTGATATGTATGGATAGCTTGATTATTTGAAATTTTGAGTTCTCTGTATATATTTATTGTTTTATATGCTCCACACAAAGCTTTTATGCGAAATCCAATTATTGACTCTACAAAAGCATTATACAGTATAATTAGGTTTTCTTCTGACATAATTTTCCTTAGCTGATAAAATTTTCCAATTAAAACTCTTATTGAAGAAACATTTGCAATTTTGTATTTGAAAGCAGTCAGCGTGATAAATTTGTATACATATGTTTGTAGGTTGATCTGTTATGGTCGATGAAAAAGTTTTTTCAACATTCAGAGTTGATAAATTAATTATTCATAAGCCACAATTGGATTCTTGTTAAATCTGCTTGAACTCTCCTTTTCACTAGGTCTCATGATTTTTCAGAGAATATTAGGACAGTATTATTAGTGTAGCAAGTCAAATGTCCTTCGAATTTGTTAATTTTTGAACTACTGTTCATGTATATTAAGAATAAAATAGACCTTTTTATACTGTTTCTTGCGGTATGTCTGTTTTTATTTTTACTCTTTATTTGTTTGTTAGATAATTTCCATGAGTTTTAGACATGTACCGCAAATGCTATTAGTAAATAATTTAGGAGTTTTTCATGCTCCACCGTGTCAAAAATTTTGGCTAAATATATGCTAATGTTGTCTTTTTATTCACGGATAGAGATGATGAAACAAATTTTTGATACATCAAGCAAAAAACCGAATGCTTGCGGTTTCTACCTATTATATAATTCTACTTTTTTAATAATTTACTATGTTTTTCAACATTTTATTCTATGCTTTATTGATTATATTAATTCCCATAATCACTGGATAATAACTGTTTTGGTTATGTGGTCACACAGTTGCTTTTAATTATATGCATGTATTTATTTCTATTATTCCTTTCAGTTCTGTTGATTCTCTCAATATCCCTTCATACTGCGATACGGGTATTTAAAGCAAATTGATTTATCGCAGATCCCCAATTTATTTCAATAGAATAAAATAAAAGTTATAAAAATAGTGAACCCTGCATGACATATTCATTACAATGTAATCATTGAACCAGGAAGATTAATTCTACTCAGATTTGTCGGAATATCCGTAGTTTGTTCCCAACTTTTGTTATTTTGCATATTCGAGAATATTTTTCAATTTTGTAACCTATTACTTTCCACTTAGCGTGGGTTTTGTTTCAAATGGTTAAAATTCTGAGAGATATTCAAAAAGTAATTCAAATTTATTCTAACAGCGGATAAAACATTGTTATTAAATTCGGAATAAAAGTGGTGACATTTTTCAATTACACCGTCCACTATTGGTTGGTGGTAATGAAATCAAACTCGTTCGAAACATGCATAATTGTTATACGCCATTTAAAGTGAGTTTGGGAGTGACCAGGATATTTGCTTAACCACTACAAGCGGTCAATTAGTCGTTTATTGAGCATATGTATGTTGACTCGATTAATTTCACCGATTTTTAATCCCGTTTTTTATATTCCAGATCGAAGAAAGCTGTGCACACGTTATGAGTAGGTCATTCCGTGATATTTTTTACGATGAAAAGTTAGTTTTCAAGAACAAAAAAATAACTTCATTGTCCCTAAAAAAATACTCAATCGAATGGAAAACACTTTTGCCTGGAATCAATTTTCAAATAACTTTTTGGAAGATCCAATAGGGAGATGGTATTGTCATGGTAAACTAAGCATATTCTTTTTTGCGATGTGTAGTGTGTCGAATACAACCCATACAGCTCAATAATCTAATTTATGCTTTTTCCTTTTCTCTTCCAATGTTTACAGAAATCGTAGTCAACAGTTAAAGTAAATAATATACCTGAAGAGAAGAGCAATATATTTTTAATGTTATCTCTGCTCTAATACATATTCCTATTTCTACATGATGTCAACTGAGTATTTTTAAACCATTTTTATCGGAGTAATATGATAAAAAGACGTAAGCAAAGGGCAATATTAGCATATACTATGCACAAGAGATAATATTATACGGTTATTAAAGAGAAGCTTAGTGAGCTAAGCAAATAACGCAAAGATTATGATTTTTGCATTCTGTATTCGTTTTAATATACAGTTATATTACTCCAATGAGAAACCTTCATTAATATGAAACAAAGTCGAAAAGTAAATTTGGGAAAAGAAAGAATTTTGGAAGGTGCATGGCGTTTCGCAGTAATCGTCAGTATTGGATAAATCTCTTTTCTCCACTACTAGCTGTGAAGTTGACAATTATTGCTTCTCCTAGCCAACTAAGAAGTTGATTTTCTCTATTAGTGGTTAGGTAATAATTGAGAATTCAGGGACAAAACTTGTGCAACATAATTTTGTATACCCAGGAGATTGTCTTTAACATATTTGCTGCTTGAAAATACCTTTCATGATAAAATTATTTGAATGAAAATGCCATTAGCTTGAAATTCGCGCCCAACCAAAAATGACAGTGATGACATAACGACAGTTGACAGTGTACTTGTCAGTCAGACGACGGGGTAAACGCTTCTTGTGGTGCGTTTGTGAATTATTTTTAATGTTTGTCTTCAATTTTGCTAGTAGTGGAAAAAATTGTATATACACCAATGGTGCTGAAGACATTTATGAGCCTCGCGAAATAAGTTTGGTGCTCAGTCAATAATAAAAGTCTTCACCACCTTGGTGTATAATATATTATTATTGCAAGCCAATGCTCAAGTTTGACACATATTGTCTGTGAAATTTGGTTTAACTTTGAGTCAGTTTCATGTTAAATCTTCCCGTCCTTCATATTCCTAATGCTAAATAAACTCTTTATTCTTCATCATTAGATTGTATGCTAGATAGCATATTATAAGTATATGATATTATATATCTTGATTACATATAAACATTTAGGTGAGGTATCGATGTGAGTGCCATTTGTAAAATCGTGTCCACACTATAGAATATTTGTTGTGTCTGTTCATAATACTGTATTCCTAGTCGAATTGCTCAGAATCTATTGGGACGTTTGAGTATTATTTCCATTTCAATTCCAGAAAAGTCCACGGTTTGAAACTATACGTACGAATTCTTTCTAGGGTCTGAAGAACTTGGTAAATAGACTCTGTTTCACATAATAAGGAGCCACGTGAAGTTTGCCAACTGACTTGCGCAGAGACCAATATCGGTATTGCTTATCTATGTCACCTTGTAACGACCGATGCCATGCCATTGTCGCTACAAACGATGTTTCATGCCATCAGCAATTTTATTATTGACGTTTAGCTAGCTTATCTGTGAGTGTTGTGTGTTTTATTCGATCTAATACCATGCCTCCTAAAAAACTTGTTGGTGTTAAAGGAAAAATAATCCACAGTCAAAGCCGACTGGTTCTAATTTTGTATTACCCTACAAAATGTGAAAATGTTACGCTACTGATTTCAATTCGAATGTCAATTTTACAATATGGCGCTAGTTTTGACAATAAGTTCGCGCATATGACTGCAACTTCACGTGGCTTCTTCTTAGGTGAAATGGAGTGTACCACTGCTTCATTAATTGTAAATGGTCGTTAATCCTAATTCATTCGTAGCATCCTGTAGATTAGTTGTTATAAATACGGTTAAAAGTCGTCGGCAATTTTTTTCTGGTCGTTTGTTATAAAACGACAATTTAAAACCTCTCCCAAAATAGAAACACCCGCTATATTTTCAAGTTTAATCACATTAGCTGTACAGTTAAACAGATACGTTTGTATCATGGTGAATTGTAGCTTTTCTATTGAATACGTTAAGCTGGTCTTTTATTGGTTGTGCGTGTGTGATGTCGTAATTCACTTGCCGTATTTTTCCCATATATGGCCATTCAGTCAGCTTCCACAGGAGAAAGAATTGTTTTTCCGGTACAATTTCACTAGGACTTGCATTCTAATAACAACATACAGACCCAAACAGTGTGCTGGAGCTGTTTTGCATTTTAAACGTGGCCCAGGCTCAAACTAACAAATACAAAGTTTCTACTTCTTTTAATATATTTGCAATAAAACGTTTTATTGTGGAAATTCATTCATGCTCTCTTTTTACTAATTGCTTCTGATTAAAATCTGTAGAAAATATCAGTTTATTGGTTTTGACCATGAAAATACCTATATGTAGTATTTTCGTCAATTTTTAGAAATTTAACCGATATACTCTATGAGATGTGGTTGAAAATTAACAGCTAGCTATTATGTTCCTATGTCTAGCATTTGCGGATGACATAGCAATATTAGTGAGGAATAAAGAAGAAATAAGACAAGTAGTGGAAAATATCGAAGAAGGAGCGAGGAAGAACAAAGGCCTTTATATCAATGAACTGAAAACAAAATACATGGAATGGACAGGTCGAGACTATACGGAGAAGAATATTGGGAGGAAAATTACAAAATGGAATTTGTATAAAAATGACAATTAAGGAGCTCGAAGAACTGTATAAAGATCCGAGTATTATTGGAATTATGAGATCTAGGATCGTAAGGACATATAGAAAGAATGGAAACAGAGAGGCTACCGAATTATTGATATATAGCTCAATAGCCAGGGAAGCGGCTGGACTAAAAATTTTAGGACCCATTGACACCTACGGCCTGACGACTTCGACAATTGCGGAACTAGCCAAACGTTACACACATGCTCAATCCCTTAAGAGATGGGATGGAATCAAAGGATGCAGTTTTGCCAGGATCACCCTGAGCGGCCCTGGGAAGCTGGAGTCGAAGAAATATTTGGCGATGACCAGGAAAAACCTACGTTTAACAGTAGCATTTCTGACTGGCCACTGTCAACTAAGAAAACACCTCCATACTATGGGGCTAGTGGACACAACTCCATGCAGGATGTGTGAGCAGGAAGATAAAACAGTCAGGGAGTCTTGGCCTACACCTGCCGATATAAAGGAGATGTCTCCTAGTGACATTTCCAGGATAGGATGGACGATGACCTAGAAGGACAACTCCTCAGGAGGATGTACAATGGGTCCCATGTGGCCCAAGTGCTGTGAGCCTACTCTCACCCTCCCTACTTTATACATATACAGATAGCTCAATAGGAGGAGGGAGAAGAAGTGGTCGACCCATAACAAGATGGAAAAAGGAGGTTGAAGAGGATCTAAAAAGACTTAATATCAGAAATTGGGAAGGTTAGACAAAGAACAAGGTGAGATGGAGGCAAGTCGTCAACCAAGCCATGGAAAGGTTAAGTTGTTAACATGCAAACTGTAAATAGTTCAAGAAATTTTGGAACTAGCTCAAGTTATGGGCACTTGGATAGTCCATGCGAAAGTGGCAGTTGAACGTAGTAGATTGTCGCAGAAGAGTTTCGTATGGAACTACAAGAGCCTACAACTGAAGTTAAAAAATCAGCCATGGACCTACACGGTCTGTAATGCTACAATATACCTACATATTTAAGATTGAGATTTAAATTTTAACAGGTATGTGTACAATTAACAGTAGTAGCAGTGAGAAACACGAATGCTATGAAAAGAAACGTCCCAAAAACTCCACCACTAAACAATTTAAGTTATATTTGGATGCAATGGAAGAGGACTAGGGAAAAAAATAGCTCTACAAATAAAAATACCACTAATATATAAATGCAAAAACAAACTGTGAGACGTATCGATTGCCAAACATCCGATCGGAAATATTTATTAGTTTTTTTGTGAGCTATAGGAAGCACAGAATTACAAATTGTCTATAGACTCATAGAAAGCTATAGACTGCTCACAGATGTACGCAGAACTGACCTACTAAGCTCCAGCTTGATAATTTCAGTTATTTGAATGGTCTATTGCATACAAAGAGTAATTAAATATAGATAAAATTTTTTTTCAATTTATTACTAAGTATTTCAATATCAATGATATCAGAATAAAGCAAACAAAGTTCTTTAGGTCAGTATTGTTTGCGTTTGTGTAAATTGTAAAGCCGGTCCTGTATGAGAGCAGTATTAGTGACAGGTTTGCAGGAACCATAAATAAGTGTTTGAGACGTGTAAAGTCTGTTCTGGGATTATTAGTAGTCCCCTGTACCGTTCTATATAATTTCAATCTGTATCACAGTAATATCAAGTGTATTCATATCATGTAAACGTTAAACTTAAGTATTATAAATGGTATAAATTATAAAGTTTAGGGATGTGTAATGTATACTACAACTTATGACAGAAAACATTAAAACCATCCTGAAAACATATATTATAAAGTTCATTATGGACTTTTCACTTAATTTCAAGGTGTTGTTTGCTGGATACATTTTATTTGCAAAATTGTCTTTAAAAATTGGGAAAAGCATTAAAACTTAATCAAATGATTTCCAAAATTACAAATGACATTATAGGCTTTATTTGATTTCTATTTAAATTTTCAGTAAGAAATTAAAAATACAGTGGAACTTGGTTAAGTGGGACCTGGATAAGTGAGAAACCTCCATAACTCAAGTTCATGTCTCAGCACTTTGGCACTGAATTACCTCTGGTAGTGAAACGAAGCATACCTCTATATCTGGAATTAGTTTTTTCGATTTTATCGTCATACTTACTGAGTCAGCCTGTGAATTTTTTATGCATTAACCTCTGTAACTGAGATAACATCATTTTGTTTGTTCACTTCCTCATTTGTATCTTAGCTTATTTGAAAAATGTCGAAACGAAGAATCAAATGATTATCAGTCCTTGAAAAACTAAAGTTAATATCCGTTTATCAGAACATCGTGAATTTCAATAGTGTTTGCTAGCATGGGTCAAGCAAATTCGTAACAAAACCGAACGGGTAAGTGGACCAACTCATTTCAAGATGCGAGTTTCTGATAGCATCTGTGATTCTGGAGTGATTTTCTCATGTAAGTATGAATTTCAGGTTAGTTTTGCATCCAGAATGAGAATGAGAAAGCTTTCTTCAACATGCCTATCAATACGTTTCTCCACTATCTTCAGCATGAAAGAAGTTATTGGCCTGAATTACTTTGCCTGTGCATAATCCTTACCTGGTTTGGGAATAAAGACGATTCAGGATCTCCAAACAGTTGAAGTGTATCCAATTGCCAGTGGTGCTCTGTAGGGTCTAAAAGCTTCTGGAGATAGATTTATTTGCCCCTGCGCTGGGATTATACCATGGGTACAGGAGCTTTTCCAAGTCTACTATCCTTTTCGCACTGTTAAACTGCGAGTTCTTGATTCTAATTTGGAGAGCTCCTTGTTCCACCGGGTCAATTTATTTCTAGAGGAACAGGTTACCTCAGAGTAGTTGTTGTAATAAGAGAGTTTGATGGCCTTGCAAGGTTGTTCGTAGGCAAGCTCTACAAATTCGGCATATAATTATGTTCCGTATAGCCATTCTGTGAGTGGAAGAGAGACTATACAACAACAGAGTGACAATGTCGTATTCCCCTCTCCGGAGAGTGTATCGAGTTCAATCGAATCTAAAGTAGTGGGTGATTCATGGAGGGGAAGTATTTCGTTCTCTCTTAGACAAATATAATTTTATTTATAAGTGCCCACTGTTGCTCCTATATGATAATTTACATATGGAAGATAAATATTTGCCTAATCATCACTGTTTTATTTTTGAAATCTGGTTTATTTTAGAAAATGTACATGTACATGTACCTTTGAATAAGTCCAGCTAGAAGTGAACAATATTTTCCAGTGCTAGATGTGAGTATAAATGTGTTTTTTAACAGTTTTAAATGTAACCTTCTTCTCATCAGCTGTATATCTATCCAATATTTATATCGAAAAAACTAGATGCTCTGGATATCCCCGATAAAAACCTATTAATCCTGAAACTAACGATCTTCCGTGCTCTCTTAAACACGAACGAAAATCTTGAAAGTTTTTTAGGACATCTTAATAATCCTATATATGGTTTACCAGTGTTTTCGATCCCAACCTCCACTTTCATGTCATTTAACCTTCTAGACGATTAATCATTAGATAAATGATGATCCAAAGAAAAAATATAACAACCATATTGTGGAAAAACCAAATGTTAATAACAGATTTATCGTTATTTGCACACACAATTTTCTTTTCGACTCGACCCAAATGGGAGACCGAACATTTTTCATAGCTCAAACATTTAATAGATAAATAAATTAAGAGAAATCCATACACCCCTTGAATTATTGTACCAAAATAACCGTTCAACCAACTGCTGATGATTAAGAAATTGGTATGTATTGTTATAAATAAATCATGTAGAGGACGTTTCCGTTTTAAATTTTTTGAATGATTATTATCTTTACTTAAGTTTTACAAAAATGTTCTCAACATTTCTCACATCAGTTGTTTTCTTATATTTAAATTCACTTTTGTTTTTTCGTCGATGTCTAAAAGGTATATAGTGTAATACAAGCATGGAGTCGAACCACCCTTGAGAAAAATCTCATGTCGGCACAATTCTTGAGTGGCCTTTAACTAGCGCCCAAGCGAAGATCAAGTTACACATTTATATTATACATCTGCGAAAGGTATACAAAGTATGTCTAGTATACCACTGCGTAAGTTTCAAAACACATTCCTATTATACAAATACGAAGGAAGTTTTAAAAGTTGTGAATTAAATTACAAAGGCTACACCATCGAAAGTTGTGAAAAATTGAAAAATGTGCAACTAAGAAAGTTGTTAAATTTATACTACGAAAGTCACACCAAAGTTTAAGAAGAGTACAATTTTATAAAGGAAGAGTGTGAAAGTATTTAAAAAGAAAAACCTCATAGAAGATGAATTCTAACTATACATTACATATTTTATACTGGCTACATTATTACAATACGAAAATATACAGTTTTTTTTCTAGTTTGGTTATAGATCCAATATATGTCCTATTTTTATCTCCACTACTCTCACTTTATTGTCCTTGCTTGGAAAGTTCTTAACTATTCTTGCTGAAGGTCGCTTGAACTACAGCATATTGTCTTTTCAAGAGTACCAAGTACCAGCATACCTTCTTTGTGCTTAGATCTATTTTGAAGTTGTACCAAGTAGTCCTGAAGCCATATTTTCCAAAACCGCTGTTATATTTGCAGTGTTTCCAAATTTTCAATCGATTCTGTGGTACCACTCAGATGTCCGCTTCTGAGAATATTGTTATAGCTTCTCTTATTGGAAAATAACCTGGCTTTGAATAGTTTGTACTCCATGTGGTCTGGAATTCAGGATACCTTCTACTTGAACAATAAAAGTGTTCATTGTGGAGTTTTTTGCTTCAGTCCAGCCTCGCATAAGCCACCAATTATTGGGGAGTAGATGAGTATGATTTTAAATACAAATTTTATTTTACTGCCTCAAATTTTTTCGAACAGCTATCGTTAAAAACTATACCAGATTCTTTAAAATGGATTGGATTGGATATAAAAAAAAATGATGTATGATTGCATTTATTGAAAAAAGTGGAATCCTAAACAAAACGCATAAAGCAAAACAAAAAGTAACAATCACAAATTTTGTAATATTTGAAATTTTGTATTGGGTTTATTGTATTTTTTCATTATGTCATTTTCTTATTTTATTGTTAAATATAAACACACACTTGTATAAAAAGAACTTTCACAAGAGCAGCCAAGGCCAATATGGCGACGCCCATGGCTCGCTATTGATTTCCCATCATCATTTCCATTTTCCACTTAATATCTAAAGTGGACTAATTTTCCGAAAATTCTCAGCTAATTGGGCTCATTTACAAATTTTTATTTTATTTTACCATTAGGAAGAGCACATCATGTTGAGGCTCTGTGCAAAAAATAAGACGTCAGCGAGACTCCTAAGTCGCCTAAAAAAATTTTAACAACGCACCTCTTCGAATTTCAGGCGTGACGTCATCGCATATGAAATCTCTCGTTCAGAGAGCGGATACCGCGCCGATCGGTTTTCGGTTAGATGACTACTTAGCTAGTAACAGTACTTTGCTTGCTTATATGCTTATTATCTTTTATTATACGTTTTAGCAAACTCTAAACAGTGTTACGTTTGTGAAATAAGAACGTTTATAAATAATTTAAACTATTCGACACAATGGACCAGAATCAGAGTAAAACATTATATGTTTTGAAAGAAATTATTTCATTTGATTCAAAGTCTGGATCAGCTCTAACAAATATCGCTTTTTTCACCAGTGAGGTGCATGTGCATTTGAATCTGATTTGGACATTTTCAACATTGGTGATTTAATTTCCACTACACATTTATCATAAATAGCATTTGGAAAAGCTCCTTTAATTGGGTAGTTTGCAGTTGAAAAAATTTTTTACTGAGTAACCTGTAGCGTTTTCTTCGTAATTTTGTCCACCAGACCAGGAATAAAATAAAACATCTGGAATCACCCTGTATATCATTTGAGAGAGCATGTATTTATGGAAATATTGACATGTTTAATCATTCCTGTCGGAAAACAGCCAAAAACGATAGTATAGTATAAAATTATAATTTTTTATTAAAAAACTTCATAATCATTAGCAAGTCCACTTCTGGAAGATTTAATGAGTCTGTTTTTTTTTTAAATTAAGTCTACACATTTTATTTTATTAACACAAACATTTTGTAAGTAATTCAAAAGAAATAAATTCTACGCGAGGCACGTTACAGTCAGAAGCGTAATGTTAGTGAACATTAACTTTCATATGCGGTGACGTCACAGTCATAGTCTTCGCCCCGCTACGGTTTGCTTGTTTAATTGGTTGTATTAGGAGAGCGACATATTACATTGACATGAAATTTTCAGAATCATCTTTTTATCCTTATCTAATACTGTGTTTTACGACAGTTAAAAATGATTTAAAAATTTTAGTAAACGAGCCCATTCGTGGTTTCATCGTAATGATTTTCTTTTCATTCTCAATTTCAGCTTTGTCTATGAATTAGTTATTTGGTTGTTAAAACACTTTTTAGACTTCTCTATTACCAGTAATAAGCTAGTAAATGAGACTTAATAAACTTAAAACTTGCCTGGACTGGCATAAAAAAGTCTTAAATGTTCTCTGCTCATCAATAATGCAGTAATCTAACTTCCTTTCGGGAGCATTATTTGATGTTTTTGATTATAATTAAAGTTGAAGTTTCGTATCCTACCACCAACGCTCATTACACCATCACCATCTAAAAAAGGTGATAATTAATTTAGGGGAGTTTTTATTGGCAAGTTCAATTTTCAGACGTTTAATCTCTCCACAAATTTTTGTTCACATTTTACAATAATTATAATCAATAAGTTTTGAAATTCGTGAATTGATAAATTCCGTGTTATATTGTCTTTGTTCATTCACAGTTTTGTACAAATCGAATACCGTATGATATTATTATTAGAAGTTCACGCAAAAATTAATAATTCTTTTCACTGAAAAATTGACAATTAGGTATATTTGCTTCTAGAGAAACTTTTTGAGCCTTCATAGAGTGATATATCAAATGATTAGTGATATTTTACTTATAATTTCAGGATCACGCTAAAACATTAAGAAATGTAGGAAGCAAGGATACGAAGGAGGTAGACTCCGTTTCACATAAAAAGAACCCACTGAAAGTAGAGCTGCAGTCGTATGCGCGAAGAAGCTGCACATAGCAATATCTGAACATCAATATCGGCCAAAGCCTTAGGCTTAGGTTCTTCTTATGTGAAACGGAGTCCAGCACAATTATTGGTGCCTATTCTGAAGTTCAAACTAAAATCAAACAAATTAAAACTATGCAATGGTACAAAAGTGTAGACTTGTAGGCATTTATACCGAGCGTTCGAGTATAAATATATTGATATCCAACGAAATGTTACTATCAACTATTAATGAATTATTCATACAGTTTTTTGATATTTAGTATAAATACTACAGAGGGTACAGGGCGATGGGAAATGGAATAGGCTGAACCACTATTCAAATATAATTAAATCAATATTTATAATCTTGGTGTTTTCCCATTTTAAATATTCATAGCATATTGGATATTTTTAAGAGCGAGAAAATGTATACCCCCATTTTCAATATTTGTAGAGCTTAAAGCTTCTCTACTAAGACTACTTGTATGCCTGTCTAAATGCAAAAGAGAATTGTGATCTCTGTGGAAAGTAGTACATTCTATATTTATCATATTTTGCATTAATGATGTTTATTATTTGCTTACCGTTCAATTTTTTTCTTTCAATGGGATAAAAATCGTATATGATATTAAAAACATGCAGCTTCCTGTGGAAGTGAATCCTAAAATTGCGGTTTGGATTCATATAAGGTTAGGTTGACCTTTTTCTGGAAATTCAAGAGAGCGTACGGATAAGAATGGAATGGAATAGAAACGAACTGAGCTCAATAATTTCGTTTATTACCACACCAGAAAGGAAACTTAGTTGTGAGGATGAAGCCAGCTGATAATAATACGAGTTCAGTACGAAGGACGTTCATTATTCAATGTACCGTAGTAGAATACAGAAAATTATATTATTCCTAGATCATTCACAAGAAATAGTAATATACAATTTTAATATGTCACAAAATTAAGATTTATAACATTAAAAAAATAAGTCTTGGGGTATCTTCTAATAAAAAACAATTGGTTCTATATTTAACTCTTGTAGGTTCCATAATATCAAAGATTACAGAATAAAAATATAAGATGTTTCACTCCAGGGCGGTTTGATTCTAGTTGCTGTCCCAAACGGTCGCCGCTCTCATAAATTATGTTTACGACTCGCTTTTGTTGTCAATAACGAGACCGATAGATACCAAAGAAGTTCGAAAAGCTTATTTTATTTTAAGCTATACAGGGGTAATTAGAGAAATATATATTTAAATTAATAGGATTCTTTATCACAAAGGTTTATTTTTAAATGTTATTTCGAAAAATGTTCGGGATATGAATTTGAAAAGGTAAGTAAAAAATAAACTTGAATTTTAAAAATGAATCAATTCACAGTTTTCATCCAGCATCTTAGTAATTTTGTGATACTTATTGATAATCTAGCAGATATTTATCACAAATTCAATTAAATATACTCATTAGCCACCAGAATAATAGGGCCACTAAATCTTTAATTTTGATCTTTAAATAACACGTATTTTTTTGGATTGACAAGGTTGAAACAGTAAAAAGAGAATCAGCTTCAGGATACCTTTATTAAACATTTTCATAAATGATGTAAAATCCTAAGTTTGGAGTTTGGTTTATGTGTTAAATTTAATCTATTGTCTTTCGAATCTTTCAATATACATTTGAGAGTAAACGGACTCTGGTATAGAGATTTGCATAATATTTGAAAGGAAATTGATTACATGGATGATGAAAAGAAAATTTAGTAAATTCGTTCAAAAGGAACTAACCAATTCCACTTTGGTTAGCTATAGAATTGAATTTTTGTGTTTTCTTGCTTAATGTACTTGTTTATATATCCTTATTATAAAAATAAATCCCTAATTTTGTATTAGCAAATATTACAAAATATTTAGTGTTTAATCTATTAAAGAGAAAAATATTAATATGACTTTTTGCTCATTTCAACAATTAATTAATAAATTTAAAAAATTTATAGAATATAAATATAAAACACGAACAACCAATAAACACCGTTCTAAAATAACAGCGCTCGACGGGCGGCGTCCCGTATAATATGCCAAATTAAATGCAAGTAAGGACGTAGCGACGTACTGTACCATCCAAGTCACCAGACAGTCACAAGCGGCATCGGTGCTTTACGCGATAAATTCGAACGAGTGAAACATCTTATTAGACAGTGGGCCCATGACACCATAAGTGTCGATAGCTATGTTCGTATGCTCTTTTAGGGATATACTCAGACAGCCCGGGCAATCAGAAAAAAGTGTCTTCGAGCGTCTATGACCAGTCCTTGCACCTGCTATGACCTCTAGTTTCGTTGATGTGGCCATAAATCGAGATGCCCTCTCCGAAATCATATGCAAAGGTCGGAATAGTGATTAATTGGTCGAAAGAAGTCATTCTACCACAGGGCATACTTTCTTCGATTATCGCCCATCACCAGTGGAAAATTGCCACTTGACACTTCTTGCCAGGTAGGTCGCCGGTTTTCTTGCTTCCATTGCCGGATCATCTTTAGGTGTGGATCATTATCTTGATCTTCTCATCCTGGTTGGTGACCATTCTTCAGTGCTTACTGTAGTTCTTGAAACTACAACTTCCTCAGATTCCACCTTGTTGCAGTGGGAATAGTCTGATTGGCATGGTCGTCTAGACAGGGAGTCGGCTTTTCGGCGACTCACACCAGCTTGTAGGAGTTCTTGGTTTGCTGGAGTCCTAGGGCGCTTACGCGAGCTGCGTACATGTCCTAGCTCGCCACAATTCTAGCATCTAATCTTCCTCGGCTTTCGTTCTACCATGCTTTTTACCAAGTTGATTAACTCGTCAAATTTATCTTCGTCACCATCTTCTTGAACGGTCCTACCTTTGTTATATTCTGACGCCTTCGTGGCTGCTTCATATTCAAGAGCAGAAGTCAATGCATCGACCAATGTTTTGGGATGAACTAAACGAAGCGTCCTCTGCATATCAGGGTCACGTAAGCCATCAATAAAGGCTTGGATGCCTAGACATTCCATCATGTTCTCTGGTGCCGATGGATAAGCAAATCGGACTAGTCGGGCAATATCCACTTCATACTCTTGAAGGGTTTCGTCACGTCTCTGCTTTCGATTCTTCATCTGAGATTGGTACAAGAGTTCTAGATGTTCGTGACCATATCGCATGTCCAACCTCTTCTTCAGCTGCTCAAAGTCATCCGTTTCTTCAAGAGTCTGAAGCACATCCAAGGCATCTCCCCGAAGCGCCATGGTCAAGTTCACTGCCTTCTCCCTGTCTGACCAATTATTCGCTCTAGCGGCTGCTTCAAAATGTTTAACATAGTTGGTCCATGACATCTTTCCGTCGAACGTTGGGGCCTTGACTCGAGCAAAACTGCCAATATCTTCTATCTTGGGCAGTGTTTCTGGCTTGCAGGGTTTTATTTGCTCGATCTTCTTTTCATCTGCTGGCATGTCTTGAGTTCTTGAGTCTGCCAATTTCCTCTCTAACTCCTGGATTTTCTCATCCATTTTTGTGATCTCACTCTCCATTTTCTCAATATTTGACTTCAGAGGGGAAATTTTATTTTCGACTTCAGCGGCAATGTCCTTTTTCATTGACAAAATATCGGCCGAAATATCGTTCTTCATATCAGAGATATCATTCTTCATGGTAAAAATCTTCTCATCCATATTAGCAGAAATATCGTCCTTCATGGTAGAAATATCATTTTTCATGGTAGAAATATCATTTTTCATGGTAGAAATCTTCTCATCCGTATTAGCAGAAATATCGTCTCTCATGGTAGAAATCTCATTCTTCAAAGTAGATATTGACGAGATTATGGTGGACGACTCGTCATTGAATAAGAATGTTTCTGGATCCAAGTCTTCGCTTTCCAGTGCTATTTTCAGCCTTTCAACTAATTCACTCTTCTTTCCGGACCTTTCTAACTCGCGATTTTCTAATTCTGCTTTTAGTTCCGTCACTTTTAGGTCACATAGTGTCTCTTAGCCATTTTTACGTAATTATTTATTTATATTATCCCACTTCTGACACCAATGTAATGTTTTTTTTTATTTATTTAAACAGTTTTTACCGTGGGATAAAATTATATACTTACTATGGCTAATTACTATCGATTTATTAAAGAAACACTTACACACTAAAATAATCTTAATTTATATACACACTACTTAATGTCTATTAATTTATCTACACTCGGTATAATAATTGTCCTAATTTATATTCAACACTATTTATATTCACTTCTATTCACTCACTGTATACTGAAACTGTTTACCGATTCACTGTATACTGAACAACTTTTTGATTCACTCGAGAACCCGCTATATATACCTAGTTCCTCGAATCTCTAGAAACTTCGCGATAAACCATTGTATGGCCTGGTACATTTCTAGAACAGTCTGGATATTACCTGCGAAAGAACATTTCTAGAAAAGGTCGAATTCATCGTTTGCGACAGGACCGGCTTCGGAATTAGTGAGTTCGTAACAATAATATGTCTCCACCAAATTGCTCTGAATCTACTAGGCCGGTAATGTTTAAATTTAGTACACAAACTAACTATTTTGATAATAGAGTGAAATGTAAAATGTCAAAGTTTCTCCATTTCTGATATTTTTATCAAAAATTTCTTCAAACAAATCTGCTGCTATCCATTTTTATGCATATTATAAACTTTGATGTGGGTACTTAACGAAAAAAACCATCTTGAAATATGGTTTGGAAAGTTTCAAACGCCCGAAAACGAGTATAAAATTTATCCAAACCGAGCCTTTTAAGCCTAACTCATGACATATGGGTGACATTAACAGCTCTCTTGAGAAAAATTTTGCTATTTAACTACTAAAATGAAATTATTATCATGTAATTGAAAAAGAGTCCAGATAAGCGATTTCGCTAATGTAAGTTAAAACGAACAACAGGGACAAACTTTTAATATCGCATGATGAAACAAAATTAATGTTTTGGGTGAAATTAGAAAAAAAGGAGTGAAACCATTTAGGGAGTAGAAATTGCGAGAGAAAAGAGATTTGCCGAATTACAGGTCGCGGGGGAAGCGATAAAAATGTAAGAAACTGTTTAATGTTACGAAAAAGGAATCGAATGAGATTTCATCTAAATTTTTCCTTTAATTTATACCGACTTTAAATAATCCTTTTAAACGCGGTGCCAGGAAGTTGGATTGGAATTCATTGTGCACAACTTCAGCACCTACAATGTTTTGGTCAAAGTGGATTTCACAAAATAAGTAATAAATTTTACGAGCGTAACGTCATATTGGTACTGATGGTTCCCGTAATATAAAATAAGTTAACGGAAAAAATTGTATGTATACTAACAGTCAATGCTCAGAAAACACAAATTACAAATTTCACGAAAAAGGCGGCACTATAAGGCCTAAAGCCAATAATGATAGGAGAAGAAGTTATTTCATTTGCCAAAGAAGCAAAGTACAATTTAATCAATGGCTTCCATGGAACACACCTTCAAAAGATCACTCAGAAAGCCACCATGGCCTTCGGCAGATGTAGCAAAATATGTGTAAACAATTAAAATCTCATCTTATCTAATTCTATGCATGCTTGTACCTGTGCAACCAAAAACACTATTTTTTCATTTTGGCAATGACAGCACAAAACATTTTGTTCGATACGAAAATGCCGTTTTTTTTGTGAACACCAACCTGTGGATATTAAATTTTGTAGTTTCACACAACGTGGGTTGTGATTGATGACATAATAGTATAATTAGGGTCACATGTCATCATGAAAGTAATGAATGTTTTTCCTGGTATTGATTATGTTATGAAAACTGTAATATACAGTCCTCGGAGGTGTAAACATTATTATAAGTACGCGATAATAATGAAAATAAATAATCGACTGTGAGAAATTGGTATCCAGGAACAAACCAATAGAAAGGTGATTGATAAATTTGAAGGTAACACTTTATCAGAGAGGGTATTGGTATATTGAGTGTGTCGAATGAAAAAACTACAAAAGAGAGATTTATTAAGAAAAGTGAAGACAAATTATCGTTTTTACCTATATGTAATTAAGAGAGAAAAGGCATGAGGACTGATTTTGAAAAACTGCTCCATTATGTTTGTGTATTCATACCTAGGCAAATTTCGCACCAAAACTTTAGAATAGTAATGGCGTCTCTATGACATCATACATCTGTAAATATTTCACAGTTTACAAATTATAAATTTATTTTGTTTATATACAGTGTGTCCCACGAGGTTTTGGACAGTATAGATCTATTTGAACTACAATATTGAAGTTTGGCAGTTATAAACTGTAGGTAGTATTACACTTTTCAAGCTAGTTTGTTACAATGTCACGTTTCGGCTCGCGTGGTATCATTTTTAGAGATCTTAATGAGACAACCTGTATATTGTTTCACAACTCTGAAGGTCTCTCTTATACTAATTCAGCGATACCTATTTTTTGTGTTAGGTACTCAGAAACGACAAACTAATTTTTATTAAGTTTTTTATTTGAAAAACAAAGGGAGCTGAGAAGCAAAAAACATATCATAGTAACAGCTTTTCTAGTTGCCAAAAGCTGTCAGTGTCAGTGAACAATCGTTCACTGTAATATTGTTGAATAAAAGTTTCGTGACTTGAAACTTATCATGCCTTTACGTTCCAGTTAAGTAAGTCGATATTCTGATCATCTATGGGGAATGTGGAAAAAATACAAGACGTGCTATAGATTTATATAGAAATCGTTTCCCCGACCGAACAACTCCTGGTAAAAATACTTTTATTTATGTAGAACAAAAGTTAAGACATGGTTCTTTTCCAACCGGAAAACTTAAAAATTCTCGACGTAAGCCTATTGTAACGGAAGATAATATTATTATTATTCTTGCTTATATCTAAATCAATCTCCACATTTCAACTCGCTGTCTGCAACAAGAATTAGGAATAAGTAAATCCACTATTCAGAGAGTGTTGAAGCAATACAAATATCATCCTTTCAAAATACATTTAACGCAAGGTCTAACTCCTGCAGATCCACAAAGAAGACTCGATTTCATTGATGAAATGTCAATTCAAATCGTAGAGGACCCATTTTTCTTAAATAAAATATCGTGGGGCGACGGTAGCCGTTTTCACAACTATAGACATAGTTGTCACTACTGGTTGGCTGAAAATCCCAAGCGGACGCGAGAAACGCATTTCCAAACTATTTGGGGGATAAATTTTTGGTACGGTTTGCTTAATGGCCGCTTGATTGGGCCGTATTTTTATGAAGGGAATTTGACAGGCGAAATGTATTTAGATTTTCTCCAGAATACTCTTTCCCATTTGCTTGACATTCGACTGAATGAGAAAGCTACTAAGTGGTGGCAACAGGATGGTGCAACTCCTCATTTTGCTCACCGAGTAGCGTCACATCTGAATGTGTATTTCCAAAATAGATGGATTGGGAGAAATGGTACAATACACTGGCCGGCTCATTCACCAGATATAACCCCGTTAGATTTTTTTCTTTGTGGATATTTAAAAGGATTAGTTTATGTTACAGCTCCTAATAATGTAGATGATTTGAAAATCAGAATCACCGCAGCTTGCCAATCTATTACACCAGAGAGTATTGAAGCAGCGCATGCACAAGAAATTTACTCAGAAGATTTGAATGCTGCATTAATTAAGGTAGACATCAATTTGAGCATCAACTGTATTGAAAGCGTAATTGTATTCCAACTCTTTTTGTTTTCAGCTCTCTTTGTTTTTCAAATAAGAAACTTTATAAAAATTAGTTTGTCGTTTCTAAGTAGGTACCTAACACAAAAAAATAGGTATCGCCGAATTAGTATAAGAGAGACCTTTAAAGCAGTAGAACAATGTACAGGTTGTCTCATTAAAATTTCTGAAAATGATACCACGTGACCCGAAATGTGACATTGTGGCAAAGTAGCTGATTGCTTAAAATCTGTAATACTACCCACGGTTTATAACTGTCATATTTCAATATTTTAGTTCAAATAGTTTTCAAGATATATACTGGCCAAAACCTCGTGGGACACCCTGTACATATATATAATCAGCACTACAGGCCTTCCTGGCCCTGGGCTTCGAGATCTCTCACTCTCTGTTTCCATTTCCTTCTGTTCCTCGGATCTTGCCATAAGTACTATGTCCTACGCATATGCTAGACATTGATGTTTATTCCCATAAATTAAACCTCTGTTTTTTATGCCACTTTCTCTTAGTATGATCTCTTGAACTAGGTTAAAGAGGGTTGTGGATAATGGGTCTCCTTGTCTCAGACCTTCCTCATCTTTATTTTGATTACTCATTTGAATTATTTTGTGTGATAGATATAAATTCTATAACGCGTATCATTTAAACGATGCAAAACCAGAAAATACGATAGAAGTATACGGTATACAGAAGGGTGATGTCACTCATTTTTGATCGGTGTTTGAGCTAAGATGACTGAGTATTTGTCATATTTTATATTTTCACCGAAATAACTATAATCACAATTGTAATAAGAAAATAAGTTATTTCCTTAGAATTTTCGTAATCTATAGACTCCAAAATATATTAAGATGAAATAAAAATCTTCCAGCGTTTTTCACTAGCTGGAAATAAATGTGTAGCAATCATATAATCTCCCTGTTTGAAAACATAAGATATAGGAGTGGAAACAGTTGAAAGTTCTCTTAAAACTTTTCATATAATTTACTTGAAAGGTATTATCGCTCCCAACGAGATGTTTACCGAATGCGGTTCACCACACAGTCTGAAAAAGAATCTATTTATTCTCATAAAATAATAAAACTCAACAATTTCATGTCATACAGCTATTAGTATAAGCCGTAAAATTTACAGGAGAAGTTTTATACTGAGGATCTGGATCTGGAAACACCTTAGACTACCATGGTGTACTTCAGACCACTAGGGTGAAGTAGCATATCATATATAATTGGTATATATGGGTCACAAATTTTGGCGAATTCATAGAAAATATTTTGACAGACATGACACTTCCGGTTTTACTGAAATAACCCAATAAATACCACGACCCACTTATAATAAGCCAAAATGTGACAGAAATGATTCAAGTGCATGTTCATATATCTCAAAAAAGCTTAATTTTGGGTATAAAAAGTGAACATAAGCTTTCCTATTTGTTTTTGGACGTATATTTGAATGAAAGAGGAAAAATGCTAGTTCTATTCAAAAATTGGAGAAATTTGACAATTGTGAAGTTGAACTTACCATCACTTTTCAACATGTCACCAATCACGTTGACCTTCCTACTAATTAACCCGAAGAGCAATTTTTTTTGTTATTGGGGCTGTTCACCTACACCTGTCAATTTTTTTGGAAAGTGAATTAAATCAATATTTGGAAAAGAGTACATTTCATATATGGAGTATTCTGCACAACGTGTAAATGAAATAACAAAGCTGCTGCTTCGTGTAGATGGTTTTCGACATAAAGATAGTGTAAACGCGTCGTGACACATCCTGTATAGTGCTGGGAATGAAAAACGGACCCTGTTAATTGTCCTCACATAGGCCGCTTTTCTGGCATGTTTTAAATTGGGTTGTTTAGAAGTCCTAAATTCATTATGAATGAATAAATAAAACCAACTTGGATAATTGTCAGTGGATATTTTGATGTCTACTCAAAAAAGACGGAACTTTTTGTAATTCGATTCGACAGGAATACATTCAAAGAGGACAGAGATAATGAAGTAATTCTCATAAATAGATTATCCATATCCGTTCCGTTTACCAATACAACAGTTGAAAAAATACTCAATAACCTACCCTAGTGGTACAAAGTATCTGGAATGAAAACGGTATCCCACATATCCCTTATTTTTCGCAGAGTATCTTGAAAAAAGAATCAAGATAGTTCAACTTATTTTTTGCTCGGCAATTAGGTATATTTAACGTTACCTTGGCTGTTCAGTTGTGAAAATACAGAATTAAGTGGAAAAAAACATCATGAAAATTGTTGGTTTTGATAGAGATATAAAAGAAGGGTACATTCACGTGAACAACATTTTTAGGGTAGCTCATAATACCAATTTTAAGCAATCTCATTAAGTTTATTATCCAATAAAATGAATGACAACTCATTTACTGCTGTACTTGGGAGAAACTCAGCTTTAAATGTTTTAAAATCAATTATTTGATTGCCCCATTATTGGTTAGCGAATTATTGAATCCACTCCACTTTCCTTTGGAAGAATAGTATATTATACACCAAGGTGGTGAAGACTATTAATATTGACCGAGCACCAAAATATAAGGCGCGAGGCTTATAAATGTGTTCAACACCATGGTGTATGTACAATTTTTCCACTACTAGCCAAATTTGAGACGAAAATTAAAAATAATTCACAAACGCACCACAGAAAGCGTTTACCCGTCGTCTGACTGACAAGTACACTGTCAGTTTTCGATAAATTATGAACGTACTCGTTATGTCATCTGTTATTTTTATTTGAGCGCAAATTTTAAACTAATGGCATTTTTATTCAAATAATTTTATCTTGATAGGTAATTTATTCAAGCAGCAAATATGCTATAAACAATCTCCTAGGTATACAAAATTATGTTGCACAAGTTTTTGTTGAGCTACCATTCCTGAATTCACAGAATATTTGAATTTGTCCATTATTGACCTAGGTTAATAATAGAAAATTATCTACCACTAATAGAGAAATTTAACTTCTCAGATGGCTAGAAGGAGCAACAATCGTCAACTTCACAGCTAGTAGTGGAAAAACAGTATTAACATGCCAATTTATTAATGAGCATAGTTTAGGCAGATTACACTCACTTTATTATGAACGGACCTAAATTTTTTGATCTCCCTAAAAAGCCAAGCTCCTTTTTATAATTTACAGATTTTTATCGGTATCTTTATAGACAATCTAGGGCTTAAATATTAAAGTAGCAGTGGAAGCACTGTTCATTAATTAAACAAGACTGTGGTTTACTTTTCCAAGTACATATTCCCTCGAAAGAATGAGCACAATGTGTACCATTTTTTTGTTCCAAATTGGAAAAAAAATATTCTACAAAATTTATTTTCACATAACTTCATTTAAAATTACATCTTTTCATTATGTTCGAAATATTTTTAAAGTAGTTAATGCACCAAAAATTTAATGAGCGTATATTTGTCACCCACAGTAATAATTTGTGAGAAAATGTTCCATTTAATGTTTAAATTTTTTTTTGGTCTTTGTCGCTTTCGGATACTATTCTGTCATTAAATCCGAAATCCCTTGGAGAGTTTTTGCCAGACTGAGAGTAAAATTGCGAATATTCAGTGAACAGAAATAATAGCGAGACACAGAGATGACAGAATGACAGATGGGTATCACCAAAACTAAGCAGATCTCTTTATAAGCCGTACAGCATTGTCTATTTTGATACCTTCTTGTTTAATGACCTTTATGATTGTATTTACTACGTATATGACAAAAATCTCAAAATACAGAACACATTTTCAGGTTAACTTTTGATCTTTTACAGAAAATACATTTTATTATTCTTTTTAACGTCACATTCCAAGTCAACAGCAAATATTAATATGATTGAGGGTGATGTAAATATATTTCTGTATCAGATAGATTGTTAGTTATTAGGAATAGCGTAATGTACAGGGTTAGTTGAAGATTCTTATAATCAATAACATATAAAATAAAATACAGGTTTCAGCTTACTTTTTTTTGTAGATATTATTAAAATCAACATTTTAATAGACTTAAAAGCCTGCATACCTTTAATATGGAATATTTACAAGTACGTCTGAATATTTACATATTTATTTTTAAAAATTAATTATCCAGTGGATCCTTTATAGAATTCTGTTGAAATTCGTAATGGTTATTTGATGTGGCAGTCCCTTACGCGGATTATTAAGTTAATGGAAATACATTTTGCTGAAAAATTACACTGTATCTCTTGCGACAGCGTATCATTTTTCAATTGAATTCTATCTATATCAAAAGCATACATATCTTGTGGAAGTTTGTATAGGTACAATATAAGGTAATTCATCATACGTAGTGTATCGTCTAGATCCATTTGTATGGTACGGGCTCGTCCCGAAAAATACAAACCGGTAAAGACAAATGACAAAACTTTTGGAGGATTCTTATTACTATTGTACAGCAAATCCGTGGAGTAATAACACTAGTACATCAATTTTCAGAAAAAATTTGGTATTTAGTTATAAGGGAGATTATGTTGGAAATAATCAGTCTTTCTCAAGGATGAAGTTCATTATTATTCAAGAAAAAGGAAAGATCCGACAACAATGTAAATCGACTTTATCACAAGATCCTAGCATACCAAAATCTATAAAAATCTTGCGATTCGGTTCCATAGTTAAACCTCACTCTCTATGTCCCGTAAAAAACTCTTTTCTGCCGTTCGTTTACCTTTCTTGTTTTTATTTCATTTTTAATAGCAATTTGGTCCTTTCAATATTTTCACACTGTCACATGACAGTTTTTGGAAAAAATGCTCATTCAAAGAGACAAATCGACATGTCCATGAGTTTTTCCCAACACGCCCTAATTTATTCGTTATTGAATTTATTCCATATAGATGTTCCACACAGTATATACGATCTAAACAGCTATCAGAAGACCCATGCTACATATTATTCCGACATTCCATTTTGCAAAATCATAATACCTTTTTAATTAGCAACACACCTACGCACTTTATCATCAAGTCGATACGGAGCAGGGATGGAATAAAATTATCGGAAAAGCGTTGGAGTAAGTGTACTGAGCTTTTAGAAGATTATACTGAAGATTAGAGTCATTTTTAGAATATTTGTTCCTAATCCGATTACCTTCGACAGTTCTATTCAATCTGGTCCTAGAGAGTATAATAAGAGACACCTTAATAGATCCAAGAGAGATAATATACAGTACTATTCAAAAGTCCCCTCCACCCCTCGTATCTTTTTAACGGCTACCCTTACATTAATATAATTTGGAGGGTGAAAATAAAGTGTTGTGAACTTCTCTACGAATGGTAACAGGTGACGTAATAGTGATAGATGACCTCACAGTGCCACTCTGGCCAACAATTTTAAATAGGACCTTATGGCAAGTGATATCTCGTTTGAAAGACATTGACATTGGCTACATGGCCATATTAATTTTGTTTGGGTTCAATTAATTTTGACGTATAAATTAAATAAATACCAAAATTATTGAAATTATTTTTTTAAATTTAATTAATCAAATATCAACAATGGATTCTTATAGCAAGTGTTAGAAATGTGCTTCGTCTACTTCCTGACAGTGAAACATCCTATTAGTAAACTCTTGTCGTACTCGTTCGAATGTGTCAGCTGAAATTGCATTGCATTCTTCAATAATTCTTTCTTTTGAAACGCCAATGCTATCTGCTACCTTGGATTTCAAGTACCCCCATAGAAAAAAATCTAATGGTATCAGATCTGGTGACCGAGGTGGCCATTCTATAGGACCTCGCCGGCCGATCCATCTACCTCGATATTCTTCATCCAGGTAACGTCTTACTGCACCATGATAATGTGCAGGAGCACCATCTTGTTGAAATGTTATTTCCAGCTGGCCGAATTCATCTGGATTATCTTCTAGAATTTCAAGAACTAACGGCTCAATTGAATTTTGTAACATCTCCAGATACACTTCACCGCTTAAATTTGAATTTAGGAAGACAGGACCAATTATGTGGTTTCCCAAAATACCTGCCCAAACATTGACTTTTTCTGGAAATTGGGTATGTTGTTCACGAATGGTGTGAGGATTTGTGTCATTCCAATATCTACATTTTGTGTATCCACATTTTCATTGAGGCAAAAAGTACTTTCGTCACTAAAACAAATTGTTTTTGTGTAATCTGGGTTTTGACTAATTTTATTTGTCATACATACACAGAATTCGAGTCTTTTGTCGGGGTCGTCATCCGAAAGGTGGTGCACCATTTTTAACTCGTATGTATGAAATTTATTTTTAGCCAACACTCTCTGTACTGTACTTTTACTTACTTCACAGATAGACGCAACTTTAGTTGAAGAGGAAGTAGGATTTACTACTATTTCAGCAACTATATCAATATTTTTATCATCACTAAATGCTGGTCGACCAGATCGTTTGTCATCTTGAACACTACCTGTGGCTTCAAACTTGTGAAGAAGCTCCCTCAAATAAGTTCTCGAGATAGGGCGATCTGGGTATCTCTCATTAAATAAACTTTCCGCTTCATGGAGATTCTTTCTAGATTCACCAATTATCAAGATAGCTACTACTTTGTCGGCTTGAGTACGTACCATTGAGTACGTACCATTTTGCCTATGTAAACTCTTAGACGTCTCGTTAAGCAATAATAAAAGTAAATATTCGAGCTATTTAGAAAAACTTTGCAAAGGAACAAAAATACTATTAAATTAAAAACATCAATTTTTTGACAACTAACCAGAGGCGGACTGAAAAATCTTCAATATTCAAATGTGAAATAATAATTTTGGTATTTATTCAATTTATCCGTCAAAATTAGTTTAAACCCAAACAAAAGTAATATGGCTATGTAGCCAATGTCAATGCCTTTTAAACTAGATATCACTTGCCATAAGGTCCTATTTAAAATTATTGGCCAGAGGGGCACTGTGACGTCATCTTTTACTATTACGTCACCTGTTACCATTCGTAGAGAAGTTTACAAAACTTTATTTTCACCCTCCAAATTTTATTAATGTACGTGTAGCCGTTCATAAGATACGAGGGGTGGAGGGCACTTTTAAATAGCACTGTATTATAAAAAGTACCAAATGATAGCATATACAGACGACATTGCAATAATAACAAAATCACAAAAAGAGCAAAAGCAAATCTTTAGGAATCTGGAAAATAGATCGATACAGTACGGCGTTTATATTAATGGAAAACTGAATATTTAGAAATGTGTGCGGGGAAAACGCGATAGATATAACTAGCAATGGTAAAAACTATTCGTTTCAAAAAGTCGGTGAAATAATATATATCTGGGAGTAACAGTGACAGATAAAAGCAATGAAGATGTGGAAATTGACAAAAGGATAATGAAACCCAGCAGAGCCTTGAGAGCTCTGGAAAATATGATAAAATCAGAATTATTAACAATAACAACAAAAATTGAATAGATGAGGCTTTTACTTGATGAAGATCCGTACTAAACGATGAGATAAAACACCTTAGTTTCATTAAACCTTCATTATATTTGAACTTATATATTCGTGACGCGTTTCACTAACACAGTAGCTTTCTTAAGAGTGTTAACGTCACGAATATATGTTGAACTTGGTTCAAATATAATGAAGATTTAAACAAACTAAAGTGTTTTATTTCATCGCTTAATAACAACAAAGAGATCATACTATACAAAACAATTATACAACCTTCCCTGTTACACGGAAGTGAAGGATATTAAATAGAAAGAATAAAAGTAAACTAGACATGTGCAAACGAAAGATTTACGGAGGAATAAAGGATGCGGAGTGATGGAGTAGAAGAACGAAGTTGTGTGAAGAGAATGCTTCATGGAGGTGAAGGAGGTAAGAAAAAATGGGGACGACCAAGGAAGAAATGTTAAAGAAGACTTGAAACAGTTATAAAGAGGAATAGGATTGCAAGGGGTCGAATAACATGGAGAAATATAACAAAAAAGTAGAAGCTATGGGCCTGTGAAGCCTAACACCCCTAATCATCAAAATACATTTTTTTCAACTCACCCATGACCCTCAGCTGGATAATTCCGTCGGGTTCAGGTCTGCCGTTTATAAGACAAATGTAATCTCCAGTGTCCATCGCCAACACAGGATGTATGGTTAGACCGTAATCTTTTGCTAGTGATATGCGATGTTGCTCGCTGTATACGGTTAAGGAGCTTTTGGAATATTCCAGAATTTTTTTGTCGTGATTGAGTGAGATCCATTGTAGACTGTTGACCAAGGAGTGCTCGTTGGCCCCAGGACATTGTAACGATTGATTTTGGTAAGCTCTCACTAGGATTTGTTCTGTTGGTATTGTTGAGCTATCTGAGAACAAAAATAGACAATTATAGTAAACAACCGCTTTAAAGTACCGGAGATATTAAAAATTACTCATTTGTGCGTAAGCATGCGCATTTCTTTGAAAGTACAGTAATTGCATATTTTTTCTAATTGGTAATTACAATCAGTTGGGCACACCTTAATTTGCTCAACGGGATTTCAAATCAATATATTTGCATTTATGGATTATAAATGTATATTTTTGGTGATATGAGTTTATTTTTACCTAGTTACCGAATTCATAAAGGTTGACCTAAAACGACGCTAAAATTTTTCGTGTGTGTTTGTTTTTGTACCCCGGAGGCACATTATTTTAATTATCGTTTTATATTCACCGGTGGTGTCCCATGGTCTGAATGTGGAAATGAATTTCATTGTAATTTATTTTAAATTTCGTAATAACAGACTTTTGGAAATTTACTTAATTATTTTCCAGTTAATAACCCATAAACAAATATTTTCAACTGCTTTGAAATTACTTAATATGCTTATTGCTTATGCTTTCTGCTTTTGTTTTTTTATGAAGAATAGAATAAACATAAATTAGTTATGGTTATACTGCCATTTTAAAGTTTTTATGTCGAATATTGTTTAATTTATATTTTTATCCACGACTATTTGATAATTTTAACATTTTACGTTTACCAGTATAATGACGTACATTATTCACCAGTGAATAATAGGTGTGTATAATGAAAAGGTCACATGACTCATGTCATTACATTGAAGATTATTTTTTAAACTATACTATCAGCCAATCGTGATGCGAAAAAAATTCACATCGACCAATAGCAGCAAAATTACACTGATAATTTGTTAGTAGCAAATTATAGCGATAATTTTTTCACGTTGTTTGATTGGATCTTCGTTTGAACGAATGACGTACCGGACATTTTTTGTCAGTGAAATTTTTATTTGACGCTAAACGGTTAACCTGTTCAATAAAGATACTTACATATTTGTTTAACACTTTGCGAAATAGTTTAAAAAATAATCACGCTGAATTAAATTCGTGGTAATAGTTTTTTTAAATAATTTTCACTAGATTAGCAGAACCATATTATCTCACTTTGCGTCTTAAAATTGAATGACAATAATATTTAGGACGATTTTTGTATGCATAAAACATTGTAGTTCTGAAATTTCTTCTAGAAACATAACTGAGAGAATAAAGTGGTAAATATTTGGAAGTGGAGCTCCTGCTATAATCGGGCCGGAAATTGTTTTCGACGTTTTTTATTAATAATTACCAGCCAAGAAAAACCAGATGAGGTTTGACTGATAATATGTGATTTTGATTGAAGATATTTTAAAATGTTCTGGCGAAACCGTTTGAATTGTGTTGACCTGTCATGCAAAATATGTATAACAGCTTACTAGGTAGTTTGAGCGAACGTATACAATCATAACTTGTTAATTTATCGAATTTATGATATGCATGATATATGTGTGAAATATTATTTAAATTGGTTATTATCCAAATAACCAATTCTACGTGTTGACATTACGTATAAATCCCTGTAGACCCTGTTATTGTATCAGATTACTAGGAACAAATTTTCACATCACTTATTCAGCGATTGAAATTATAATTATAATTGCTTTAGTTAAACATGAACTTTTTTTTGACAAACAGTAATCCTGCCAGGAACCATCGGTTATAGGCAAAACGAGAAATGTATTATCGGCGTTTGCTATATGTTCAACTGTTTTTTGGTCGTTTTGGCCGTTTTGATTGCTTTTTGGAACCTTAGAACATAAAACAGACAGGAAAGAGCATTTACCAAATAAGTTTGCGTCCAAATAGGTGGTTGCAAATGGCGAATAGTCGTTTCCGTTTTGACAGTGGAGTACTGTTTGTATAGGGTATGGGATATGTAAGATTTTAAAATTGTAGCTTATTGAAATGTTTTAAATATATTATGTTTTACTATAAGCTGTCCTATACAAACAATATTGTCTAGGAGCAACGAAAATACGAATATAGAATAATACTTCTGATAATACTTTCGTTTAAACTTATTTTCACCAAAAAACTACATAAACAATCTACGTCAGTCAACGTCAACTTCACAAATGAGTCATAATTAGGGTGTTGCAAATGGCGACGTCCGTCGCATTTTCTTATGCAGCTAATGAATGACAAGACTCCTTCCTGTCTGTTTTATGTTCTAAGGTTGGAACAAACCTTTGATTGTCCCAATATGGAAATATACAATTTATGTTCAAAAATACAGCTTTTTGCGATATTAATATGAAAGAAAACCAAGCTAGTAAGATTTGTGAATACTGACATCAATTGTTTTTTATTTTTATTCTGTTTCTGTCAGATTGTCTGATAAAAATCTTGGAAAACTTTTTTTAGGAGTTAGTAGTTGCTTGATTTGAACCTCACTGGAGCTCCACCAAGACTTCCCTACTATCTATCGAGCCTATTCTCAATACATCTCTGTATACTAACCCCACTGGACTCTCTAGACAAGAAGTATCAATACTACGTAGACTTCGAATAGGTCACACCAGACTCACACACAGCTACTTAATGACCTCAAGCAACAGACCTTCCTGTCAAAGCTGCCAGTGATCACTTACTGTTAAACACATCCTGGTTGAGTGTCACCAATTTAGCACAAGAAGACGACACCATAATCTCAAATCCCAGCTGGAAGATATCCTAGGAAACCCAAACCAAATCGAGACAACACTGAAATTCTTAAAAGATATATCACTCTATCATAAACTTGCCACTGTGCAAGTGGCCATAGTTGCCGAGCACGTCAATTGAATAAAAAAACCTTTTCCTATTGTAATAAAAAAAAAATTGTGACAGGATGCTAAGCTCGATGTGACAAAGGAGATGTCTCCTAGTGACCTGTCCACCTTCCTTAGAAGGACAGGATGGACAATGACCTAGGAGGACAACTCCTCGGGAGGATGTACAATGGGTCACATGTGGCCTAAGTGCTGTGAGCCTACACACTCACCCTCCCTACTCTACAGATACAGATACAGAAGCTCGATGTGATACAATCTTTGTTGCCATTGAGAAAAAGAATTGCAGTATGGATTCCACGTCCAGTCCCGGAAAGGATAGAAAACATTTTAGACATGCAAAGTACTTGAAATTTGAGAGTACTCTCTTCACCACCAAGATGCAAAACCTTGGTGAAATGTGAGGTGGCCACATAGGATATAACGCTGTTTCTGTTAGAGGAAAACATACAGATGCGGCCATGGAAGAACATTGAAGAGGAGGAAACAGCCTGTCACATTATCTTCGAATGTGAAGTATTATTTTATTGGTGATATAGACGCCTAGGACTAGACTATCCAAGAGGGGATTTCTACAAGAAGAACCAAGTCAAAAGACTGTTGATCCTGACAAGGGCTGCTGGTCTCTTTATATAATCGGCACAACCAGGAACACAAAAAGACTAAAGGCTGAGGTGCCGAGGAATCTAAGCCTTTAAGCCTTATGCTGGAACAGTGAACCATTTTTCAATTATTGAAGTAAATGGTCCAGAATCCTCATAGTATTTTCTAAATCATTCGTTCGTAGCAACTAAATAAAGCAGCTTGTTCAAATTTTACAGTAGTCCATTGATAGATGGCAGTTGACAAGAGCAGTGTTGCATTTAAAGTTACTCCACAGGAAATTCAAAAGGTCAGATGGTGTATCAAGTGAAAACTACAAGTCTTAGTTGAATTTTGAGAAGTATACACTTTATAAACTTTTCCACCCCCCTTAAATAACATATTTACATTGTGAGATGATTTCGATAAAACTAATTTGCTTGTCTGAATAATCCAATTTGATGTATTAATAGAAAAATGTTCATCAAATTATTTGTAATTTCGTGATAAAAACGGAAGGGCACATTATTTTGTACAATATCGTGATATAGCACGTGATAATTGTTTGGTTTGATACTTTTGAAACAATTAGTTCTTCGGTTTCCGTGCTTAAATATTATTTCTCTGATAATTTCAAACATCTGCACGCATCGCCTGCCTATAAATACGTTAACAGTGGGAGTTGTTAACACCTTTATTGGAATTTGATAATTCTGGATAGTTTTCACAAAGAACATTTCTTTTTTTTTGTGGATTATCGTTTGTTGATCTATTTCGCGGCCAGATTACACACATTACGTGTACAATTGCTCATAGTTTTAGTGGGATATTTAACGTTTAACTTGTTAATGAAAATCGCACTTCAAACATTGTATCTTTGTATGATGTATAGCAATACACTTGCTGTAAAAGCATTATTATATTACAATTATATCCGTTTAATGAAAGAACCGACAAACACGCTATTGTAACAGCAAAATGGTATTTCCCTGCAATTTCTAGGAACTCATTATTGTGATCTCGCATGTGTTAATAGTGATACGATGGTGTGTAACTAATTAAACGTACGTATATAATTATTATTCTACATAGAAGTCATGATTGCATGGCGTTACACAATTATTGCCAAGAAAATTACAATTTTTCTTTATATAAAGCAAAAATACCGAAGCTGTCAACTAGATTTCCCATCACTATGAGTAATTTTGTCAATATTCGTTGCTTTGCCCTAATACAAACAATCCTCCGCTCTTATAACCGTTGTTTTATTTGAAATATTTCGTTTTTCTTTCACCAAAATATTTCCACATTGCGAACGATGTTTCCAGCAATCAGTCCTTGCTGGATTTTAGTTTGTAAAACTTATTTCGTTAATACGTAGTCAAACTCCACTTAATACTGCTAAATCTTTTACTATAGCTCGTAACATATTCACTTGCATATGCTTTTAAGCTGATACATATTTAAAGTGGACTGGAAGTCAATATGAACAGTAATAACAAAAAATATACAAATAATAAATGTGGTAAGTGGATGTACTTTTCAAATTATAGATCAATATACCTACTATTTTATGCTTTTATGAAAGTTTGAGTCTTGGAATAATACTATGGATGACTCAAAACCGTAAAAATACATTTCGTTTGGTATTGAAAATAAAAACATTTCACTCCTGTTGAATTGTTTACAACTATGGTCAATACATCCAATAGACGGAAGTAACTGTATAGTTTATTGGAAATAGAATTATAAGTAGACTGTTTGCATCAAAAGTACAGTTAAACAATTTAGAGGAACCCCACCTACTATAGAATGGCTGTAAACTAACATCTCCCTTGCCGACCGTTTTATTCGTGAAAATCAAATAAATAACTAGTTGGAGAAACGTTTCGACGAATTTGAATTAGAGGATCTTATTTCATATAATTTAAAAACGCACGAAATCAAAATTAATTTTAAAATTCGTTTTAGTTGGCCGATTCCATCAAATATACCTATTGAATTTACAGATTTTTGAACAATGCAAAAATTAGATGAAATGGAATTGTTTTATTAAATGATTGTTAAAAGTTATTATTAATTTCAACATATTGGAGTGGAATAGGATATTTGTTTTAACTATGGATTTTTTTGATATACCAGGGCCGATTACCATCGCCTTTATTCAGTTTAATTTGAAAAAGAATACCATATAGGTTCCGAATTATAGACATCTTGTTACTAAGCTATTATAAGCGAACAACACAAGAAATACTGGAAGAATACGACTGGGCAAATACATGGGAAGAAATTCATAAAAGAACCATCAGAAAAAGTAGCGAAAGAACTGCTCTCAATGAGCAGGAACAAACTGCGCACCACTACGGGGCTACTTACGGGACACTTTCCCACAAAGGAGCACCTAAACAAAATAGGGCTGTACAACGGAGACCTTACATGCAGAAGATGCAAAAAGGATACCGAAACAGCTCTGCATATACTATGCAACTGTGAGTCGCTGGACCACAGAAGGCAGAAACTTTATGGTAGAACCCAAATGACTCCAGAAGACTTCTACAATCAACCAGCTAAGAACCTGTATGAGCTAATACAGGGAACGGATTGGCTGAATAGGTTGTAGTCAGAACACTAGGAGTATCCACAATAAGCCCAGGAGGCTGAGGTGGTACCGGCGAAAGGACGGCTCCGAAGAGGAAAAAAAAAGCTATTATAAGGACACCTTTACAAATAACTTTTGACCGTATACATACACTTATTTTATTATAAAATGGAAGCAAAGAAAAGTTCTGTATCTGTAGAGTAGGGAGAGTGAGTGTAGGGTCACAGAACTTAGTTCACTTAGGCCACATGTGTACATCCTCCCGAGGAGTTGTCCTCCTAGGTCATCGTCCATCCTCTCCTTCCCAAGAAGGTGGACAAGTCACTAGGAGACATCTCCTTTATATCGGCAGGTGTAGGCCAAGACTCACCGAACACAAACTCTCTTTTATTGACGATAACTCCGGACACTCGCATAAGACATGCCTGACAGTTTCATTTTCCTGTTCCCACATCCTGCATAAAGATGCGTTCAGTAGCCCCATAATATGGAGGTGTTTCCTTAGTTGACAGTGGCCAGTCAGAAATCCTACGAATAAACGTAGGTTTTTCCTGGTCATCGCCAAATATTTATTCGGCGCCAGCTTCCCAGGGTCCCCAGGGTGATCCTGGCAAGACTGCATCATTTGATTACATCCCATCTCTTTGGGGATTGGGCATGGGTGTAACGTTTGTCTAGTTCCGCAATTGTCGAAGTCGTTAGGCCGTAGGTGTTACTGGGTCCTGAAATTTTTAGTCCAACCGCTTTCCTGGCTAAAGAATCGGCAATGCGATTCCTTTACTCTTGTCGTGCCCTTTAACCCACCTCAGGATAATAATATTATGATCTGCCGAGGCGCTAGCTAAATCTAGCCCCGATACAACACGTTGTCTGTTCAAGGCTAATAGGGCTTGTCTACTATCAGTGCAGATTGTTAAGTTTTTGCCAGAAATTCCTTTTCTGGTTAATTCTTTTGTGTCAATTGAGATAACAGCCAGTTATGTTTCAACGACGCTGGTATTGTTTCCCATTCCCCACTTAATCTTTAGGCTTAGTGCTCTGGAGTAAACTCCACATCCTGAGCCTTCTTTCATTTCTGAGCCATCTGTATATAGGTATGCGTATTGAATTGCAAAGAAAAGTTATAGAAAGTTGTTTTTAGAAATAAGAAGGTTTGATATGGTAATTGTTAAATGCGGAATTGATGGTGCTACACTATGCAGTTTCTTGAATAAAAACTTCCAAGATATTCAGAATTAAGTGGAAAAATAATAACTAAAATGGTTTCAAACACATTATAGCTGAAACAGTGAGATTTTATAGCTCGGCTTCGCCACAAACTACGCCATAACATGGACAAACTATCAGTTAGTTCTGAGTAATATGTTTATAGACCGATGGCATGTGTTCGTGCTAAACTAGAATTCCACTCCAAATTTTCATTTGGTTATTGTTTACAGGTGCAGTCTAGATAATAACATCATATATGGCCGCTTTTACATCGTGTAGAATTGCCCCGACAATTTGAAACCTGAATTGAACAGTAAAACCGACAGAACGCTGATTAAATATTAAAGTCAATATAAAACCGTGAAAATCCTTTTGGAAGATTGTTTGATCTTTTTAAAGAGATAGCGTCATCAAAAACAGAATGAGGGTGAAAGTTTAATAACGTGCCGCTACGTTCTACACAGAAAATTTTTTTTAGCGTCGATTAGCAATAGCCTTATTCTACTTTTTTTCACATAAAACTCGATGGTTAAAATGGCTTCCATTTAAAATAATGAAGCCTACACGTGTCATGGTCTACCGGTCTATTACTGATCCAAGCCTGTGAACTATAAAAATAATTTCATGGTTTGACAGTATTTTTCACCATTTTTTCCATTTGACGTTTAAAACTATTTCACAATTTACGGTAAGCAGAATAGAGCAAAAATATGGAGAATTAATGGTGAAGTATACAGCAAAGCAGGGTACACCAAAAATTAATTAAAATATTCAACTAGACATATCTGTATCTGTATCTGTGAAGTAGGGAGGGTGAGTATAGGCTCACAGCACTTGGGCCACATGTGACCCATTGTACATTCTCCCGAGGAGTTGTCCCCCTAGTATGGAGGTGTTTCCTTAGTTGACAGTGGCCAGTCAGAAATTCTACTAATAAACGTAGGTTTTTCCTGGTCATCACCAAATATTTCTCCGACGCCAGCTTCCCAAGGTCGCCCAGGGTGATCCTGGCAGGACTGCATCCTTTGATTCCTTCTCATCTCTCAAGTATTGAGCATGGGTGTAACGATTGGCTAGTTCCGCAATTGTCGAAGTCGTCAGGCCGTAGGTGTCACTGGGTCCTAAAATTTTTAGTCCAGCCGCTTCCTTGGCTAAATAATCGGCAATGCGATTACCTTTACTCCTGTTGTGCCCTTCAACTCACCCCATTACACAATTTTGTCGGCAGTAGAAAATCCACACTGAATAGTGTGATGATTATCTAGGAAGTCTTCAGTATCAAACATTTTTTAAAAGAAAATACCAGCCTTATGAAGTACATCTCATCCATGAATTTACTATTAATTTACTGAGGACGAACTTGACCGAAGAGCTGAATTCTGCCTGTATGTGATGAGCCAAAATGACAATTTAATTGAATTTTTAAACGAAGCAACGTTTTATTTAAACGGTCTTGTTAACTGATCGGAACCCCCGTTATTGCTTTGATGAAATTACAACTTCCAAAGACCTCAAAAAAACCAACGTATGGATTGGTATTGTGAGAAAAACAATTATTGTTCCATATTTTTTTATGAACATTCAACAGGAGCGTTATATCTGGATTTCCTACAAAATACATGAATTCCTGATCCGACCCAGCTTTTTCCTAATATTCAGATACCCACTAATTTAGACCGTATAATCTGGTTCCAGCAGGATGGCGCACCGCCACAACGGCAACGGTGGATAGGAAGAAGGGGACAAGTGGAATGGCCGGCTTTATCACCTGATCTGAGTCTTTCATACTTCTTTTTATTGGGTTATTTAAAATCCAAAGTCTACACAAACAGACCAGGAAATAACCGTCAACTGCAAAACTATAAAAGAAAAACATAACTATCTTACGAACAGGACTCAAATGGTTAGAGTAAACCATCACTATTCTAACCTATTTCAAGTAACCTCAGGTGTTCCTCAGGGGTCACACCTTGGTCCCTTATTATTCAACTTATTTATCAATGACATTATTCATTGTTTTAGGTATGGCAAAGCACTACTGTTTGCAGATGATTTAAAACTTTTCCTAATTATTCAAACATATTTTGATGCTCTCAGGCTTCAGTCTGATCTTGATAATCTATCAAACTGGTGCTCCTTAAATGGCATGGACTTGAATGCTATTAAGTGCCATGTCATGCGCTTTTATCGATCCCATGTACCTTCTACTACTTTCGATTATACCTTAAATGGTCATGTCTTGGAGTCTGTTAATCAAATCAAAGACCTTGGAGTTATTCTAGATCCCACCTTAAGCTTCAATCAACACATACCTACAGCTATCCATAAATCCATGAAAATGTTAGGTTTTATCAAAAGGCTAACCCACGATTTTACTGACACATCTGCAATTAAAGTCCTTTATTGTTCACTTGTCCGACCCCATCTAGATTATTGTTCTTCTGTCTGGTCTCCTCATTACATAAGACTCTGCAGGAACATTGAAAATGTCCAACACAATTTTCTTAGATACATGGCCTATAAATTGGGTATCTTTTGCGATTATGAATTGTTAGAGCATTTTCTGAACATCCCCTCCTTGGAAACTAGGAGGAAACAGAGAGACCTGACATTACTTTTCAACATTATCAATGGCAGATGCAGTTGTGCTGAACTTCTAGCAAAAATTAATCTTCATGTTCAAACCCGATCAACCCGACAGCAACAAACATTTTATGTACCTTTTTATCGTTCAAACAATACTTTCAATAGCTGTATTCCAAGAATGTTAAGATTAGCCAATACTCATAATGATCTTGAGATGTTTAACACCCCCTTTCATCACTTTAAAACTCAGTTACTGAATACCGAGCTTTAATGTTTTAATGTTAATGCTTTATTTAAGCTTATTGTCTATTGTCTATTGTCTTTTGTCTTTTTAAATTTTTAACCTCTTTTTTACTTATTCTTTATTGTATGACATGTAATTATTTCATATTTTTTCATTCTATTTTAATTATAATTTTAAAATTGTAATTTATACCTAAAATGGGCTTGCCCGTAAATAAATAAATAAATAACATAGCACTCGCTAAGCTACAGAATGTTAGAGACGAAAGTAATGCCCTGTTCAATAATTGTCTAACGATCAATGGTAAACAATTTAAACATTTATCGTAAATTTTGTTTTGTTTGTTTTCGTTAGTGTATATTATTATAGTAAAGTAATTGCATAACTATGTAATTTCATTCAATAAACAATTTTCATAATTTTTTTTTGCTTTTTTGCCCATCCACTACCAATTTGAACCAACGTGTTATACATCACCATTTATATTAGATTCTAATTTGAAAAAATAGTAAATTAAAATCGACCTTCTTCGGAAATTTCTAATTTTATTGTTTACTCAGCTAATAATGTTGACGTGTTTTCTCCACTTGTGGCATTGTAATATATTCATTTCAGGAATAAATAAAGATTCATCTCTCCAGCTATCTATCTCAATTTTCGATCTTTTCATATACAATTTACATGGGTATTGTGTTCAACGGTTAATTTAAATTTATTTTGAAATGAGACAGTGAAAGAATCATGGTTTACTTTTTTATCGAAAGTAATTTATTTATTTATTTCTGATAGCATGACATCTTTATAGTAAAGATAACCATGACATAAGATTTACATCTTAAGCCACATTAGTGAAAATTTATGTTGTGTGTGAGAATTCGACACAAATTTATGTGTGCGTATAAATTTATGCTAGTGTGAACGTGTTCGCTACGTACAAGGCCCCGCAAAAATTTTCGCCGCAGCCTACACACGCGATCCGTGGCTTGTCGGTTTTAATTCAGACATCACAGAGATTTGTGCCGAAACATCGTTCTAATGTAGACGTACTTTCCGCGAAAACCAAGATTGTGACGAATATATTTCCACCATGTCTGATTCAGTGATATTAATGAAGAGAAAATGTGCCGCTTTCATTGTTATGACCGCATTTGATTAAGAATAAAAAAGAGGAATCAGTCAAAAAAAACAGACACTATTGGATTAAGCATTTATATCAAGATTACTTCCTCCCAAGCGTAACTTTTTTTGTTTTTATTAAAATGCTATTTATCCTTTGGATCCCACAAAATACGTTGATTTTGATTTTGTTGAACGTCGTCTTTATTGAGAATCATTTTACCAACTACAAACTAGAAACCGCCACACACGTGCTGATCGTAGCTGCACATCGCACAACGTAAATAAATATTTATACCGACAGTTTGTCGAATTTGCGTCGAAAATATTTGTGCCGAACGCTACATTCAACGTACAACGTAATTTTTAGAACTTTAGTTCTTCACGTTAGGTTGGAGCAGCCGGAGGTCGCGGGGCAAAAGATCTGAGCGTTACGTTACGTTGCTGCGTTATGTGCCTTAAGCGCGAGCGCTTTCTCCTCAGTCTCTCTCTCTCTCTCTCTCTCTCTCTCTCTCTCTCTCTCTCTCGTTTACGAAGCAGCGATTCATAGGCTTCAGAGCTAGTCTCTCGGCGCAAAATGTTGATTGTCAGCATACATTGTATTATTAATTACAGTTAATATTTTTCTAGCTTCAATATGAATTAAATTATAGTTTTTAGAAATTAGTGAAAGTGTTTAGAGTGTATAATATAACATAAGTGCAAGGTGAATATTATGGAAAGTACTTCGAGTGGAAGTGAATCAACAGAAAAAGAAAATGGCAAAATTTATATCATATGTTTTATAATTAATACTACTGTATATTTTTGTTAAATGAAGTTTCATCCAGAGTAAAATAAATTCTTATATTAATATGTGTATTTATTTATTGATCCAAAAAATTTGATAATTGCTTAAAAGGAACTAAAGTTCTTACCGTGTGTCCCGCGACACGTTCTTCAATTTTTACCAATAGGACGCGGCTTTGGTAAAAAAGGTGCCTATATATGTTCAAGAAGATGACATATAAAGTTTTTTAAGCGGTATAACTCCTATTTTTGACGTTTGACCTGCCGTTGGAAAGAGCTTTATACATTTTAATCTATTTTCAACAACTTATACTGATGTGTTTGGAACTCTTGCAAATGGGTGTTAAAGTAGTGAGCTGTTATTTGAAATTGCATCAAAAACATGATCCTTTTGACCTCGTTATTTTTTGTTTAAATTCAAATTATTATAAGCACGTTATTAAATGAAAAAAACACCTTTGACATCCATATAATATATAAATTTATACAGATTAACGCCAACGCAACATTGTAAATTATTTGATGTTTGATCTTTTATACAAGCAATATTATGCACTAATTGCTCATGTTTTCATTCATTTTACGATGTTATTTTGTGAAAAAAACAAATGTGGGACTATAATCTTTTAAATTAACATCAACTAACAAGATAAATGAGTCATATCGAAAAGTTTGGATTATTTAGACTGGAGACTGGATGTATGAAACAAACAGACCTCCACATCTTAGTTCGTAGTGTAATTCGTTTGTCTCAAAAAATACTGTATCTGAGCTAGATATTCATTTTGTAACTTTTACTATCTATAACACGGCAAGGAATTATGCAGAAAATTTGTCAATAAAATTTGCTGTATGAGAAGACTAAAAACTCTTGCTAAAAATTTTGAACACGTTCTACATTCCCCAGGCAACATTTTAATTTGTAAACTAACCAACAACAAATTGCTGCAACACCCAACGTAATCATAATATAAGGTTAATACACGCTTGTTTGCTTACAGTTTATTCCCGTTATGAATAATTCCAACATTATCATATTTCCAAATAAATTACAATAAATTCCGGGTGTTAAGTAGGTACACAGTCCTTATGTGTAGTAGAATTAAAAAAGATTTTAAGTCAAAAACCAAGGAGAAATGTCTGTATACAATAAAATGTAATGTCAAATAGGATATTTAAATTAACGCCACCAATATTTTATTGAAATATGAATTTATCATCACTAGATATTATACTGGGATAAAGATTTTTGCAGTCTTGAGCCTAAAATATATTATTGATTGTCTAGTTGTCGAATTTTTTTATTAGTTGAAACGCTACCGACACATTGAATCAATGTATGGTAGATAATTGTACAGTTTTTGAAGTTTTTTCTAATTGGGTAATAAAATTCCTACGCGTAATTGGTCTAAAGGAACTACTACTTCCTGAGACATTACTCAGGAAGTAAGTAAAAGGATGGGGGCACAATATATCTTCTAGGTCACCCCAACTTATTCATACAAACAAAAAAAGTCAGAAATCCAGATTGAGCAGTAGGAATTTCTAAATAGTGTCGAAACCACAACGTATCTTTTCTGTGTAGGTTTCAACTCATTTTTCACCAAGGATTTTCCGAATTCAGAGTATTAATTGTACAACATATATATTTCAACAAAACCCGCTATTTCTAGAAAAACAAACTACCATAAATATGCACAAACATTTGAAAAATGTCATCGCCTTTATCCTGAAATAAAATAAATCAAATCGCTCACCGAAAGCTGTCCGGATTTTTGCTGAATCTGTATTTATCTAACACAAAATTCTTCCAATGCCACGCCATCAGGAATACGGGGAAAGGGAAAGAGAGCCAACATACAAAAATCCCATTCTATTATGTTTTAACTATAACTCAGTTTGATATTTCCTAAGTGTTGCAAAAATTTTTGATCCTATTATTTGTAAATAACTCGTTCTACAAAACTAACTTTTTGAATTTCCTGTGCAGAAACAAGTAATAAAAATCGGGGAATGAGCCAGGAGAATATGCTGGATGAAAAAGCAGTTCATAGCCCAATTTATGAATTGTTGTCCCAATCCCATCAGGTCCCTTCTTTTAGTATGAGGCATTACGTTTGATTTGGTGGGACTTATATTCATCGTTACCCCGCCAATTTGTTGATATGTTCAGAGCCTGTTGCATGCGTTCTCTGACTGTGATATTGAATTTGCCTCGTGTTATGATGACCAGATAATATGTACCCTGGTTCCACGCTTGCTCTAAAAGCGCTTTCAGACGAGACACTTTCTGGGCGGCTACTAGTGTCTGAAAAGAATCGCGCGGCTAAAAATACATTAATATAAATAGAAGCATTCACACAAGACACAGATAAGGAATAATGTATTTTTAGCCGCGCGATTCTTTTCAGACACTACAGACACTTTGTGGCCGGCTACTAGTGTCTGAAAATAATCGCGTGGCTAAAAATACATTTATATAAATAGACGCATTCACGCAGACACAGATAAGGAATAACGTATTTTCAGCGCGCAATTCTTTTCAGACACTAGTAACCGGCCACAAAGTGTCTCGTCTGAAAGCGCTACAGGGATCGTACACAGGTTAATGAGTATAATGCTGTTTGTCTTTTGGTGGGTTGTGAAGGATCCACGTATCGTCCACGGTAACAAAGCGGCGCAAAAATTGATTAGGTATGCGGCAAATAATCGTCAAATACTGTAGGGCTACTCAATGGCGAAACTCATACTGCGGATAGCTTTTTCAAATCATAATTCAAGTTTAATAGGACGAAATTATGTTGAAATATAGATAGTTAACGTTTTGTATTCACATATTTCATAACCTCACAATTTGAATGAAAGTTTCTTCAATAGTAGTATAGTTAGTTTGTTGGTATTGAAAGGATTTGAAATAAATCTGTAAGAGAGATAATTTCTAGTTCTTCTTACGGGATTTGTGAGCCAAATGCGGTTCTGAACTATAACACCGTCAACGATTCAAGTAACTGCACGTTTTTGCTTAATAAAAACTCGAGAGGCGTTGCTGAAATTTCCACAAATTGTTGTTCCATAGCTTAAATGGGAGCTTAAACGAGAAAGAGAATATTTTTAGAGCGGTCTGGAAAGAAGTTTCTCATGCGGAGACTCACTCTAAATTACAGAGGAAGCTTTACCACACAGGCGTTTCTAGTTCTTTAATCATATTATAAATAATAATAGTTGATAATTATTGTCAATATTCATTTATTTCAATTGAAATCATACTAAACTAAATATATACAGCACCGTTAATAACTAACTGCCAACTAAAGTGCAACTAAATTGCTCACACTAAAAGAGGAAGGGGTATAATTATTGAAAGCTACTTAAGCTATGCTTCCAATAGTTGCAAAATTTCGGCATTTGGAGCGGAAGTTAACAAACTCTGGGGTTTGTCGCATTCCACGATTGGGATGTGCGAAGTAGAAACATATTTCGCGTGATTAAAAAATCAATCTGCAATTCAATGGACGTAACCAATACAATATACAGTTTCAGTCGGATTAATTTTACAAAAATGTCACATAAAAACTGTATTTGGAGCTCTTATTAAAAACCTCTGTTGTAACTGTATAAAAAGATAAAGAAAACAAGAGTAGGATAATTTCGTCTCGTCTGGCTTGGGTTGTTTCTCAAACAAACTATTCAATCATTTCTTGGACAAAGTTACTTTGTCAAAAAAATAATCGATAACAAATTTTGTAAAAGACATGACATTCCCAATTCAAAGAATATTAGTTTTAATAACTCTTTTGATGAGAAAACTATATATTCTTTGGGTGATTTTCCAAACTTCATTAATTGCAGAGAAGCATGTCTCCAGGATAATTTAATTGGAAAAAAGTGGAATCTTTTATTGGTTATTCTGAATTGAACTGTCCGACATTCTTATGAATAACTTGCCATTTAGCATTCCAGTCGAAAGCCATATGCCGTGTAATTAGTGGTTCGAATTGAAAAACTTCACATAATATTGGAATCCCCTAGACGGCAAGTGAAAAAACTGTGGTGAATTAAAAGAACTAATTAAATGACCAGAAGTAGAAATTTATGTCGATATACAAATTTATTGGTTGGTTCACAGCAAAACTGAAACATTTTTTTGTTCAGAAATTTTAGTTTGAAAACCACTGAAAAACTGTTTTCATTTTTTTTTAAATAATAGCTCTTGAAATGGAATGTAATTTTTGGTTGAGCAATTAAACTATATGCAAACAGGCAATATGCAAATGTATATAATACTTGAAATAAATGGTAAACATGGGTTTAGTCTATCTCTAATAGAACTTAATCGTCCATCTAATCAAATACGGAAATCAACATCTATGAAGGCCGGTAAACAGCCAAAGGGTATAGGGGAAAGTCCTGTACTACCGGACACTAAAGATATCTTCAATTTACACTGGCTCGAAAAGAAAGAGAATAGCCAAAAGACCAAGGCCTCAAGATAAAAAATTACCGCGAAACATCAAACAAAATAGTAAAGAGACCTTTGTCGAAGGATTCATTGATTAGAGAACATAAAAAATTAATCACCACATGTCATCTGCAATGTTTGGAAATAACTGATAGTGGAAGTTTTGTTTTGAATGCTGAGTATGGTTCGCACCAGCTTAAATTTATCTAAAAGTCTAAGGATGAAACTATAAGAGATTATTTCAGAAGGAGCGAGGAAAGAAAGGGCATCAAGTTCGTCTGGGTTGAGATCAATAAAGTTTGATGAACGAGTTTTGTTCCTTAAATCATTAATGACAGATCAAGCTTCTCTGGAAGAATTTTTAGCTCTGGAGATGCGATTGTTGTAATAGTTTATTTTTATATTTAATAGTTTTCTGGCACTATATTTTATAGTTATTTATATAATTGTTTAAAAAAGTAAGGGGGCACAATAGATATTTTAGGTTTCAGTGAATGTCACCCCAATATACATACATAAGTCTAACAAATTTTTGAATTTTGAAAATGAAAAAAGGAGTAAACAACATTTACGTAATGATATAAGACTATCAATATAAAATATGAGATTAAGGATGAATTCTTTGTAAAGAAGGATTAACCTTTTGGTCAAAATATGTATTTGTGTCCCTTATCCGTGCACTAAGCTGTTAGTAGCATGTGAAAGAAATGATTCTTCTTCAATCTCTCCCTTACTAAAAATATCGTAGGGAAGGTTCTTGACTTGCCGATTTCGTAACAGTGAGATTTATCTCGGATTAATTTTATTCCTCTTTCCTCGAGATTCTCTCCTTCTGTATTCGATCACAAAACGCCAAAAAAAATATTGTAATAACTTTCCCCTGTCTCTCTCCTTTTAAAAGCAGGGATAACTGTTTCTGCACTAACAACTTTTATATGTCGGGAAATTTTATCGTTTTACATAACTCAGTACTGAAATCATTTTAGCGTGGTGGAAAACCTTTCACGAGTTTTTTTCTGTTTAAAGAATTGCAAAGGTCTAGAAGTTTTAAGCCAAATAGAATTTTTGAGGTGAGGGAAAGTAGTTGACTGGAATAGATTGAATGGGATATTTAGGAAAATAAACATATAGAATCAATATACGAATTGTTGGAAGTTGAGTTTAGATATTATGAAAATAGAAACATTTTTGAAAATAAGTAAATATTCTGGAATCTACGATGTTTAGAAGAAATCACTTTAAAAATTATGTAGAGATACAAAAATATCATTTAAACTGAGTGGTGTATATTTTTTAACAACTGTGAACAACTAAAAAAGTATTTGGTGCACAAAAACAAAACAGAGGAATAAACATTTAATGGATATAACCTCATTTTGAGAAAACGGTTTATCAGGGCTTCTTAATGGCAAGTTTCTGAAGCTGGTTTTCTACTTTTCAAAACGTGAGTGTTGATAGAGTTGATTTAAAACATTATGCATGTATTTATGTATATTGGAATGACATTCACTGAAATCTATTGTGTCCCCTTACTTCGACTTCTTCCTGAGATAATTTTGAGATGCAATTTATATCTATTTTTCGGGAGAATTTTAGGATATCTGCGTTGTGCCCTAGTATTCTGTATTGTGCAATTCGCAAGTATGTGGATAAAGGTTTCTTCTTCCATGCTACTAAATCTACATCTTCTTTTTCCACTATTTTGAGCGACAATATTCCGTTAGGATCCCTGTTAGAGCTCTTAGTGCAGTTTGGCTCTGATTTAGACACCCAAAAGTATATTTGATTGTTTTCGGCTTCGTCTATTTTTTTCAATATTACATTGCAGCTGATACCGCAAAACGCTTCTGGCCTATCCACCACTCTCCTTTACATTCCGACAATGTCACTTCATTTTAGGAGATAGGTTTATCTTCTTATCTTCACCTGATGTAGCTGTGAATTTCCATGATTTTTTTCCATTAACAAAGAATTACCGAACTTCCCCTATTAAAAAGGTATGAAACTGTAACTAACAAGTGCGATATGGTGGATAGTGAATCCAAGAAAATATTCGAGGTACGGTTGTGAAGAATAGGTTTGAGAACTTTGTACGTGAAATGTGTTGGTACTGATTGAGTTACTAACTGGCAACTTTTCTTAAAATTAGTTACCGGTAAATGTGAGTGTGGGTTTGTGAAAAACTTTCCAATCAAAAAAAATATACACTTAATTACAGTTTTCTCTTAAATTGTTGTATTTATTGCAGCGTGTTACAGAAGGCGTTATAATAGTATAAAATCTATCATCTTCGATATCTATCAAAAAATGATTGCCCTTGGGGATTGAAACAAAAAAAATATTATTTAAGGTTCAGAAGTTATATTCAGTTTTATTTTTACAGTGACAGACATGTATATAGGTACATTTATCTCCCAGAAGAAAAGTTCCCTGTCCCTTCAACGAGTATATTATTGATATTTATAGATGATTTCATAGAAATAAATATCCGAAAAGGAGATTTATTGGTAATAAAATTGTCAAATTTAAGCGGTAAAAAATGCAAATTGCTGAAAAAACGTTTAGTTTTAAGAAGAATACAAATCATTAAATGCGTAGGTTTGTGCCGACCGATAAAACATCGGATTGTTATTTGATTTCAAAATCTGAATAAAATTCCGAATAAAGCAAAATATCAATTCTCTGCTTTCTTTAAAGGAATGAAATTGTATGGAATCATGAAAAAATTGTCAAATATTAGATATAGCCAAAAATAATTTTCTCAGTAAATATAGTGTGAAACATATTTGGAATTTTATGAGAAACTGGGACAATAATACAAAAATAGAAAAATGGATTTTTAGCAAAAAATGAGAAAAAGATATTCAAAAGATAGATATTGATTCAATACGTAGCATTATGAATTAAATAATTTGAGGAGAGAATTCTCGTTAGTCTTACTTAAATACATGTAAGAAGTTAACAATTCAAATTTTGACACACATGAAATGAAGTTATTAACAGTTAACAAGTTAATTAATATCTCAGTTCATTGGTGCTGTCATTCAATAGAAGCAAATTTAGTTGACAACTGATCTGTCGTAAGAATTTGGCACTGGTCTAGATTTAGAGCTCAAGCAAAATGCGTACTATTAAGAGACCCAAAATATGAAGTTGCAAATGAATAGATACAACTAGGCAGCTCTCCACTATTAAATAACAATTGTCATGATCATTCAGTATAGTTTTCTTTGGTTTCCTATATCATTGCACAGCTATAGGTACTGATATTAAATGGAAAACAAATATCCAGGATATCCCCACAGGGCTAATTATACTTAAGCTTTAATATTTGTATTAATATCATATCTCCTCCTTTTTTTATCATAAATATTAAGTCAATAACAAGGTAGGTCACTTTTATGCATAGCCAAAATATTAAATATCAGGTAGGCATTACAACATTTGATTATAAAAGTTAAAAGGGTTGAATGCAGATTGAATTTATTGGACTACGTAATACATTTGATTTGTGCAGATGGCGTAGCACTTGCGAAATGTCAGTGTAGCTTGAACAAACAATAGACTCCGTTTCACATAAGAACTGGGAGTCGGACACTTCGACCACGGGTCAGGTACCTGTTTTAAGTACACCGATTAAGGTTGTGTTCTAAGAATTAGAACAAACACTATTTACTTAACATAATATTATTTATTATTGAGGTGAATAAGACATAATTTTTACAAAATCTTTTTGTGATAAAAGGCCATTTCTATATTCTGCTATCTTAGCTTTAATAAAATCTTTTTTTTCTGTATTTTTTGGTGGAACATTTTGAGGAATTTATTTTAATATATATCTATGTTTCTGCTTGAAAGTTTATCTAAATATTTACAAAATTAAACAAACTGGGGGAGAACTAAAAAAATTAGTATTAAAATGAGAATGAAATGATTCACACGCGTTTGTGGTCCTGTACATAGGTACTATCTGTTACAAGCCCTCATACTTGGGGGAAAATTACTTTCTTCATCGATATAATCGCAAAGCTTCGATTGACTCAGATTACTGGACATTATTGAATGAATTTCTTAAGAAAAAAAGTTTCCTACTTCATGAGGATCTAAAAATGGAAAAAATAATTTAAGAAAATTGCCTATTTCTGAGTTTTTGTTCCTATATTCTGTGACATCCCAAATTTTGAATTTTACGATAGCACGATTGGCACAAATGGAATCTACTTTCTATAATTTTCATATTCGGCCACATCATTGAACAAGCGTTATGAATTTGCCAATTCAAAATCAACGCCTTCCTTTTCAAAGCATTGCTAACCTTTTGCCTTTTAAGAGTAGGTACTATCTTCCATGTGATTATGCTCTAGATGTGTTTCTAAGACAGTTATTTCGTCTTCCTCGGTATACATTTCAGAAGAACACTTTCTATTACCGAATTTTTCCGCATTCTGCTTGATACATGAGCTTTAGAAAATTTAAAATTATCTAGGTAGTAACAATAATTTGTGTCTTTTTTCACTAATAGACTTCAAATCCATTTTTGGTGCAGTTACACTTCTTAAACAAACTAAATTGACTAGATACTTATGAAGGATAAGGATGCTTACTAGAACGTTGCTGGATTTAAACTAATATTTTAAAATTTGATAGAAATTCGCAAGTGTCGAAAACTACCCAGTATCACTACCCTAATTATATTGTAATTATCTCTGAAGAATTCCATTAAATCGATTAGAAAATAAAATTTTATCCTGGCCGAACTGAAGGGTAGGCTTAACTTGACCTTTTTCAAAAAAGGATCAATGCAGGTACTCGTGGTCCAAAGCCTAAGGCTTTGACCAATATTGATGATCAGATATTGTTATGTGCAGCTTCTTCGCGCATACGACTGAACTTCTAGACTTCTAGTAGGTTCTTCTTATGCGAAACAGAGTGTACCCCATATCATAGTGCAATTTTTTATTTGGCTTAACGTATGCTGATTATGCTGGATGCTAAGCATCTACCTAGTATTGATGATGAAGCAAATACACCGAAATGGGTCTGTGAGTTCCAAATCAAATGGAGTAACAGAATACCGTTTTCCGATAAATGTAATTAAATGTTCGTCGGGGCATTTAGCCTGGAAGATAGTTGTTAAAAAATATACGTAGAATCCGGAGAACAATCTCTTCATTATCGTCAGATGCAATTGACTCTTACACATGCAGCAGCCATTGCACAAGACACCACAAGACCCATTCATCCTCAAACCTTCTGGGATCAACCTCCAGACGAAAATGATCAATTTACCAACAGAAAACCATATTACGAACGATTATGACTCACGCCGAAGAGCCTGAATCTAAATGCTCCCGATACATTTTCTAATGCAATATCCTACCCTCCACCTTGGACACTAAAACGTTTACCTTGCAATACTCAACTCCTACGCTACAAAAAAAAATGAGACGAATAACTTCATAATCAAAAATAAATTTCTGGAAATTACTGATCGGTTTTTTAAAGGTTATTCTCATATTTATATAGACGCTTCTAAATCCAACGACGGAGTAGGATGTGCTTCTATTACACCCAAAAATCAGTTTTTGTTTAAGCTTCCAATGCCCTACAGTATATTCTCTGCAGCCTGAAGCTTAACAACTATTTTGATACTCACGGATTCTTTAAGTTCTGTTTCGTCAATTCATCATTTATATCCAACTCATCCCTTCGAAAAGCTTATAAAATGCGAACTTGAAAAAATTCAAGGTGACTCAAGAAACATTCAACTCATCTGGATTCCATCCCACATTGGCATTAGTGGCTGATAAATGTGCGCGTCTTGCAGTGAATAGTGATAACTAGGGTACAGTTATAAAATATTCCAGCAGTGACTTAAAGTCTTTTATAAAAGCAAAGTGATCGGTATATGTGGCAAAACGAGTGGCATCGCAGTGATTCAGTTCTGAGACGTGTAAAATCGGTCGTTACGCCTTGGAGAGGTAGCCATCTAAGTCGACTTAATCAGGTGACTCTTTCACGATTACGACTGGGACACACTAGGTTAACTCATTCATTTTTAACGACCAAAACAGAATGTCCCCAATGGGATACATGTGACGAAATATTATCTGTGATACACAAATTAATTGATTGCAGCAAATATAATCTGCAACGCAAAACACATGATATCCCTATTAATCTGAAAGAGTTGCTTGGTGAACATTCTCCAATAGACAAGCTAATAAACTTCCTTAAGGATATCGATGTTTTAAATTGTATTTTGTAATTTAGCTCGATATGATTGATATATTGTTCAAAATTTTGTACTTGCTTAATTTTTATGTTGCAATTACTGTATAGTTCCGATATTGTTCAGTCGCTAATAACCTTTTGGTGGATGCGGCTAATTTTCAATAAAAAAAATGTTCAAGAAAGCTTCCATATAAAATTAGACATTTTGTTTAATTTAGTAGCCACTGTACCGAAGAAAATAATGTAAATACATTATATATACAGTGTGGAAACCACTTTTATTTTTATTTTTACAGTCATTAAACACATACCTACATAAAATACCTGATGTATTTGATTTTAATACATTAAAATAAATGCTCAAAATGTTCTCCACCTAGTTGTTGGCAATAGCAGTCTCCTATTGAACTCCTCCTTAACTTTGTTCAAAGTTTGAGGTGAAATATTCCGTATTTTTGTAGTTATCCTGTCTTTGAGGTCTACAATGCTAGTTGGTTGTGTTGCATATACTTTGTTCTTGAGATAACCCCACAGAAAAAAACCTGACGGCGTAAGGTCTGGTGATCTAGCTGGCCACTCAATAGTACCTCTTCGTCCAATTCATTTATTGGGGAAGATTTCATCTAAATAAGTTCTCACCATTAAAGCATAATGGGGTGTAGCCCCGTCTTGCTGGAACCAAACATTTTCATTCGGTAAGCTAGGATCTATTGCGTTGTGATATAAGTTTGCCAACGCAGGAATAACTTCATTTCTAAGCATATTTAAATATTTTTCAGCTGTCAAATTTCCATCCATAAATAATATAGGACCAATAATATGGTCGCCTATGATACCGGCCCAAACGTTCACCTTTTGAGGGTACTGAGTATGTGTCTCACGCATCCAATTAGGATTCTCTGCTGACCAATATCTACAGTTCTGTCGGTTTACCTCTCCATTCAATGTGAATGTTGACTCGTCAGAAAAAAGAATGGTACCAAGAGCTATCTCATTTCTGTTCAGCTTATTCATCAATCTTTCGCAGAAATCCATTCTACGATCTGGATCGTCTTCTGTTAACTCCTGCACAAAAGTTAATTTGTAGGGATGAAGTTTTTCTTTATGAAGACATCTTAGAACAGTTGTATGACTAACATTATTTTCACGGGCAATTTGACGTGTACCTACTTGAAGTTGGATTCTCTTCGACACTTAACAAAATATTCACTTTCACATCATCATCAACGAAGTGTGTGATTTTCTTTTCAATGGTTTGACATGTCCAAGTTTTCTGAATTGTGCATGAATTTTAGACACAGAACTTTGTGAAATATTAGGCAATTCGGGATACCTGTGATTAAATAAGTTCGCCACTTCAACTTGACTTCTGCCATTATCCCCGTACCCGATCATCATTAAAATCTCAATTCGGTGAGTCTCAGTTGAATATTTCATTGTTATGTCGACAAGGAAAGAGTGTTTGACAAAGATTTTACTTTTTCAGTATAAACTGTCAACACATCAACAATTGACAGAATAGAAAACAATCCACATTATATACCGATTGAAAACAATCCACATTATTTACCGATTTTGTTTAATTATTGGCGTTCTTAGGCAATTTTTAGGTATTTATGATAAAATTCATGGTCGTAGCAGGTTCTGTTTAATATAAAAATACGTCTAATAATTAGTTAGTTTAGATTTTTGATAAATCCATATTTAGCTAATTTACAAAAGTACGAATATTTCAAGTGTAATAAATTATTAATTTTAAAATTTCACCCTGTATAATTCATAATTGACCATACATTATTTCGTTTGTTGGAATCGGTCCATTAAGAGGATCACCCCGTACATTTAAATTTATTTTTACATAACGCACAACTCAATTCAAAAGTTGACGTGTCTCGGCATTTTTTATAATTTTCAAAAATAATGACAAAAAGAATTTTATTCCATAAGTGGTTTCCACACTGTATTATCCCCAACCATACATAATAAAAAAGGAAATATATTAATGGTTTGGTACATAAAACCAACATGGTCTGAGAGATATCTCAATTTCTGCTTTCACCGCCATATATCTCAAAATAAATCAATCTTCATAGGTTTAGCCGATCGAGCAATACAATTATCTGATGTCGAATATAGAAAGGAGGCTATAGAAAAAGCAAAGCAGGAATTGGTAGTGAATAATTATACAAAACCATTAATTCATTCTATTTTTAAAGGAAGAATCCATAAATTTCACAATATGTCAACAACATAAAACTAAGAAAACACAAGCTATTAGCGGTTTTCTAACTCACTACCATATATTTCCAAGTTATCAGCACAAATTAAGAAAATAGATATGTTTGAGCTAGGAAGCAGTTAATTTATTGAATTGAGACTAGCATTTACAAAAACCAACAAGACTAATGCAATATAATATGAAATCCCATGTAATCAGTGCTCAGGAGTATATAAAGGACAAGCAAATTAACTAAAAACAAAATGAAAGGTGGCGAATGGAATCCGCACCCAAGGGAAACCAAATCACTCACAAAATGAAAGGCCATAAGTATGAATATTAATACTTTACGTAAACATGAAAAGAGACGAAAAATATATTAAACTTTTCAAATACAAAAGTTTTTAGAACTGCGAGCCCCACCCCTGAAGAAAATTTAGGAAATATTTATACACAATGGTTTGAACAACATTATTTCAATCTTAGCAAATTTTATCAAAACATACTAAGTTAGTACCAAAGGAGAGATTTTAAAGAAATTTATTGCTTCACAATTTGTTTTATTAGCTAGGTTTTGCTCAATTTGCATCTCCCTCCTAAATTTGAAGCGAGTTTTCACTGCAGGAACTGAAAATTTTCATTTCATTTCATTAATTTGATTACCTGCTGTATGCAGTAATATGGCTACCGAAGCCCAGCAATTTTCGTTTTATATCACAGATTTCTAACCCTTCTTTGGATTGTCATACAAGGGTTTTTAGTTTGCTATACTGCAAGCGCCAAAAGTGATGGTGAGCCCGCCCCCATGCGCACAAACTCATTTTCAATGTTACCTCCCACTACAGCTCTTGCAAGACTTATAAATGCTCTGCACATAAGCGTATCATTAGTTGTCCTCCAATTCTGTTGGCGTTTGGCATTGTCTGAATCATTTTTGTGTGGCTTCTGAAAAAATGTCATCGCCTAACAAAAAACCAGTTATCAAGAGTCAGGCACGTGAAATAATTTTTTCAAGTGTTCAAGTATTTTCAAAGTGTCAAATGTCAGTCGGATACGTTGTCAAATATGAAAGATAAAACATTAAATAAATTTCACCCTACCATCCGAATTTGAATCCCATTGAACTCATGTCTAAAACAATGTGTCCCAAAAGAATGTAACTTTTAAATTGGGAGATGTGAGGAAACTGGCGGAGAGTTTGATCAAATCACTTTCGAGCAATGACAAAAGCGTTACCGACATGTAGTAGATATAGAGCGGAAATATTGAGAAAATGAAACATTCACAGATGTTCAACCAGAGGTAAATCCAGTGATTATAAATTTAAATGACGATAGCAGCACAAGCTCAATCAGCAGTGAAGATGGAGCATGAGGCTTAACTACTAGTTTTCAAAAGTAGGTTCTGGAAGTGTATTTCATTGCGTGCTCGAACAAAGCTATTATGTTTTCTCCTTATTAGCTGGTGAATGTCGATATTCACAAATTTCTGATGTTGAGCAAATAAATTTTCAATATCAGTCCGAAGCATGTTTAATAAAAATTGGTAATTTTACCAAAGTCTTTCATTATCCTATATTCTTAGAATCTTTTGTGTTCACTTTTGATCTCAATAAACTGTGAAACAATAGGAAAAAAGTAATTAAGCATTCTCGTCTTCTTGATAGAATAAATCAGATCTAAACACCGATTCTAAAGTCATCCGAATAGAATTTTGAGATAATAGACATTTTTCCGAGAAGAGGAAAACAAAAAAAGCGACTGTGATATTAAAATTTTTTAATTTTAATACCGCTATTGCAATATCTACTTAAATTGCGAGATAAATTTGTAAAAGAATCGCTCTGTATTGATATTTGAATAAAAAATTGTTTTTCTTGAAACGCGAGTAAAGAATATATCTGTTAAATTACATTATTTTCTTTGAGAACTTTGTACAACTGTCGCAAAGTTTGACCGCCGTTTGGTATTCAATTTATTTAATATTGCAAACGTTACAAAAGAAGAGAATACACACAACAACAACAAGTGAAGCTCGGCGAAAATCCTTTGATGTAGAAAGGACAAAAATAAATAACCTTGAAGGTGACAGCTAACTCTGGCATACACTGAGAAGCATGGTAAATACATCATTTAAACCTACAACCTACAAGCAAACTTTAATCTTATTTGGATCTGTGAAGACAATAAGCAAGAGGCCCACATGTGATCGTATAACATATTATGACGACTAATTAAAAACATGGCGTCTATACATCTAAGCGTTATGTGGAGATTGAAAAAGCAAATTCGCCGAAGCATATTAGATTTATGAGAAAACTCGTGGATTTTGCAGTACGATAACCACCGTAGTTCCGTTATGAGACTCCGTCGACCTTTTCCTCTTTCCTAATGTACCACACTTTCCTCGAGGCACCCGTTTTAAGTCGATAGAAGACGTGAAAAAGAATACTGAAAACGATTTCTGAAAACCTGGATAAATGTTTTTATAGCTGGATTATTTGTTGGCGTGAATATACTATAGAATTTTTACGATAAAAGACGATGACGTCATTTTTAGTTACTTTCCTGCTTATCAGAATAAATATTAATTTACTAACCGTAAATACAATTTATCCTCAACAGCCAGGACAATTTACAGGTAACGGGTTGGCAAAACTTCAAGACGTTGTCAGACCAACTGGTAAAATTCCCCAGTTTGTTTTGACGTTTATGGACATTCGATCATCGTCTAATATTTACAAGTTTTTTTTGGTGCTTTTAAATTCATCGCTTCTTCAAGATTGAAAAACAGTTATTTTCATAACTAATTATTTAGGCAAATCTGCAGTGTGTAGTTAATAAAATGCTGAAGCATCTGAACAGTAAATGTCAAGAGATAGTAACATCTTTGTTAAGATATTTTGAACGATAATGACGAAATGGGGGTCCGCTTCTCCCGCTTACTATTTTAAGAGACGTAAGTGATAGTATTCGCTATTTGTACATTATTATTAAGAACTGCCAATCTGAAATCAGATTGACTTTTCTAGTTTTCGTAAAGTAAAGAAAAAAACTACAGCTTGGCAATATCACAGTATTTTGTTTTTTATCGTAAATGAACTATATTTTCTACAATTAATTTTGATAAATAATACTTATTTTGTGGATCATTCACCAATTCCCGATACGTTTTGTACTACCTAATATTTCTAAGCCAATAATAATCAATAACGGCTTTTCCTAAAAAACACGTGCGAAAATAGATTTTTTTCTCTTTTGAATATCGCGATATATAAACTTTTTTCTTCACTTCACAGTGTAATAATATTTCTTCATTTCAGAGAAAATTATATAAAGCCTCAAAAAATTTACATAGCTATTTGTAATGGTTGCAGGAATCGGCCATATCGTATGCATGAAGGCAGAAGGTGTGAAAGAACGGCGTATTTCTGTAGGTAAAACGTTTTCGTTTTTCTTTAAAAAAGTTATCTAGAATAAGATAAAAAAAAAAAGATGAAAAAGTGATATTAAGCAGAGGACAAGAATGGAGCAGCCAACTGGATAAAAGATATTTATTTGAGAACTGTACAGCCGTTGGCACAGGATCGGCTTAAAAAATGGTTAAGAACCCTATACCGTTTCTGCCTCCTTTCTCTTTCTCTGGCGCTTTCCACAAAAACATTTTAATATTTTTTAAAGATATAATATAATTTGATCAAGTTTCCAATATCTTTCAATATTAATTGGCTTCTTTAGGTATTTTATAAACATTATAAAATATCTTGAATGTTAATAGTCCTTATTAATAGATATCGCAAAATAATAATTATTTTAAAGCTTTATAAAATTTTGAAAAATATTCACCAAAGACACTGACCGTTCAACTGAGAAGCAACAACCACTTCCCGTCCTATAGGGACCGACGGATATTGAATTACACTTCAAAGTCAAACGGAGTTAGCCTACAAGATATATGACATCAACCATTCTGGTTTGCAAGTAGAAGGGACTTGTACTGATGAGGCGCGAATACACCGAAACCGTTCTACAAGTTATGTTGTCTCTTCTAATTGCAAACCAGAATGGTTGGTGCTAAATATCTTGTAGATATGCCAACCCCGTTTGACTTTGAAGTGTAATTCAATATCCATCAGGGCCTATGGGCCCGGGAAGTGGTTGTTGTTTTTAGTTGAACGGTCAGTGTCATTGGAAAATATTTTTAAAACTTTATGGAGCGTTAGAATAATTGTTATTCTGCGATATCTATTAGTAACGCGCTTTATTAAATACTACAATATTACAGGAAACTGTAATAATACTTATTTATCCTCATTAATATCCACATTTGTTTATTGAATAATTTTCATAAATGACGCCTTAACTTAGTATACTGTCATTAGCAGTAGAGGGATGTTTAAGATCTTAAATGTTATTTTAATAGATAGTAGAAATACAAAAATTAACAATACTATTAACATTTCTTGTCATTTCATTCAAATTAAAAGCAATGTGATTTTTTTTTAGGTTTTAGGTAAGCAAATATAGATATTTATGTAACAAGTGTGTAAAGTAAATTAGACTTATACCAGTAAAAATTCGTTTGTAGACAGAAGTAGTAGTAAACAAAAAGACCTGTATTCTGCGGAGTTCTTTATACTTGAATGATAAGCATGAACTAGCAAAGAGAGGGGTTGGAGTCCCCCGAGACCTTTTTGCGGTATCTACATAAATATACCATTGGAAAAAATATGTAAAGATACTAAAGCTAAAAGTTCTGACCATTTTGGAAATATCTAGTAGGGATATACTTGGAAAACCAAGACCCAGTGAGATCAAAGATTTACTTTTAGTTTCGTTTTTCTCTCCAAGAGAATATTCCTTATACATAGAAAACTTAAAAGACTAAATATATTAGCTGTCTATATTGATGGAATTGAGTGACATGAGATTTAAAAGCTTTACAAGTGCTATAAATCTTTCACACCCCAAATAGCCAAACGGGATTTTAGCATTTCAAAAAAAAGGAATGAAAACTGAAGGAGAGTAGTTGTAAGTAGAATGTTTTTTCTGAAATGCATTATAGGTTCATTTCTCATATTGACACACCCTCCTATTCTATTTGATGATAAAAGAAGAAACTATTAAATATATTTAGTTCACCTATTTTAAATGAAAAACATCAACATACGATTTACAAAAATGACAACTTTGAAAATCAATAGGATGTGGCCTACACAGTTGCGCTAAAGTATTTTAATAAGAGTTCAGGAGAATATACTTCAGCCAATGTATACAGGGTGGTCCGCAAGTAATGGACCAAAGTAAATTGGAAGATTTTTGATATACAAACGTAAAGATTCAAAGATAAGGGTTTTAAATGCCTGTGAAATCATAATATGTTATCCGTTTCGATGTAACTTTTCAGACTAATGATAGGTATACCTTTTTGTCGCAAAAATAATGCAGTTTTAATATTTTCCAGTAAATAGGATGATACCGTTAACGATAAATAAGTTAATCTCACAGTTACACCAACAACATAGCTTTTGTGGCGCCCTCTAGAAAATACATCGAAATGGATAACAGATTATGACTCCCCAGGCCCTAAAACCCCTATCTTCAAATTTTCACGTTTGTATACCCAAAATCTTCTAATTTACTGAGAAAAAACTTTTTTGACATTCCAACTTTGCGCCCCTGTATCATTATTATCATCAATATTTTATTAATAGTAGTTGCGTCAGATTGTAATATTTTTAGGCGGAGAATCTTCCATTTAACTTTGGACCATTACTTACGAACCACCCTGTATATACTTTTTGATTTATTCCTGAGTCTACATAATTAATGTTTTTCACACAATTTTCTAAAGAGTTCCCGAAAATATCGCCTATATTTAGTTATATTCACAATTTAAACTTACAATAACCCAGCTGAATTATTTTTATTCTGTAGACTAGAAATGGAACTTTATAACGAAAACTAATGAAACATCTTGATTAAATATAAACAAAATTTAAGCAAAACATGGATATTTCAATTTTAGCAGTGGTATTTTTATATTTAAATTCTATAATTTGTTGAATTTCAACAACGAGTTCTTTTTTGCTAAGTTTTAATAAGCTACTAGGGAAAGTGACATCAAAGCGAAAAGCTGGAGATAAGAAACATTTCATTACTGTGCTTATACACGTAAGTTGTAGTTGCCTTCGGCATGATAAAAGATATTGCGTTCAATTTTGATAATAGAGATCGTCGACGCCTTGTATGTATTTGTATGATTTATTTTAATAGCTTTTATTTCAACAACTTTCATAATAAAAAAAGAAGCGTTTGTTTGGAATCTCTTGTAAATGTTTGCAATTCTTTAAACGACACTTTTCTAAGTTGGTATAAAACTTCGTTTTCACTCAACCCAGTAAATGAGAAGATATTATTTTCAATCCGAGCAAGTAAACAGCATTTTATTTCAATAATAGTTGTTTGTGTTATTTCCAATATCTGTAAACAAAAACACTTTTGAAATTAAACTGGAAGGAAATAAAAATATGATTGTTTTAAAGTCTTATCTAGAGCATCTCATTTCATACTTATTAAGAGAATTACAAAGTCAATGGGAGCTAAATTTATTAAATGCTAGAGGTACCTTCAAATGAGAAGATTCATGAAAAAGTTTATCCATTGTTTGTTTTCATTGAAATTAATGATATTTTTGTTAGCTAGACACTGTTTTGTTAAGTCAGAATAGAATCTAATTTCTCGCTACTACAGATTAATCGCAGAGTGGCGCTGCCAGCATATCATTTCACATTCCAGCCAACTGTCAGTTCTCTACGAGTGGAAATAACTACTGTTTATTTAAAGATTTTAACCGTTGAGTGAAAAATTTTTCACATAAATTAGCAGCATATAATTCAATGATATATAGTTCCTATGAACAAATATAATTTTGATAAAGAAATTCATATAATTATTAAAGAAATTGCCACACCCAACGGTAATCCATGTAATAAATAAATTAATTGATAAAGAAAGGAAAACATTCTATTTACAACTAATATTTCCTGGAAAAACTTAAGAAATATGAAATTACGAATCCATCACATATGCTGGTAATATTTCTAGTAATTTTTTAAAAATAATATCTTCAATAACAAATAAAACAATTTCTTTAACAGAAATGTGAGTAAGAAATTGTTAAATGGTAAAACAAAAATATCCCCATTGAAAAAGTCTGTGATATATGAACTTAATTGTCCAGAATGTAATGCTAATGTTAATACACAGCTATTTATAAGATGCGACATAGGGATTCCTGTACAAAGCTGTCAAACGCTTTAAGTTTCTTACCAAATAAAGAGAATAATAACAGATTTGGAAAGGTCGTAAAAAAATAAGTTCAAATGCACTTTCAATTTTCTTAAATTCGTTCTGGCTTGATGGATGCAAAAATGGATAGTTATGTTTAAAAAAGTCGAAATCCATATTCATACCATTTTATACACTGTGGTGAAATTATTTTTTTTTGTTTTTAGTTCTTTTTTCACAATTTTTGAAATTGAAATTGAAATAAGTTTGCTTTATTTCAAACTAAGTATTTTTTTAGGCAAACATTGTGAAAAAAGGACTAAAAACGAAAAGAAAAAATCTCACCACAGCGGCGAATCGAACCGCCATACCTCAGGTTTAACTTCCAAACTTTCTGTGCCCCTAACCGCTTGGCTATTTCCCAGATTTATCCAGAGAATTTTCAACAGTAATTACCTACCTACACAAGTGGTGGTAATTTTTTGATAATTTTAAGTAGATGCACGAATCTTTGTTGCTATGTCAGTCCACGAGTGGGATTTCCCTAATAGCAACAAAGACGACCACGAATGTAATTCGGCGTGATTATTTTTTAAACTAAATAGTATGAGTGATACTTCACAATGGCAATGGTGCTGAATTTGAAATGTTTATATTGAAACAAAAAGCTGCGTTACCTTGACAATGGCTAACTTTCTGACGCATTCATTGGCATCCATTCAAACGATGATCCAATCAAACAACCTGAAAAAATTATCGCTGTAATTTGCTACTAGCAAATTATCAGTGTAATTTTGATCATATTGCTTGATTTGAATTTTTTTCTCATTTCGATTGGCTGACAGGATCGTTTAAAGTTTAAATAATTATCATATATATTTTTTCATTAAAGTGGAATTTCAATATTGAGTGGAAACAAGGTCAGAAATAAAAAGTTACTTTATATTAAATGTTCTGGCATCATAGATTTTCCATACAGAGTGATTCTTAATGCAATTAGTTGTTTTTTTCTATATAAAATAAATAAGTTACTCCATGTATTTAAAAATTAGTTTTTGATATTGAAAACATATTTGTTACCTAGATACTAGTACTTTTTTTGAAATACAGGGTGATTTGTACATACATTTTGTTATTAAACCGACAAAAATGAGAGAAAATACACTCTTTTTGAATAACTCTGTATTTTATAATTCGATCCATCAAAATGATTAATTTATTTTGTTTTGTAATAAGCTTATATCAGTGAAAAAGTAAATAAAAAATTTCATAATCTTACCATGACCATTTTTTCAGAAACAGGAAACAGGGTCCTGAGGGTAGAGCATAGGCATATCGAACGAAATTATAATCAAATTTCTATTGATACCTACCGAAGTGTATAGAGCCATTGATAAAAAGTTAAATAAATTATAGATAAGTATTTTATCATTCTGTAGGTATGTACTACAGTAAATTAATCAATTAAATAAAATGCTGAAATTTTTTGTTTGGAATAAACTATTTTGCCTATTGCGTTTCCAAACCATTTTTAAAGTGTGCTTTGGAAAATATAATTGAGTCCCACCCTGTATATGTTGACATTTTGCACTATTTATGTGTAAGTTTACGATATAATCGAAGATATCAATGGTACTATCAACTAAAAATGCATATTTGTTTGTTAATAATAAAATTACGATTCAATTCAACTTGAACACCCTGTATATCGGAAACTAGTCATTGAATTGTACCCATGAACACTTTTCGTCAAGAAGTCGAGTACAACATAATATCCAAAATTTATAAGATTTGACGGAACGCCACTTTGCCATAAGAAAAGCGCGAGGTCCTTTATGATAGAAAATATTCAATACTTTTTTATACAAATACGAAATATAAAAATGTTTCATTTGGTATTATTGTTAAGAAATAGGTATACCACTATTTTTGCTCAAAAAATATTATTAATAATCATAAAATATTTCAATTTGACTGAAAAATACGCCTTCCTTATACTTATACCGGGTCCGGTTTTGTCAGTTTCGACTTAACAAATTTTTCATTTGTTCCTATCGTTGACCTTCTGAAGGTCAAAGCTCACAAAAGGTTATAATAGACCCTTACTAAAATTTTAGATATTCATGTTAAATTTAAATATTATTCCCATTGCAATTTTCAATAAACTAAAACCGCAAAACGATTTCTATACCTTACCATCCCTTAACAAAATGTATGTTATAACATACCTTTCTCCTGCGTTGGAAAGCTAAGAAAAATTTTCACACCAACAGTCTTTGGTCGTATATAATTTTATTTGAAAAGAACTTTACACGTTTCACTTTATAGTTATTAATAAATAAAGTGTAAGGAAATATCCAAAAACATTAAAAATCAATAATCGAACGGCACTTAGATTTTACACCAGTATCACGAAACCCCGACATTTTATGAAAGGATATATTAAGGTAATATCGCGAATAAATACGCGCTTGATCAAAAGCTGTGGATGCGCGAAAATCGAGGCCTTAATGCTTGTCGCGCTGCATAAATAAATTCAATCAAAAATAGCTTAAAGTAATAGTGACAAGAGACACACCCAGTTGCCACTAATCGAAATAAACAATTAAATGTATGATTACTAGATTTTATATTATGCAATAACCATCGATAACCTACTGCTAACGACAGAGGGATTTTTTATTTAATTTTAAGAATTGGCTACGCTGCGTTAATTTACTGAAATCGTCAACTACAACCTTGTTTCTTGTGAGAAAAAAAGTATAATATGAAATTGTTGACTATATATTTGGAGTTGTAGATATTTTAAGAAAGCAAAAAATGTTTTCAATAGAATTTCTGTTGATAAGGGGAATAGGAATAGATTTGGAAGGATTTAGTAGGTGGTATCTAAAATTTGGAGGAAATGGGTACATAATAATTAACTTATGAAATGTGGAGTTTGTAAATGTGTATAGTCTAAACACATTTTCAATTAAGCATTTTACATAACTAGGGACACCATTTAACCTAAAACAATTATACACAAAATATTCCTCTTTACCGAAATACAGGGTGTTTATAATATCAAAAAAAGATTTTAGCTCGTATTTTTAAGACCTTTCAATATTTTTTGTTCATACTTGGTAAACTGCTCACATATAGGTATTATTAGGTTATTTTCAATAATAGTGAAATAAAGACTTTTGCTTTTGCCAGATGATCGTGCCATAGGGATATAATAAAAATCATAACTATGAATTTTTATCAAATACTGTAAGTTTGCTTGTCTAGTCTGTATCAAATGAAGACTTGAGATTACTTTTGTCAATTAATTACTAAAACTATAATAATTTATACAATTCTGACACAATAATTAACATACAAATAAAATATATATAATCGGGACCCTATATACCAAATAATTGGTGTCAGGGAATGTGTCCGTAACTAAACTAAATGCTTATGAAGCTTTTCCATTTTTTTCGGTTTTTCGCCATCTTTTTTGCTTCTGTCCATGTTTTCCCTTTATTTTTCAATATTTCTGAAATAGTTTTTTATTCCATGTTTGTCTAGGTTTTCCTTTTCTTTTATTTTTAAATATTTTTGCTTTCCATATATTCTTTTAGTCTTGTGTTTTCCATTCTTTGTAAATGCCCCCACCATCCCAGTTGTCTGTATTCTATAAATTCTAAGATTGATTCTATTTTTAGATGACTTCTTATAATTTCCTAATTTTGTCTTTTTTTGTAACGCCTCGGACTCTTCTTAAGTATTTCATTTCAACTGCCTGTATTCTGCTTTTCTGTGTTTGGTTTAGCACCCACGATTCACATCAATAAGTTAATATTGGCCTATATAAGCGGACCTTACACGGTCAGTATTACTGTCAATACTACTACATCATTAATACTGGCAATACTGATGGTAGTCGCCTCAGTATTTTTAATAACTTTACACGATCAGTTATACTGTCCGTGATTTCTATCACTATCAGCGTGTTTGTTGCCCTGTATAGTGTGTGTTGATATTCGTCAAAATGAACAAAAATCATTCAAAAGCATGTTTAGCTATAATCTTAGCACTGTCAATCTCAAAAAGACAAGTTAATCGTAAAAAGTGGGTCAAAAACTGGCTAAAGCAACGGCATAGGTATACTCAGGGAGAGTTTCGTAGATCTCTATAAATTTTCGCAACAACTCACGGTCATCTTGTCTAGACTCAACAACTTCTGAATCGGAATTTGTGTCTACTTCGGCATCAGTAGGTGAGAACGGAGCTCTTTCTTCAGCCATGACTATTCAACTACTGATGAGAATAATGATGTGCACCTTGTGCATCAGAAATATTGACAGTATTGTCAATACTGATGACCAAAATATTAAAATATTCGAATAACCGTCAGTACTTAACTTCATTCCATCATTCCACTCCATACACGATCAATATTACTGACAATATTTTTCGATATTGACAGTAATATTGATCGTGTAAGGTCCGCTATCGCTTTAAATATTTTGATCTTGGTATTGATCGATATTCCTTTATTGTTTATGAATTTTTTGTTCATCGTATAGTAGAGTTACATTGTTTTTTCTATTCTTTTATTGCATACAAATAAAAACTGAAAATAATGTACCAAATTCAACAAATAAATGATAGATGTCAAAATAATGTTTCTAAGAACTTTTTTTTCCAGATCAAGCATAGAAAAAATATTAATAGTAAAATCGCAATCGATGCGGAGTAATAAATTAAAATTTTATGGGACTTGCTCAGCGCAAGTGGACCAAACAAAATATGTAATTTTTCACTATACCTGCAGTAATGAATGTTATGAAAACAAGAAATTTATTTGTGCTGACGGATATTGTGGAAAGATAACAATGACCGAGTCTTACCTTAATACTTTTTAGGGGTATAATAATAGGCGTAGGTTTAGGAACAGTATTAGGGGTTCATAGGTATATATTGTTGAAATTTGTTGTATTGCTCAAGTTTTTAAATCATGAAAATACGTAGATATCCTTTTAAATAAGTGTGGTCGGCCGTTAGATTATGGGTCGAATTCTAAATAATAAAATGTTATGATAGGTACTAATTGTAATTTGCTTACCAAATTAATATGAACATGCCACATGCCATATCGGTAATATGGGTAATAATTGAATCTAAGAAGAACTTTCATTGGTTAAATGGGTTAATAATCAGCTTTGTTTTTTTTTCATATTATTCTCTTTAATAATCCCAGGTTTCATTTTCGCTGTATGTGGACCTGTCCGCTTTATTTGAACTAGCTGAATAATATATTTTTACTTTCAAGCTGTTACGTGTAGGGTCAGACAGTGGTTGTTTCCCAGAATACTGTGACGTCAGGTCGGATATTCCTTCCGGAAAAGCAAACTTTCTGAAGTCTTTTATTATATTTAATAAGCTTTCGTGACAAAAATGCTACTCAAACAGTATGTTATATATCGGGAAAATTGAGAGGGTATTTTTTAACATTTCTTTGTGCCACAATAAACTTGATATTTTATCGGAAGTAAATACGTGACTAATCCATTAACCAAATGAAATAGAATTCTAAGAAAAATATACATTATATGCGTGTATTGGTATATTAGTAGCACCGACGAGGAATATTGTGACGGTTTTTTATTTTTTTTTTCATTTTAGCTCAACGAGCCTCGACAGCTCTGGCTATTGGCACAGAAAAAATTGTTATAAATATTCACATACAATTATTACAAATTTCAAATTTTCTTTTACGGTATAGATGAGTAGTTTTCAGGAACTGTGAGACTTTCTTGATTTCGGTGGGGCAGTGGAGTATTTCCTTGAGGTTAGGCCTTAGGCCAGATTGTTGTTATGTAACGGAAAATTGTTGGCAGTCCGTCAGTTTGTGCTTAATAGTTACCATATCATTACAGCTATGGCAAACGGGACGATTTCCTGAAGACATCAGATATCCGTGTGAGAGTTTGGTGTGGCTGATTCGGAGTCTTCTGATTATAGTAGCCTCTCTCCGTGTTAAAAAGGGAAGAGGAGAACTGGATGGATAGATAGCATGAAGTGCTGTCATGCTATTACGCCATAGGTGTCGCCAACGTTTTTGAAGTGGATCTTTAGATCGGTTGCCAGTTGGACAGTGTGTTTTTTTGGATTGTTACTATTGGCAGCTTCTTTCGCGTGCGTCAGCAGTTTCGTTACCATCAATTCCGATGTGAGATGGAAGCCAGATGATAGAGACTGTTGTATCTTGAGCAAAAAGAGTTTGATAGATGTCGTTTATGATCTGGACGATTAGGAGAAGAAGTGAAGTGAAGATTGACTGAATTAAGGAGAAGGAGTCGGTGCACATTGCAATATTTTTATGGGGTGCAAATTGCTTAGGTATCACAATTATCCTAAATAAGTACCATTAATGATTTGGGATGTATTTCGTTTGAAATGTATAACCTTTTCTTTTGGATTTAACATATTCAGTTCTAAATTGAGAATTTAGAAATTGAGAAAGCAATATACATATGAATACTTTTTACCTTCAACTTTCCACTGCCATATCTCAATAAGTACAGATATGAACCATAGAAAAATATTGGGGTTGAACTAGAGACATTTTCAACAAAAGATTCGTACACACGAAGAAATTCTCAATATAAAAGCAATTATTTGGAGGCGTCGTAAAAATTTTCAACACTCCAAGGATTGTAACATTCGTTTTTTTTCCAAGTTCCTACTAATGAGACTATAAACACACCAAGAAATTCACAAATTGCGTGCTACTATAACAGTAGTTTTATTTTCGAACGCTTTAGGTGTTTTTTCGTCACTTTTTTCTGGAAATTTATTTGTATTGATTGGTGCCTTTCCAACTGCTTAGACAGTAGCTTCGTAAAAATTTAATTACGAGCACTCCTTAATTCTAAGCCGTGACGAACTAACGAACCAATGAAATTACATTTAAATTGCAATAAAAAAAATGAAGTTAATGGGAATTTTTCAGTATTAAGGCGCGTCCACATTATGCCGTGATTCGCCGTTGGCAAAGCCAGCAACTGTGAAAACGTTTATATATATGTTGGCTCAGTTTAGTCGCACAAAATGCTCACAGAAAAGGACGATCCCGATATAGATTTGTCAAATTAATATTTTTTCCGTCGTCCACTTTATTGAAAGCAGTCTGAATCTCACTTTAGGCCGCGAGAGGCTAGTGGTTGGCACGTCCCCATTCTGCGTTCTCACTGGCTCTCTTTGAAGGTAACCGATACTTTAGCGATTTTCATTCGCTCACGGCTGGCTTATTGGTACATGCCAACGGTTGCATGTGGACGCGTCTTTACTGCGAAATCGGGATAATAATTAATACTGAACGAATCGAAAGAATTTTAAACATTGATAAATGAAGGCTCTTATTATATAAACTAAACATGGAACATTATAGTATATTTAAAAACTATTTTTAGCGCATAGTGTTCATGAAACATGAAGCGTTTGAGAAGGGTTTTCTACAGTCTGGTTCGAAGCAGAAGGGTCCACCTCGAACAAACAACACTAGACCTAACCAAAATATAATGCGAATTAGAATTAAGTGACCACAACATCAAGAGAATGTTGACAGCATCGCAAATGTGTACTGATTTCCCATTTTATGAAGTAATTTTGTTGTACCTTCAAGAAATATGTCGTAAAATATTTTTCCTACGACCACATAGGAAAGTGACATATATCGCACTGACTAGTTCTATGGAAAGTGACCTTTATTCATACGCGTACGGAAAAAAATCTTATCCGTACGTGTGCGGATAAAAAAGCTGTCAAATTGAATGTTGAAATGCTAGTCTTTTTACTCCGCAAATTAATATGTATATGTGAAATGCTTATTTCCTAAGTTGATTTGTCCATATAATAATATAATATAATCTATTTATTTCATTTAAAATTTAAAAAAAAAATGCCGAGCCCGGACTCGAACCACCCTACTGCTTGTCAAAAATCGAGCCCACGGATGCCTAGACCGCTCGGCCATCCCACTGTTGTAGCTTTTGGTTCTTGTCCAAGATACTAATAAGCGCTAAGGAAATATACACAACAGTTTATTTATTTTCCAAAATAAAATGTGTTTATATCGACATTTATTGGACTTTCATGTTATTAAAACAATAAATATCCGTTTTCAATTATTTGAACAATGAATCCTTAAAATAGCTAGTTAATACTTTCAATCTCCTACAGGTAGGCAACAAGTTAAATATTAATTCTAACTTTTTTATAAAGGTACTTTTTTCCATTGCATAAAAATCACAATTTTCTGGGCCAATTTCAAAGGTAAGTAATCAAAACCATATAAAGTATTTACAAATACACATATGTAAAACCTCTCACATCTACATAAAAAAGCATGCCTAATTTGGTAAAAGTATATCGCGTGGTCGTAGGAAAAATAGTGTACATAACTTGTGCGAAAGTGATTTTTCACACTCGTGGGATTGTCTCACTCGGCTGCGCTCGTGAGACAATACTTCCCACTCGTGTGAAAAATGTCACTTTCCGCACACGTTACGTAATATACTATTGTACATAACTGCAAAAGCCACGAACACACAAATATTAAAAATATGTACTGGGTCTACCTCCAAAGCCACATAGCAAAAAACGGAATGTTTTGTCAATTCGTGTACTTTTCAGTAAAGACAAAAAAGTTTGGTAAAATTTGTATCCAATTCAACTAAAAGCTCAGTTTAATTATAGACACGCACAATGTAACTTCTCTACCTCACTCTCGTATCTACAAACTTAAGCTTTTAGATACTGATATTTAGCTAGTTTTTTTTAAACCTCTTAACACTATTACTCTTGGCACATTAAAATTTAATTTCATATTCCATTATCGTCATAATTGGAGTGGTGGTTCAACGATTCAAGTCGATTTTCTTCGACTTGCCTCTCTTAATCCTCTTATACTCATTTATTGAACCAATGATAGAATGAAATTATTAAAATCATAACAGAAAGTTATCAAATTCCAACTGCACCTTGGTCGGGCATATGAATACAGTAATCCATTTGTTACTAATTTTGACTCAAATTAAATATAATCTTCAGAATAAATTGGATATGACGAATACGATAATATTTGGAATAAGTACTAGCAAATTTCCATTACTTCCCGAATTCAAAGTTTATTCATAAATGCGGTGGAGTGATAAATCTTGCAAAACCAATACAGGTTGAACCATTTTAGGAGTATTATCGTGAACATCAATTTTTATTTCAGTGTCGGGCAGGTAGCTTCATCCCACATGAGGACAAGTTTAGGTTCTTTATATTGCCAAGAGATTAAAAATTTGATAATAACTGCATTCAGTGGCTAGGAATGAAATACAAATTTTGAAAGTTTTAAATTAATTCTCATCAAGAGACATTAGAGGCTCAGCTTATTTAACAATGTCTTCTTTTTTATAAATTGCAGACTGGCTGTCGTATAAATCTCTCCACTTTGTCATAAACAGCGATCCTTCTGAGCTTCTATTATATTTTTTTCAGCTGCTTCAAATGTTAACGTGAGTGAAGGAATTTTCTTAAAAATCTGGTAAAGGTAGTTATAATATTAGTAGTAGTAGTTATTAATATCATAGGAGTAGTTTATCTGCTATCAGTTCACTGCTAAGTAAAATTTTTGTTATATCCTGCTACCACTTTCTGGAATTTCTCATATAGGTCGTTCTTTGCTAAAAATGTTTCGACTTCGTCTTTTTAATACGTACGGGGTAGGTTCTTCTTTCGATTAGGATTTAAAATTAATAACTACGTACTTGAAAAAGACAAATCAAAATTTGCGATGGACTGGACTAATTGTCAAGTACCAGATAATATTTATTAGTGATTGAAACTGAAATCGTGATGAGAATGGTCACGCCATCGTTGACTTTCCTGTAAAAGTGAATATTTTCACACGTATTAACAATAAATATAAAAATTGTGATCGTTTTTGTCATGCAGAACCACTGTTTTCAATTAGTTGATGTATGGTTTAATGGTAATAGGGATAAGTAGAACACATAACACTCGTACGTTTTTCAGTGACAAGTCAATTCAAATATTTGCGTGCATAAAAACTGATTATACTCGAGATTATGACGGCATTATTCAAATGAGGCCTTTTAATAAATAAAGCAATACTGCATGTGACTTTAATTTAGCCAAAAGATTGTAAATTATGACTTGACAGATTCCTAGCAAAATTTGAAAGAATTGTTCAATTCCTTGGTTATTCTATCTACTTCGAAGAATGTAATTGTTTGACTACAACAGGTAATATTGACGTTGTTTAAGACAACACTAACAAAATGTGTAATATAGGACAAAGTTGAGTCTGAATCTGATATTATTGGAGGGTCAAATAGACTCAATTATGCCGAATACAGAAATAGAAATGTTTCACTTCTTAATAGTAACCAAAATCGCTGTGACTACAGTATTTTTATCAAGTTTTGATGACATTTCAAAACTATTAAAGTTACTAGCTGAAAGTATAACCTGTAAAATTTCATAGCGATTATTTTTGACACGGAACATGGAAGGGAGAAGTGTCGATACGTAGTTTTAGTTCACCGGTTCACGCTCCATAGGTGGCTTCATTGATATTTGGTAACGGGAGCTCCAATCCAATTACTTGGAGAACTGCACAAGCGATGCGATACGGAGGACGCATACCATGCGTTTGATGATACTTTTAACGTTTATGGGGGAGTTTGAACGTATGAGGCTAAGTTAAATGAAGTGTAAATATAGAGAGCCGAGCGCTTTCACTTATAGATGCAACAGAGAGGACACTGATTGAACAAATTCACCATTAACCTAATAAATTACATGAACCTAGTTTTTAAATTTCCCATTACAGAACGTTATAGAAATTTGTTCGTATTTCAAATTCACTTATAATTAAATCCAAGAATTATTTTCCAAAAATGTATATAAATATATATAAAATATAAATATATAAATACTGGTAGAGTTTTATTCTACGACTGCGTAGGTGTAGTGGGCAAGGTAGAAGATTGAATGAGGTTAAGTTACTTTGGTTTGTTGATTACGTTGTGTGCATGGAGACTAGACATAGTTGTGTATATTATTTGTTATGCTAAGTAAAAATTTGCTAAATAAAAATGTATATTCATAATATTATTAGAGTGGTTCAGGAACAGTCTGTATGTATTTTGGGGAGACATTCATTGAGGTCGACCG
>CAJUYI010000001.1:1772309-1851526 GCA_910591695.1 Galerucella pusilla | reverse complement strand
GGAACAGTCTGTATGTATTTTGGGGAGACATTCATTGAGGTCGACCGATTCTTAAAAGTGTTGCAACTTTTATAGAGTCCGAAAAGGAATATGGAATACAAATTTCTTTGAAAAATCACCGCTAAGTCAAATTAAAACAAATAATAATAATCTAATGAGTTATTCCTGGCATTCAGATTGTTATAAAATATATGGAAAAGTATAGGTACATTAATTCTAAAATGAATGGATTCTGCTAAATAATGTATATGGATCTGCTGTACTGCTCACTTCATAAGTATTTATTTAACCCTAGAACCACAACGTGACGTAACTGAAACAATAGCCACAACGTGCAAGTAAGATTACAATTTACAGTCTTCACAAATGCTAAATTGGTGTTCTGCGCACATATTTTTTTTACAAAAATGCAAATATGACGTCCTTTTCGGTCCCGAGATCTTGGGCAAAAGTAACAACGACGTGAACTGTTTTGGGGTTCTTGAGGCGGGAGTTCGTCAGGATATCCAAGGTAGTCGCGAATAGATTGTCTTAATTTTCTTGGCAAGCGTTTATTTTCTGATCTTCGCTTCATATAATCGACTATCAAAACGTCAACTAATTTTTTTTTAAAATTGAATCGAGTATTACCTTAGTCCAACATTTCACACGGCTCGTCATTGTAAAGCTCGTCCCAAAGTTCTTTTTCGTTAAGAGGGCGCGCTTGTTTATGCAATTTCCGCCTTTTAGCAAGTTTTTGCTTTTCATTATCCATTTTCCTGTAATAATAATAATTAGGATACGAAAAAATAAAATGAACGTCGAAACTTACCTTGAAAAAAGTATAACGCAAATCACAACGTGGGGTCAAAACACACGGAATAGCTCATAGCCGGTGATAATAAAATTTTGGCCGAAAAACACATATGCACATCATAAGCTATCAAGAAGTACTGAAGCTACATGGACCCACCCCACAGCTCAGAGACTTAAACGCGCGCAATCGTATTCGGGAAAAACCAAACGGCTGGGTCACGGGCGACCCCACGTTGTGGTTCTAGGGTTAAATATAAGTATCTATTCGAGTTCCAGCACTTCAATATTGTTTGTCACTGTACGAAGCAACGATATATAGGTAGTATAATGCTGTATAGAAATTGTAGAAAATAGCTCGAAAAGCTTCAAAGAATTCCCAAATAAGTTTTATTTAAACTATACACATACATACGATAAATTTTAATATTGTTATTTGGTATTAACCTACAAAATGTGAAAACTTTACGCTACTGATTTGAAGTCGAATATCAATTTTACCAGTTCGCCATACGACTGCAATTTCAAGTGACTTCTTCTCACATAAAACGAACTCCAATATTTACGTATACCTAAGCCATCATTTTCATTTTGCACCTATTCAATATTTCGATGTGAACAATTTTTTTGTTGTTTATTTGCAGCTGATTAACATCAATATTTTTCCATTTTTACTGCATAGTGGGTTGGTTTTATTAGTACATATATATTTTTTATGTTTGCATGCGTAACAAATTACTCTGAACAACCGTTATGATGTTTTATTGGAAATGAATTGAAATAGTGGCATCTGAAACCATGAATATGTGCAATTGTATACTTAAATATAGCCTCAAAATTTATTTGACAAGTTTCGATAATATTTTTTCAACAACAGAGAGAAACACAAAAATAATTTCATATAGAAGTCGTTAAAATTCGGATGAACATTTTCTGTGACAGATTAATTTGTCATTTCAGGAAATGGATAATCAAATTAATCAATATTTTCACAGTTGGAATAAATCTGGTGTTCAAGCAAGGTTAAGCTTTTGCATTCCAAAGCAGTTTAGATGCCTGAAACAAACACCTATTTAAAAAAGTTTGCAAAATGCATTTTTATCTAACTCCAGTAATGCCAAACTTCCTAAAAAAACTAAATATTACGAGTTACACCATTACGAAAAGCTGTGGTTACGAACTGTCGATATTACGAACTGTCGATGTTACGAACTGTCCGTTACCATTTGTAGGGTAAACAACTGTAGTGTTACGATATGTCATGAATTCGCAGCAATTACAATACAAGATGTCTGGCAGCCTCCAATATCTTCGAGCTGCACTTCAAAATGAATTTAATGCATTTCCCCATCGTTTATGAACTAACCCTAATAGTTCTAGTTTGCTGCTTTCATCCGCTTACCTATCATTAATATTTTTAATCTACAAAGTAAACACGCAGAAGCAAAGTTCAAATTTTAACAGAAAATTTTAATGTATTACTTAAACTAATATCGTGACTGTTAAATACTTCAAAGGATTTTCCATCAGTAAATAGGCTTCAAGATCGCATTTGCTAGATATTCAATAATAAATAAGTAGCCAGCATATATTTCACAAGAGTTTTAGTAGCATGACACCGGAGAACATATTAATTGAGCGAGTCAACATCGTCATCCCATCCAGGTAATTCTAAAGAAATTATCTAGGAAGCAAAAGTTCTTTAGCCTTGTTCGATACACGTTTGTGTTTCAAGCAGAGACATCAGAAGAGGATATACCGGACAAAAAATTGAAATATTCACCAACGCTCTAAATGCCTAAGTAAAGAGTGCATCCACAAATGGAACAACCAGGCGTTGCGCTGGTGGTATGAAGCCCCAAGACAAAGGCACACTAAATTGTTCCTTAAAGGCCCTTCAGCCAGACTGTCTCACGACCTACTATGTCAAAGTCGAGAAACGACGAGGATGATGGTGGGAAGGCTGACCGGACATTGTAGGCTGCACACAATTGGCCTAGCAGATGACAGTCTATGCAGGTTCTGCCTGGAAGAAAACGAAACTGCGGAGCACATACTCTTTGAGTGCGAAGGCCTAGCAAGTTTCACTTAGGTTAGGTTAAGTTGGGTGTGTGAGGCCCTCCACTGCGACTCGCAAGAGTCTATTGTGCGGTTTCACTTACTCGGAGAAGAAAAACCGAGGGCAGAGAGCAAGGGAGGCGTTATCCAGGCAAATAAGTCTAATAAAAAGAATAAAGCTAAAATATCGAGCTCTAAATAATATAGGGAGGACCACAATAGATCTGCAAATGTCGTAGTGGGATAGGACAAAGGGCCCCTCCAATTCTAATATAACAGTTACGCTCTGCTTATAGCTATCAGTAATCCAACAACTATGTAGGTATATACATTTTACAAATACAGGAATGAATGTGAAATAGCCACGCCCGTCAATGCGCGTTACTAAATGATGGTAGTAGAGATTTCTACGGTCCCTCAAGCAGGTATACTACTACTACTAAATGTGCAGGCGAGCCTTGTCCTGGACAACTCAAGCCAAGGTTCCGGCACTGAGGCCACTGGCGGGCCCATTGTGCCATTCCTGCTACCTAGACATCCATGAAGCCGAGCCCTTCAATAAAGGCCACAACCTTTTTCAATGGATGTCTGCTTGTGTCTCCAGGGGCCATAACAGTGACTCCGAAGATTCGCTTGCGTAGTACAGCCCAGTGTGGACACTCTAAGAAAACATGGACTGACGTTTCGTCAGTCATGCCGCAACCCCTACATAGGGAACTTTCCTCTACTCCTAAGTTGTGGAGGTGTTTCCTCATACAGCAGTGCCCTGTTAGGAGTCCTGATATCTTCCTTAGCCTACTCCTAAGCAGGTATGAATTAAATAAGAAAGACCGAGACCAAGTCCAAGATCAGACGATTTGAGCAAGACCAAGAACAAGACCGAAAAAGTAAGACCAAGATCATATGGACCTTGGTCTTGCTTTGTTCATAACTTCTTTACACCAACATGATTCATTTAAGAGAAAACCCCATAGCAGGTAGTCGTTAATCCGATAACAATAGTATCGTATCGTACTTGTTTTTTCGAAACTTAATAGTATGATCATTTCACAACTGAAATGTTTGGCTGGTGAAATATTTAGATTTAATATCTAAATTCCACCGACTACGGATCTGTTACTGTTTCCTGTACAATGGAGGATTTATAAAGTTTTATTATCAAATCCTTATGACCAGATATATTGTGAAATGTACTTTACGTGCGTTTCAGTAGCATAAGCAACCACAATGCCAAATGGATAATTAGTTTCTATTATGTTTTCATGATTTTAATTATTTCATAACGTTTAATTGGCGTCTATTAAAACAACAAAATACATAATTTTAATTCTTTAACAGAGTAATAACGGAATTAAAGTTTTTGGAAGGAAAGATTTAATTATTTTTTCGCTTTTTAAACAATAAGACAGAATCTCTGGAGTATAGGATTTTTACGATAAAAAGACGATGATGTCATTTTCAGATACTTTCCTGCTTATCAGAATAAATATTAATTTACCAACCGTAAAAATAATTTATCCTCAACAGCCAGGGCAATTTACAGCGGGTTGGCAAAACTTCAAGACTTTTTCAGATCAACTGGTAAAATTCCCCAGTTTTTTTTGACGTTTATTGACATTCGATCACCGTCTATCTGTATCTGTAGAGTAGGGAGGGTGAGTGTGTAGGGTCACAGCACTTAGGCCACATGTGACCCATTGTACATCCTCCCGAGGAGTTGTCCTCCTAGGTCATTGTCCATTCTGTCCTTCTCAGGAAGGTGGACAGGAAACTAGGAGACATCTCCTTTATATCGGCAGGTGTAGGCCAAGACTCACCGAACACACACTAAGATATGTCTGACAGTTTCATCTTCCTGTTCACACATCCTGCATAGAGGTGTGTCCACTAGCCCCATAGTATGGAGGTGTTTCCTTAGTTGACAGTAACCAGTCAGAAATCCTACTTATAAACGTAGGTTTTTCCTGGTCATCGCCAAATATTTCTTCGGCGCCAGCTTCCCAGGGTGGCCCAGGGTGATCCTGGCAAGACTGCATCCTTTGATTCCATTCCATCTCTTAAGGGATTGAGCATGAGTGTAACGTTTGGCTAGTTCCGCAATTGTCGAAGTCGTTAGGCCGTAGGTGTCACTGGGTCCTAGAATTTTTAGTCTAGCGGCTTCCCTGGCTAAAGAATCTACAATGTGATTTCCTTTACTCCTGTCGTGCCCTTTAACCCACCTCAGGATAATATTGTTATCTGCCGAGGCGTCAGCTAAATCTTGGTGGCACTCTAGTACTAGCCTCGATATAACACGTTGTCTGTTCAAGGCTAATAGGGCTTGTCTACTATCAGTGCAGATTATTATGTTTTTGCCAGAAATTCCTCTTCTGGTTAGTTCTTTTGTGGCAATTGAGATACCAGCCAGTTATGTTTGAACCACGCTGGTATTGTTTCCCATTCCCCACTTAATCTTTAGGCTTAGTGCTCTCGAGTAAACTCCACATCCTGAGCCTGGAGTTTACCGATCACCGTCTAATATTTACAAGATTTTTTTTTGTGCTTTTAAATTCATTGCTTCTTTAAGATTGAAAAAACAGTTTCATAAATAATCATTTAGGCAAGTCTGCAGTGTGTGGTTAATAAAATGCCAAAGCAGCTGAACAGTAAATGTCATGAGATGGTAGCATCTTTGAACGAGAATGCCGGAATGTGGGCCTGCTTCTCCCGCTTACTGCTGTAAGAGACGTAAGTAATAGTATTCGCTATTTGTATTCATTATTATTAAGAACTGTCAATCTAACATCAGATATACTTTTCCAGTGTTCGTTTTAAAGAAAAAAACTACAGCTAGGCAGCATCACAATATTTTGCTTTGCAACGTCATCGTCCTTTTATCGTAAATAAACTATACTTTCTGACGATTCCGAAAGCTATCTGAGAGATTGGTCCGAAAGCAAAATATATAAAGGACCTTAAAATATAAGTGACTGTTAGTAAATATCTAGGGATTTTCATAAATTTCCACACAAAAATTCTTTGTCGTAGATCAAGTGACACCAGTGCAGTTTTTATCATCGAACTTCTGCATGAGGCATTTAAAAGTGAATTACAACGTCGGATAAAAGGCTACGTGCCCTCATGTGTACTTTGTTCGATCCTAAGGTGCGGGTTCAGGACTATTCTATTCATTTTTCATTCTTTTTTGGAACGCTCACGTATTCATATTAAATCCCATGCTGTAAAATTTATCACATCAACTTTTGTACCTCCCATACATTCCAAATACTTATTTTTAAATTACGGGTTTGAAAATTGAAAAAATAAACTTGGATATGGGTCTTACTATTTTAACTGCTCCATTTCAATTATAGTCGAAACCGATACCATATATTTTAAATAAAAAAAAACAGTAGCGTAACGATAACGGGATTTCAAAGTTCTAAAAAGCGTAATAAAATTCAAGTTTAAGCCCAGAATACAAAAACATTGCACATTAGTGACTTTTTGAATTTACCACGCAGTAAATTCAAATGCAATACTGTTCTATATAAATATATTTCAGTGAAATTTCAAGCATCCTGCTCCATTTAGTTTGTGTTTGAAAGCGGATAACCAGTTTTATAGAAAACGGGAAAAAGTAAATTTTGAACCAAATCCCTTACCGCTTGAAATTTGGAAACAGTAAATAGTCACAGGGGGAGTAGCAGTCCGTGGTCCAATTTATAGGGTTTTGCCATGGGGACTACGCAGGTGTGCACGCATGCTTTGTCTTGATTAGTGATATTCCGAGTCTTAGTCTTGGTCCTGCTTAGTCGGTCTTGATCTTGGTCAAATTTTCCGGTCTTGGTGTTGGTCTTGTTCATATTACCTGTTACTTATTTTTTCACTTTTAAAGGCTATGAATTATTAATAATTTACTATCAATTATCAACTAGCAGAGCTCTTTATTTTGGTTCTATTGCAAATGCAGAGTTAGTATGTAAATGTCGTACAAAGCACCCCCTTTTACCACATTGATATTAATATTCTCGTTAATAATTTTACTCTCGAGGGTGGAAAACTGACCATATTACTAAGACTCCGCTGTCCGTCTGTCTATCTGCCTGACTGTCGGTCCGTCTATCACCAGGATGTATCTATGAACCGTGATATTTAGACAAATTGATTTTGCCGCTACAACAAAAAATACTAAAAACAGAAACAAATAAATATTCAAGGGAAGCTCCCTTACAACAAACGTCATTTTTTTGCTCGTTATTCACAGAATATTGCCGTTTCCATGGACGCACTTGGAAGGGTTTTTTTAGTTTTTTTAAACTGTCTCGCACCATATGGAAAATTTTTTTATTATCAATTTTAGGAAAAAAAACTTATTCTTAATAAAAAGATCCGCATGTTCTAAAATCTAAAATACATTTATCAGACATCCATTTTTTTAGTATTATACGAGGTTTCTCGAAAAATATGAACTTTACTCAAGAATAAAGTACCTTTAAATTTGACAATATCGAAAATTGCTCTGAATAACTGTTGATCAGAATTGAAAACTACGTTCAAATATACGATTTTATCTATTTATATGGAAAAAATGTATTATTTTTTGAAATGTATTTCTAGACACAATAACAATGCAAATTTTACTGTAGTTTCGTGTAATATAGCTCTTACAAACTAATGAATGTTTGATAGTAGCTATCAGAGCGCGTTAGAATTTTACGCAAATATGGTAGCGTTATTAAGAAAATAGAAACAATATTTAACAAGCGCAAAACCTATTTTTTCAATGTAAATGGATGCAATGCCATATTGGAACGTAGTTTCCAGTTCTGATCAACTTTTTTTCATACTATTTTTCGATATTTAAAGGTATTTAAAGGTACTTTACTCTTGAGTAAAGTTCATATTTTTTGAGAAACCTCGTATAATACTAAAAAAAATTGATATCTGATAATTGTATTTTAGATTTTAGAACATACAGAACTTTTTATGAGAGATAAGTTTTTTCCCTAAAATTGATAATAAAATAGTTTCCCATATGGTGCGAACTTAAATGGACACACTGTGTATATTGTGGTATAATATAGTGAAGCAAATTGGCGATTCGAAACACCAGAAATATTTTGTTCTAGGAAAAGCATATGTTGTCCCGAATATGCTGTGGATGTAAGAATTTTCAGTTGAGTTCTTACGTATTTTGTATTAGTCTTGCATATTCAGTCTTGGTTTTGGTCTTGCTAGTCTAAGGATTGTCCTTTTCGCAAGACCAAGGCCAATTCTGCTCATCACTAGTGTTGGTAGAACAATCCTTTTTTTTATCAAATGCGGTCGTAAATGAGGCAGCTCCGAAAATATTTGAAAAAGTTCTATTAATAGGAAGGACGAAAATAGTGTTTATTTAAATTTACTGCATGGAAGAGTCAAGAATACAGAAATATGTATCCAACTATCCACGTATTCTGCCTCAAAACTTCCACACAATAAGCTTTCCCGACTCAAAGGAATTGAAATTAAATACGATCACAATTGAAAGAGAAATACAACACAAAACTTGGTTAATCTATATTTTAAATTCTGCATGTATTTATAGCACAGCGGAGTTTATTCTTTAAGGTTATTTGTACTAATTGCTTTTTGGCTCAATAAAGTAATGCGTTAAAAGTGAGAACGAAAACAGAAAGTAGGTAAATCCGTGGTAAAAGTAGTCAAATGTAAACCATATATTTCAAGCTCCTCCAAAACATTCATTGCGTGATTGGTATCTCTCTCACTAATTTAATTCAAATAGGGTAAAAGGTAGTGAATTTATATAGCCTACATATTTGACAAAGACAAGTTGTTTTGGGTAAAAGTAATCAAAAATACAACGCATTGACTGATTAGATCTTCCTATGAAGTTAACCAAACCTGCAGTTTCCGGTTTATTTTCACTTTACACAATTTTGGTGAACATTACGAATGACATTTTAAATAAAATTTGCTCATGCCAAATACCTACTTGAGTAGGTATCGGAAATGTCTGTTTTATCATACGAAACGGTAAATGATACTATAATGAAGTGACGGCTTGAGTTTAATCTTTAAAGTTATAGTGCCTTCGCAATATTCACGAAGTAATTAAAGATGCTAATTAATTTGCATAAAGACATTTTTTCATCCCATTCATTCTGGTTATCAGGGTTGGTTTCATGGGTTTTATCGCAGAATGTCCTGAATAAATTTTTCAATTTATAAATATACAGTGCCATTCAAAGTCCCCTCCCCCCTCGTATCTTTTGAACGGCTACACTTACATTAATAAAATTTGGAGGGAGAAAATAAAGTGTTGTAAACTTCTCTACGAATGGTAACAGGTGACGTAGTGGTAATAGATGACGTCACAGTGCCACTCTGGCCAATAATTTTAAAGAGGCCTTATGGCAAGTGATATCTCGCTTGAAAGGCATTGACATTGGCTACAAAGCCATATTAATTTTGTTTGGGTTTAAACTAATTTTGACGGATAAATTAAATAAATAACAAAATTATTATTTCACATTTAAATATTGAAGATTTTTCAGTCCGCCTCTAGTTAGCTGTCGAAAAAATTGACGTTTTTAATTTAATAGGTTTTGTTGCTTTGCAAAGTTTTTCTAAATAGCTCAAATATTTAATTTTATTATTGTTTAACGAGACGTTTAAGAGTTTACATAGGCAAAATGGTACGTACTCAAGCCGACAAAGTAGCAGCTATGTTAATAATTGGTGAATCTAGAAAGAATCTCCATGAAGCGGAACGTTTATTTAATGAGAGATACCCAGATCGCCCTATCTCGAGAACTTATTTTAGGGAGCTTCTTCACAAGTTTGAAACAACAGGTAGTGTTCAAGATGCCAAACGATCTGGTCGACCAACATTTAGTGTTGATAAAAAAATTTATATAGTTGCTGAACAACATACCCAATTTCCAGGAAAAGTCAATGTTTGGGCAGGTATTTTGGGAAACTACATAGTTGGTCCTGTTTTCCTTAATTCAAATTTAAGCGGTGAAATGTATCTGGAGATGTTACAATATGCAATTGAGCTGTTTATTCTTGAAATTCTGGAAAATAATCCAGATGAATTCGGCCATCTGGAAATAACATTTCAACAAGATGGTGCTCCTGCACATTATTATGGTGCAGTAAGACGTTACCTGGATGAAGAATATCGAGGTAGATGGATCGGCCGGCGAGGTCCTATAGAATGGCCACCTCAGTAACCATATCTGACACCATTAGATTTTTTTCTATGGGGGTTCTTGAATTCCAAGGTTTATACTACGGCACCAGATAGCATTGGCGTTTTAAAAGAAATAATTATTGAAGAATGCAATGCAATTTCAGCTGACACATTCGAACGAGTACGACAAGAGTTTACTAATAGGATGTATTACTGTCAGGAAGTAGACAAAGCACATTTCGAACACTTGCAATAAGAATCCATTGTTGATATTTGATTAATTAAATTTAAAAAAATAATCTCAATAATTTTGGTATTTATTTAATTTATCCGTCAAAATTAGTTTAAACCCAAACAAAATTAGTATGGCTATGTAGCCAATGTCAATGCCTTTCAAACGAGATATCACTTGCCATATGGTCCTATTTAAAATTATTGGCCAGAGTGGCACTGTGATGTCATCTATTACTATTACGTCACCTGTTACCATTCGTAGAGAAGTTCACAACACTTTATTTTCACCCTCCAAATTTTATTAATGTAAGTGTAGCCGTTCAAAAGATACGAGGGGGGGAGGGGACTTTTGAATAGCACTGTATAATTGAATAAATAGTCGTAGAAACATTCGATAAGTAGTAAGATAGATAATCTTATATATACATTTTGTTTGAAGCCAACATCCCATCAGCTGATGCATCCAGCAGCAGTGCCGTGCTGTTTTTGTATTTTTTATCAAAAATATCAATTTTCCTCATTATTCACCTAACGTGTTATATTTATCTACACCATGCAGAGCTTAAATTCCTTCAATAACTTAATGGGACCTTTATTTCGGTTTCCATATTAAAATGGATAGCTCATGTTTATATGTCAAATGATAACACACTATCAAAGTAATTTTCGGTTGTGTAACGGATCAAAAATAAAGTTACGAATTTTCGCATATCTATTAAAATATAATAATATTAAATATTAATTAACTTTCACAAATGTTTTTCTCAAAGGAATCGATCTACTATGTTGATAAATGATATCTTATCTATACATAAATGCCATAATTTCGAAATCTGTTCTACATTTACATTATCTTCGCCGAGGTTAAAATAATACATTCCGATGGTTGACTGCTAAAATAACAACTTCAATTATAGTATATTAAACATCAAGGTGGCGAAGACTATTATTATTGACCGTGCGGAATAAGGTACGAGGCTTATAAATTTCTTCACCACCATGGTGTATATACAATTTTTTCCACTACTAGCTAAATTTAACACAAAAATTAAAAATAATTTACAATCGCACCACAAGAAGCGTTTACCCCGTCGCCTGACTGACAAGTACACTGTCAGTTTTTGATATATTACGAACGTCATCAGTCATTTTTGGTTGAGCGCGAATTTTAAGCTAATGCCATCTTTATTCAAATAATTCTGTCTTGACAGGTAATTTCAAGCAGCAAATATGTTAAAGACAATCTCCTGGGTATACAAAATTATGTTGAACAAGTTTTTATTGAACTACCATCCTTGAATTCTCAAAATATTTGAATTTGTCCATTGTTGACTTAGGTTAATAATAGAAAAAATTATTAACCACTAATAGAGAAAGTAAACCTTTCAGTTGGCTAGAAGAAGCAAAAATTGTCAACTTCACAGCTAGTAGTAAAATTTAGTATTGTTGGTGTTAATTGAGGGTCACAATATCTGAACAAGAGCAAATTGATATCTTAATAGTATTAGTATATGGTGATATGCGTAGAACTCGATAAGAAACGTGTAAAATCTTTAATAATTTATATCCTTACCGTAATCCTATAACAAGCTTCACTGTCAGTGAATAAGTAAAAAGGTTTAACAAAACTGGTTCAGTAAAATATTTATCCAAATCAGTTAGAAGACGATCCACACTTGAGTAATAGACAAATATAAAGGGAACTTGATAAATGTGTGAATCCCATACCCAATATCCACAAAAACTGAATGTGTGGGCTGGAATAATAGACGACAAAATAATTGGTACTTTTTCATTGGGAGAAACTTGAATGGTCCGGCATATTTAGCTTTATTGAGAAATAGAAAAGGTGAGTTGAGGCCCAGAGCACTTAGAGCACATGTGTCCTATTGCACGTCCTCCTGGGTCATCACACATCCCATCCTTTCCAAGAAGGTGGACAAATCACTACGAGACATCTCCATCTGAGTAGGTATTTTCGATTACATTTTAATGTAAAAATTCCATTATTTGAAAAATAACATTATCCTTTAGGACAACAATTATTTGGCTGCAACCAGATGGTGCTCCATCTCACTATGCGAGTGTGGTGATGGTAAGAAGTTGTTTTATCGAATGGCCCACGGCGAGTTTACCCAACATGAATCCTTTAGACTATTTCTTGAGGGGTCACTTAAAAACATCGTTAATAAAACAAAACCTGCCAATATTCAGGAATTTAAAGGTTACCACAGAGATATAAGAATTGAGTAGTCAGAGTTGTTGCAAAATGTATTGCAAAGTTTTAAAAATCGCTTTCAAAATTGCCTGGCATGTTGCATTGAAGTAAACGAAAAGCATTTTAAGCATCGCCTTTACTGTATGTTTTCTAAAATTCTTCTACTGAAATGTCGACATATCATGGAACTCACATTTAAATATTTGCCTTCAGTTGCTGTAGATCTTCTGCGCCATGATTTGGATAAATAATCAAACTGCACCAGTTTCGTTAAACTTTTTACTAATTGTTATTATATCCCTCTTGGGGATGAATTTCATGTAACCAAGTTTCATTATTATTCCGGAAAAAGGAAATATGTGACAACAATGTGAATAATACCATAATATCGGACCCATCAAAAAACATCAAAATCTATAAAAATCGAGCGACCCTTTAATTGAGGCGGTACATATTTAAAACTCACTCTGTATAGTCCCGTTATGACTACTTCGACGTTCGTTAGCTTTTATATTTCATGAGCTGTAATATTATTCACTCTATCATATTAATATCTACTTTTGCTTTGAAACGTACATTTTATATTCTTTGTTAATGATACTAATTATGTCTCATACTTTTATAGCCTAACTCTTGTTATATTCAAGTTATATCAATTTAAACCATAAAGATTGATTATTATTATTATTAATTGTTCTCTTTGCCGGTACACCAATCCTCCTTTATAAATATTTAATAGTAGGTAAAATACGATATTTTTAATTGATTTCTTTTTCAAAGACTGTTTAGGCTTGGTTGGATTTTAAGGGGCCCTTTTTTCCGAACCTGATTCCACATCGAATCCAATTGTCTCATTCCTATACAGACACGAAAAAAGAAATGTAGCAAGATATATCAATTTAAAAATAATGACAGGGCCTGGACTCAAATATTTTTCACTTATTTGCCTCATTTGATAATTGTGTTATGGATAAAAGGGAAATAAAATTCTAATGTGTTTAAGAAACTGGGATTTGTAGTTGAATGATTGATTATTACAGTTTATCCAGTCGAGGAACCAGATAATTGAACAATTGGTATATGATATTCGAAGCTGTCAAAATAAAGTTGATTTTCCAAAAAATTTTGGAAGTGATTGATATTATCAGCCATGTGCTGTGATAATTAAAAACGTCTTGGATAACTCTCCAAAATAAATTGAAGCATCATCCACGTGTCAACTTTTACTGTTGATCTTTGGGCAATGGTTGGGTATCGGAAATAATGAGTCAAGACGGGCGATAGTCTCTGAAGCGATACATTTTGATTAAACCGATAAAGCAAGTAGTAAATATTTGAACAAGGAGTAATTATCTCTCACACGTCACGTATGTGACGTGAATGTATAAAGGGGCCTGTAAACTGACAATATTTTCACTGGAATATGTGGCTGCAACAGAATGACCAGCCACATTGTCAGCAATAACAGTAAGACTATGCTATGCTGGATAATATTTTAATTACAGTAAAAGCTCTTCATTCGCGTATCTAATGATATACTCATATTAATGAAAATGATTCCAATAGGTATACAACCCAATTTCATCTGTAAACGCTTCTACAAATGTACTACTTAATAAAAAAGTAGAACAGACCGATAAGCACTTGTACTTCAAAAAATTAAAACAAGAAGGACCTGTGATAGTCCAAGAGTTTCCAAGAGGCCGTTTTCAGGAAAAAACTGCGGAACTTTCTTTCTCAACGGATTTTTATGTTTTTGGGGGTGCTGAATCTGAATCTGAAGTTTGCTACCACGGCAACCATCGGCTTCATACTCAAAATCGCGAAAAACCGCCCAAAATTGCGGTAATTAAATGTTTTTCGCCTATAACATGACAACGAAGACAAAAAAGATCTATAGACTCTGTTTTCTCTGTTTCCAGGTGGCGCTGTACCCAACTACAAGAATTCGAGTTGAGTTGTCTACTTTCTACAATTCTACTTTTTTACAACAATTAACTATACATCAATCCTTAACTTACCATTTTTACATAATAATATGAAAGTGTATAATGATAATAAGTTGTCAATAAACATGAGCTAAAAATAAATTAATGTTTATTACAAACAACTCCTTGTATAAACTGTACTTGATAGAGTGGAGTCAAAAATGCTACATTGCTTATTGACGTTCGGCAGTTCAGAAAAAGTGGCCAATTGTACAAAAATTTCTAGCACGATACCTAAATTTGATTTTTCGTTGAGATTTTAGAAAGAGAGTACTTGTGAAGTGACCTAATAGGTGAGTAGGTGATTTCGGATTTGCTTTTTTTGTTTTGTAGGTATTAGCTCAAGCTACAATTTACTATACAATAACTTTCTTTAAAAAACGCTTCGTTTTCGTGTTATAGGCGAAAAACATTTAATTACTGCAATTTTGAGCCGTTTTTCGCGATTTTGAGTATGAAGCCGATGGTTGCCGTGGTAGCAAACTTCAGATTCAGATTTAGCACCCCCAAAAACATAAAAATCCGTTGAGAAAGAAAGTTACGCAGTTTTTTCTTTGCCAAACCCTCATATTATTGAACTATAAGTGTTTTGGAGTGCTGATAAGGAAAAGTATGTTACAAGCGCTATTTTTTGTGACTGGTTCCGGAATTGTTTTGTTTCTGAAGTTGAGAAAAAAAGAATTTGGACTTTAAAGTGCGGTTCCGGTTTTGGACAATGCACCTGGTCATCCTTGCGAACAAGAGACTATGATTCCAAATATAAAAGTGACATCTTGGTGAATGTTCAAGAATGACAAATGCGCTTTGTCAGTCTGAATTGAAGCTTTTGAAAACTGCGAAGCAAAAAAAAATTACAAACTTCTTTAAGCAAATGTCTAAGCCTGAAGATAATAATTAATCAATGTGGTCAAAAACTTAAATTGATTTTTCCCCATACTCACGGTTTTTGTATTCGCGACCTATTTACGAAACATAATATATACCCCGATGTATGTCTTGGCCATAAAGCCACATAATATTATACATATATGTGCTGCAGACAATTGCTGGAAAATATTAGCTGTGATATTAGTTTGTTTTGGTGTGAATATTTCAAAGGTTAAAATGACTTTATTAATGATTTATCTTTACACCCTGAGCTGTGCGGAATGTATAAACAGTAATATATATGAAGACAGGAATGATAAAAATATGGAAAGTATATTATAGTCGAAAAATTTGGTCCATTAATTTTTCTTCTAAACAATATAGGTGCGACGCGAATGATTTCGTCTTGATTTATGCAGCCCGTCTGTGGAACAAATTATTTTTTTCAATGAGCTATATCGTTGCTGTCAATATTGTCAAAATATATACTTCCGAGCCATAGGCTGCATTTAAAATGTCATGATGGCTCAGCTACGTTGCCTTTATTGCAGCAATATATTGTAGTAAAAATAACGAATGAAAAATATCAAGTAACAGATATGTAACCTCGAGGGTAATATTTTTCCTTTAAATTTTAATATTATAAATTGATGGAATATTTGCCTTCAGCTACAAAGAAAAATTCCGCTATTTACCGATGGAAATATGTAAAAATTGTAATATTCATTTTCCGCAACAATGTATTTTTAATTTGATATATAAGGTTACCTATACGAAATAGTAAATTGCTTTTGTGACCTTTTTATTTTTAAATGTCAGGTAATTCTGATATTTGGTATATTAAAATTAGAATATGAATACCTATTTATACAATTGTTATCACATAAGAAAAACATTTTTTTTTATTTTTCTTTTATGCCATTGAACTGTATTTCGTAGATCCAATTTACCTTTTAAATAAAATTTACACGTAAAAACAAATTAATTGTCGAAAGTACTTTCTGGCGACACTAAATATTTGGTAGTAAAAAGCTTTATTTCCACTTGGCAGTAATTGAAATGTCTTTGCTGGTATCTGTACCACAAATCATTTCACACGGCATTTAAAGAGAAATTCTTCAAGTTTGTTTGGTGCGCGCGTTTTGAATAAGAAACATTGTTGGGTATTACAAAATTCAAGTACAAGTTTATAAAATGAAGTTGTATGGTATAAGGAGTGTTTCCAAAGCAGGTTCATTACGAAAGTTGTTCGCTGAAATTTTATAGTAACTGATTTCTGATTACCTACCAAAAAAAATTTATTTTGAAATAAATTCAGAACACAATCCTTTAAATAAATAGATCTGTGCTATGTGAATTCCAATTACAGATTCATATTATTTAATTTAAAAAGTATAGAAAATGATCCATCACAAAAATGATACAGAAATTGAAACATCACATTAATCTGCGCCACACTGACATATTATGAGTTAAGAGATTTGGACACAAGCATTGTATATTTTTTGCCAAGTTACAGTAATTCTTAAGGAAACTATTTTTTGTTTTATATCAATAAGTCTTACTAAAATAAATTCATAGTGATAGTGAGGCACTCGATTGTTTATGCTGTTTAAACTTCTTGATCTTCGGACTTTTGATTTGCTTCTCAAGTTAATATTAGAGGAGTGAGTGTCTTCCTTTTTTACGTAGGTACCATAGTGTGTAGATTATGATACCTACGTCATATTCCGCTCTGTACATTTTTTATTGCTCTCTGTAACCAAAACATGTTTAAGAAGTTAAATAGGTTTTTGTCTCTAAAAGTATATCCGTATATTATTTGGAATGTACCTACTTTTATTTATCTTAATGTTCCACACTATTTTCTCCAATCCCGTTTATAAAAAACTACACTTTGGCGGTACCTACTTGCTTGAGAAATATTATTCGCGAGATAGTCGCCTGAGATAATAATTCACACTAAAATAAAGAGATAAATTTCAATTGAAACGCTTGCGAATATCCCACAGTAAACTGCTTATTCTTTTTCAACCCAGAAAAAGTCAAGAAGAAAAAGTATTGCGATGCCGTCACCGCATAAATCTTAATTGTTAGATAAATTTTCATTAAGCGAAATCAAAATTATCTTGCATTGTAGACTTACCGAAATTTCGTCTAATTAAATCAAGTTGGCTGATCGCAAAAAGTGTTGGTACCAGAAAATATATCCAGCATAAAATAGTTCCTATCATGCTTAGCTACACTAATTTAAATATTACAGGAGAACAATCCTAAACACTTAAAACACCTAAGAACAAAGAGTCACACCGATAGTTGATAAGAGCGCGATAGTTAACATTTTGCCGCGTGTAGCTCTTGCTGGAAGTCGAAATCAAATGTGTTCATCGCGCCAAAATGCTGGAAACTAAATCACACAGCCAGAGGGTTTTTGCCGCCCCCAACACCGTGCTCCCTTCTGAAAGAAGCAGGCTTGCGCCCTATTGCAATTGTTTTGCGCAACCGTCGATTCCGCACCCTGTACAATTTTGCTTTAAACGAATCTATGTTCCGTGTTTCGCCAACTAACTATATAGGTACAAGAAATCGTTTATCGTAAGTAACACGTCTAGATAGTAGTCCTAGATCCTGTTGGACTCTCTGGATTAAGTTGGTTATAGCGATGAGGGTTTGAATAGAATATTCTTCGCCGTTTCATCATTCCAAGTGTGGCTTTCAAAACCATTTTCCACAAATAAAAAGAATTATCATTTGAAATTTGTGTTTTCACAATAAAATTTTCCCTTTTCGTAGAAGATAAAATCACTCAACACGTTGTTTACAAAATAAACTCCAGCTTTACGTGCATTTCATAGGGATTTTCAAGTTATGTCTCTTTTCTATATTTTCATTATTATTATGTTTAACGAGCCGAGACGACTAGAAAATACACCATGGAGAAAAATCCTGATTTCTTACCGGAGTAGATCCTATTCGAATAAAGAAGTTTATGTAAGGAGACAGAAGAATATGTGAATCTTGCCACTCTAAAACTGGAAAATATTCCGCAAGAATCTCTCATAGTTCTCGATAATGCCAGCCTCCTCATAGAGAAAGGCTGAAATAATGGAATGGCTACAAAATGAAAGTATATTATTTAACCATAGCGTCATAAATTTGTTGTCCAAATATTCATATTTACATGAATCAGAAGAGAGATCAATAATGATGAAGGTGATAAAAACAATTAAACCGATCTTCTATATGTTCCTTGTGGAATTACTTATTCTTTTTTCTTATTTTTTGGGAATCAAACTAAAAAATAATTCACCTTGACAACGGTAGCTGGAACGCTACCGAAACGTCATAATAAAACGTCTTAAAAAATAAGAAAAAATTAAACCGATGTCCCCTTTTAAACATTATTTATTACTTCATAATATATCCTTCGTATGTCAAAGTAACCTTAAAAGATTAATACTTTTAATATGAAATTATTAGCCATTTTCCCGGATATGGCTTATCAGTTTTTTCCCCAGTGGATAAAAGCCTCGCCAATATAATATTCCTCAAGTCGCGGTACACTTATTGCAGTTCAAATGTCACGGATATGCTTAAGAAGTTCTTTAGAGCTCAGTTTAATTCCTCCCCCGAGAATGTGAATAAGAATGTTTCTGATTTCGGATGAAGGAATCAGTTTTCTGGATAAAATTTAGTTATGCCGAATTTATTTCCCAAAAAGTCTTCAATATTAGCTATTTTCCAAATTATTATCTAATACTTTAACTATTTTCAATAAAAATGCGGAAATTCATTCATTCATACGCTTGTGTTGGATTCAGCATCCCAGGCGCTTGAACTGAATCTTTGTACCATTACCCATGTTATCTACCTACTTCCATTCCTGAAGCTTTGCGTCTTCTATATAGGCCACCAGTTTATCTGAAGGGATCTTCAGTAGTTGTGATGGTTGTGTTAGTTCCACTCCAAAGCGCTTCCGTCTCAATCCTTGAAAGTTCTCACAGAGGCAGAGTAAGTGAGTAGGTATTTCATCTGCACATAGGTTCACTAACTTTGCCCATCCTGTGCAGATATGCTTCCTCAGGGTACAGTGTCCAGTTACCGGGTCGGTAACTGTCTTCAAATTTCTCTTACCCAGTTTCAACAGGCTGAACGAGAGCTCCTTATCTAAATTATTCGGTAGACTCTTAGTATGGAGGTGTCCTTGTGTCATCCTCCATTTTGAGTTGGGGTTCCTTAACTAGCTAGTTCTTGCCTTCCCCTCTTATGTAATCCTTTGTGATTCCACAAAACGGTTCCGGACCTGTTAGCTGGTCTACCATTTCATCCTCTGCCATCCCCTCAAATGCCGGCACCCCTATTAGAGACACTTTGTTGTTTCTTGCCAGCATGTTAGGGGATTCTTTACAGTTTTTCACCAGTTTAGACCTAGTTGTTGGATTGCTGAAAACTTTAATTTTTTATCCGGTATATCCTCTTCTGATGTTTTCATCAATGCAGGCTATAGCGGTAATTATCTCTGCTTGAAACACAATTGTGTATCGACCAAGGCTAAGAGAGTTCCTTTCTAGGTCCACTTATACCAGCCTCAGTGCCATGGTTTGGCCTGGATGCATCACCTGTAGGATCTCCGGTGTTATGGTATCAAAACTCATGTGAAATATGTGTTCAGTTATTTCAGGGTGTCTTTCTAGAACATTGTTCGGGGACCATGAGCCTCTCAATTGCCATCAGCACCTCCGCCCTTACAAAAAGTTCCAAAGGAGGAAGTCCAACACGGGCTTCCATTGATCCATTCCATGCGGAGATATAAAGTGACGTAAAATAAAAACTTACAATTTGATATTATAGAGTTTAATTTTTTTTTTCGCATTTTCACGTATTTTTGTACCAAGAATAAAATATTTCCAGCCACCAACAGGTTTTCTATTTATTATCAATCTAGTAATGGATAATTATTTTGTTTCGAATTATGTGTGAGAAAAATTATGAAAGAAATCTCGTTATCAGGAAATACCCCGTAGAATCATTCACGTTATCAAATTAATGTAAAAACCAGGCCACCTGCAGAATTATTACTCACAAGGGACATTTGAGCGGAGAGATCAACATAGCAAGAGAGATAGAGTAAGAACGTTTTTCACCTCTTTTATTGAATATAGCGAAAATGCTGGTGTATTCTGAAAGAGCTTTTTATTTCATCAATTACATGTTAATACTGTTTCAAAATCATTTGGAATTGTCTACATTATACAAAGTCAATCTTTGAAAACAGTCTTATAATAGATATCTTGCACATTGTTCCATTTTATTGAAATTATAACGTCGACATAGCAAATAGTTCATCCTCTTAAGGATTTTCTTCAAACTTCTGAAATTGAAGAAGTTATAAGGGTTTGAAATAGTTAATAATATTCAAGCGCGCGAGCTAACTGCAGTTCATAATTAGCTAGTTGGGTGACGTCATAGAACAGTAAGGTTGCAGTACACGCATATACATTATACGCTGTTGAACAGGGAGCCGCATATAGCCTTAGTTAGGATAAATTTGGGAATAAAATATTCTGATAATTTATGTTAATCTCAATAACACAAACTTAGCGATACAGAATTTCTACAGTTTCCTTTCTCATCACTCGACCATTTCATAATTATACGCTCAATTTATCAGATACATATTCTAGAATTGTAGAAACACATTAAACAACATAATTTGGAAAACATACAATTCATTTTCAAACTGTGATTTGACACATAAAACTCCACAAATAGACCCACGTTTGCTGCGTTTCTTTTTACTTCGAAATACTCGTATTAATTTTTGTGGGCATCATAGGCTTGAATAGCTCAGTGTGATATAAACACCATCCTGTGAAATACCATATAGAAAAATGCGAAATTCCACATTCGCGAAATGTTTCCAATTTCATTCGTTATGTCCAGCAGAGGATGTAGGCGTATCGAATGCATCATATTGATTTATTTCCAATAATAGCTCTATCTGGCGAATAGTATTTTCTTAGACATGTAACGGAGGCTTATTTGGATGACCTTCCAGAAAATTAATAACTTGAAATTGAATCTCTTTTCATATTAATGCTCTTATTCGTTACCAACCTAATACCTTGTTTTCACAACCCTGTATATTATGTGGAATTGGTGAAGATGAATGATAACTTGGGACATGCAGGTCTTCAAGTCCCTCATGTCTATTTTAACCATTAGGAGTATCGATTTTATTCAATTAAACTGAATTTTAGACTAAATTTAATATATCGAACATTCCCGTTTCAACTGTTAATTTGATGGCATTTAATTAATCGAATAAATTTATCATATTCCTTGTAGATCCAACACTCGATATTTGTTCATTCTGCCACATCCTATACCCAAATTTTCACAACCTAGTTTCATTTGTTTTCACAGGACTTGCCATTTACCGACTCCTTGAAATGCAAAGGTCGTGTCCCGAAGACGAAAAAGATAAATACATTCCGGTAATTTAGATTATAAAAGTAACGGTCTTAATATATTTCATTTTTATATTCGAGCTAAAGTAATGTACTTATCAGATCCGAAAGGCTATATAACTTGTGCGAAATTACAATGGATATTGTTAACTGTAATTAAATTAAAGTAAGAAGTGGGAATTCTTGGGTTATTATATAGTCCAGGAAATATTGACTGAAAATGATCATTTTACAATGTTTTCCAAAGCCGAACAGGGCGAGAATCGATTAATTTGTTTATAACGTCATAATTTTCAAACTAATTTTAAGTTCGTGCACGATATTTGTGAATTTGAAGACGTCCATTTTAGGTCCAATTTAGTTCTTAACGTCCTGGACCTTTTCAAGAAGTACTGGATATAGCGTTTACCTCAATTATTACTCATCAATACCAATATATACTAATATTATAAAGACGAAAGATTTGTATTTTTGTATGTAACAAATAAACTCAAAAACTACTGGACCGGTTTCAAAGATTCTTTTGCAGTCAGAAAGCTACATTATCATTGAGTAGCATAGGCTATATTCATAACCAGAAAATACTAGAGATCTTTAGAAATCCCTACTAAAACCAAAAACCTGAAACACATTTGATTTCTGATTTCTGCCGCCTTACGAACTACAACAGAGGAGCTGTCACATTGACTTCCCCAGTTTCCTTTGAATAAAAAAGACGCTAACAGTTAAAAAATATATTTTTCACAGATTCCGCCGGTACATAAGTTAAAGATTTGAGCAGTTACGTAACGAGATTATGGTAAGTCTCGAATCAATTCAAACACATTGTCTTTGCTGAAAAGATTTTCTATCTTGAAATTGAAGAAGTAAAAGTTTCCAGGCAATATTGAAAGTGTAATAGCATAGAAGTTCTCCCGTGTTTTTTTACAAAAATAATTTTATAACGTCTCACATTTTAGTTCAACAATAAATGGGAAATTAATTAAATACCTGGCGCTGTTTTGTATACAATATCAAGTTTAAATGTCAATTAATAATGAGCCGATTTAGAATATATCGGCCTTCACAAGTGAATGAATGAAATACAAATTATTCCTATATAAATGTAACAATATTGTCTGCACCCAAAGCCTTATAGCGCTGGGCTATCAAGTTCCACCCTAACAACAAAGCGAGTTACTAAAAACGTGATAAAAAGAAAATAAATTTATCGTAAAAAAACATTTTTAAGAACAAGCTCTAAAACGAAAAATTCCCTATATTACCTGGTAAATTGCCAATATTGTATTGAAAAAATTCTATGTAATCTCCTATTTTTGTTAGGAATAGACAGTTTTTGACAAAAATTCAGAAATAAATAAGGAATAAATAACTTATTTTGCATTTGACTTTTAACACGGGATAACACCGTATCTAGTGGGAGAAAACGACAGGAAAACATCAATTTGATTTTAAAAACACATAAATACAATCACAATTACTAAACATTTTTCCTCTATTACTAAAATATTGTAAACTTTTAACTAAGTACTTTATTTTCCATAATAATATGTTTAATTATTTTCTCCGTTGTCTCCATTTACCTATAAGTACATAGCCAACCAAATTCTATAGTAACACTTATATATTGAGTTAACTGTATATAAACCCTCACTTCGTGGAATCTACTCATCATATGGTTTTAAATGAAACTAACTGTTTTTAAATGACTCCACAATACATATATTTGAAAAAATGTGTAAATTGCAAGTAAATTTTTGTCAATAATTTACTTGCAATTTACACATTTTTTCAAATATATTGTGGAGTCATTTAGAAACAGTTAGTTTCATTTAAAACCATACACTTATATATTTCTATAGTTGTCGATGTCTATAATTTAAAAAAACATATTATACCTTGTTATACATATTATTAAGAAAGTTTCAAGATATTTTTATTATTCAGGAACTAGCTTCCAATTATATCTCAAAAAAGAAGTGACTGGAGAAGGTAAAAAAAATTGCCGGAAGTTTTGACTGAAACTTTAGAGTGTAGGTACTTTTATAACTACTGGCTGCAATCCCCGATATTTAAACTATTTAACTAGTCGGGTGTGACTATCTTCTACTGCTCTATATACCTATACTATACTTTATAATATAATAATTAATAATAATAATAATAAAGTGCAGAAGGTGCCAACAAACAACAGAGACGATACAACACATCACGTCGGGATGTTCAGCCTTGGCTAACATTGATTGCCTACGCAGGCACAATCAACTTTGCAACATCATCCATCAGAAGTTGGCCAACTAGTTTGGATTAGTGAACACCTACACCCCATATTACAAGTACCATCCGAAATCGGTGCTAGAGAATGCTGATTTTAGACTATACTACGATAGGTCAATTATCACCGATAGACGGGTGACGAATAACCGGCCTGATATTGTAGTTGTGGATAAAAAAGCTAACTCGGTTTATCTGGTGGATGTTGCTGTACCCAATAATAACAATATTCTGGACAAATACAACGAGAAAATTGCAAAATACACCGATCTTGCAATTGAGGTGAGACAGATGTGGCATGCAGAGAAAATAGAGGTGGTACCGATCTTCGTTTCATCTACGGGACTAATTCCCAAAACTCTACAAGATATCCTTACCAAATTAGGTCTTCACAAAAATACATATATCGATCTGCAGAAGGCTGCCATTCTAAATACCTGTCACACTGTCCGTAAATTTCTAAATATGTGACTTCCGAGCCTAATCCCATTTGCGTTTACACACGCTCGGGATAGGTGAACATTACCAGCAAGTGCTTAGTAAGTGAATACTTGGAATGATAATAATAATAATAATTCAACATTTACTCAATATCACTGAAAAGTTCTCCAGTGATATACAAATGGGATTTGGATTAGACAAGTGTAAAGCCTTAAATATCGAGAAGGCAAGCTAAGCTACTAGACCAAAAGCAAGCAAAAATCAAAATTAGGTGCCAGTTCACTCAAAGGATTCACACAAACAGGTGGAGTGGGCCCAGAAAGCGCTCCATGGTCGACATCATCACGACCACAATCAACCTCATATCGACAAGGAAGCATCAAATAAGTGGCTATCTGATGGAACATTATTACCATCTTGTGTTGATATATATATATATATACATATACATATATCCGTTTCATAAAATTTTTCTACCTAAAAATTTTTATTTTGTTCAAAGTTCGGGCAAATGATTAAATGTGACACTTGGCGCGTTACTCTGTACCAGTTATCAAACTGAAATATCAAATTACCAATTCCCGAAGACGAGACCAAGCCGATACGAAAGCCCCTTTCTCAAATAATGGAATCGAAAAATTGTAAAATAAATATATGTTCGAGTGATTCAAATACCATCGACATTGATGTCGAAAAAAAGGCTCATTCTCATTCTAAATATATTAGTCTTTATCATTTCACAGCCGGAATTCGAAATTTTGAAACCCGTTTTGCAGTGGTGTACGATAGATCTTTCATTTTGCATTCAAATGCTTTTTTTATGATAATATTATCTCAAATGTGCATATTTTCAAAATTTAATATTGATATTACGAATGCAGACAAATAAACAATAATAATATTCCCTCCAAAATTTGTTTTAGTGAAATTAATGTTGAATCACACGACATTGTAAGCTGCCTGCGTATCGTGTTCAGAAAGAAAAATCACTTACTGTGCCCCTGACGTGTTATCATTCTATAATCGCTGACTACCTTTCGAGTACCTCTCTTTCTTTCTGGCTGCTCACTCTACAACTCCACATTGCTGGATTTCCATATTTCGATCTTGATCCGACGAATTTTCCCATTTCAACGGGTGATACATTGCTCTTCACAATTGAAAATTGTCTAAATTCCGATTTTTATTGTTTAGATTTTGTCTCTCGCTCCAATTTTATAGGAAATAAAAGAATTTCATGATAAAAAGAATTTATTTCGAGATAATAATTTGTGTTACCTACATACTCGCAAACTTTCAAGTTTTCACTTGCTGTGACCTACTACAAAACATTATCACACTTACTAGAAATATTTCTCGATACATGGATTATTAACCACCAATAAACTACAATCTTCAAATATTGGTTTTAGTCAAAATTCTTTTGCTTGTTTTACACTGCCAGTGGTTGTGACTTTATTTACAAACTGTCTCGGATATTTCGGATAAATTGCAAAATCGGAAAATATTTCATTACAAAATCTCTTTTGATTCATTAATTACTTCTGACGCAACGTAAATTAATATAGCCGCAGTTTTTTCTAAAAAAAACGTGCTATATCTTCAAGTAAATTATAAAAACATTTCTCATTTAGTTTTCCTAAAGGCAATTTAAGAAGACTTTTAATAGTTAAAGACAAAATTGACTTTGGCAATCAACTCAGGTTCAATATAATAACATTGCCTACGTTTACACAAGTATCTTGTTAGTGTCAATTTGTGAGTTGATTCAGTTCAGTTTTAGTAGAATGCCTGATAATTTTTAAGAATCCTATCAATATTATAGGAACAGTTCGGTAAGAAAGTTTTAAATTTTAACGCATGGTTAAAAATAAAAAAATCTGCTAACTCCATTTCACTATTCAGTATGCTTAATCAGCTTTAAAATATTAGCTGAAAACTTTTAATTGGACACCATACCTGTTAAAATTTAAATCCTAATCTTGACTATGTATTAAAACCTTTCGAATAGCGGAAACTTCGTCAAATATAACGACGTGTCTTAATAATTTGTAGGTATTTAATATGACCTTTTTGGTGTATAAGCAACTAAAAGGGAACCCGCAGTCTTTCATAATGGATGGGATGAAGAGCTGTGTGTATATAGTTGTTATTTTTTTGTCCTTGTTCAAAGTTTATTTACGCCCGATGTAAATTAAAGCACGTGTGCAGTTAAATTCAACAGGGCCGCATTTCAGTTACGCTCTTGAAAATAAATATGTATATCGCAAAATACTGTTTAAGCTTTAGCAACAAATATAATTATAGTGCGGCCACTTTTGGATTATAGCTTATAGTGGTCTAAGCGAAGTTCCCTGCAAATAAATTATCATTTTAATAAAGCGTGTACGTGTACCTTTACAGAGTCTTTGAAATTCAAAGAAGAAATACCGTTCACTAAGGAGCAACAACTACTTCCCTAGCTATATGCCACGAAGGACATTAAATTTCAATTCAAAGTTAAACGGGGACTAAAATGACAGTTTCCTGCAAGTGAAGTAAATAACTTTACAGAGTCGTCAGGTTTTTTGTCAAATAGAATTTTAGTTTGTGGTTAGATGTGGGGAAGTCACTATTATCGCATATTTAACGTATTCTTTACTGAGATTAATGTATTTGTGCGATATTAATGAAGTACATCCGCCGTTCTGGGAAAGTTCGTTTAATTTTTAGGACGATTTTTGAATCAGTTCAGCACTGAACTTGTCTCGTTCTGTCGCTCTGTCGCTCTGTCGCTCTGTCGCTCTGTCTCGTTCCGGACTGATTCCTAAGTTTGTTGGAACAAATCAAAATTGATTCCTAAAACTTGTTTATTTTAATAGTTACCTACAGTTTGAGCTGTCAACAAATTTCTTAAGTAGTCTCAATCAAATATTAAATGAATATATACGAATACTCTTATAGAGAGATGAAATAATTGTTATATTTCAAGAGGGCTGCGGATTTGAAATTCTGAACAATCCCTAGTAGAAAATAAACAAACCCGTTACCCAAATCGTTAACAACCAGACAAAATGTCGGAAAAAGTGAAAATCCGTTTTTATGAATGAACATAAAAGCCACAGTCTACGATACGAGCACTGGCGGGTTAAAGGAGCAAAAATCATAATTTATTAACGTCAGGTACGGTAGGACACGGTTATCTCTTGAATGATAGTCCTGGTTAAAAATCCCGGTCCCAGCCCTATTAGCTAGAACGTCAGAATAGGGACGATGGAGTTGGCGGTAGTCGACTAAGGATGATGCCGTTACCGCTGGAAAAAAGTATTCAGATGATTTCGTTTGCCTGTTTCCTCACTGATATGAATATCATAATGGAAAAGTTTTCGTGATACATTATGGACGAAATATGATGCAAACAAGTTGTCAAAAAGTAGTTGATTATTTTTCAATAATTCAGACATTATTATAAATATTATATTGTGGAAAAAACAACAATAATAAATATTATTTCACTCAATTCAGATTAGATGACTGTGGTGCCTGGGAACTCATGTGGAGGAAGAAAAATGTAGATTCTGTGGCATGGAAGAAGAAGCCTCCATTCAAATACTTGCTAATTGCACAGTAAGACAGAATCCTAGGGCACGGATCTAGGAGACTATTGGATAGAAGAGTTAAAGCCTGCAGATATTCTAAGATTCCTGCGGGAAATAGAACTACTAGCCGAGAAGTAAGGGGGCACAATAGATCTTCTAGGTCTCAGTGAATGTCACCCCAATATACATACATAGGCACAATATTCCAGGCAGAAGTTGCAACAATATAGAACTGTACAGGAGACCTATTAAGGAAAAAGTTTCAAGAAAAGACCATTGCCACATACTCCGACCACCAAGCGGCTATAAAAACAATCAGTTCCATATGCAGGTAAATTCCAAACTATAGTTTGCCTATTCTCATCATTGCATTCTCTGCCATCATTAGTGTGGTTTCCGATCTTGTTACTATTTTTTCCAGTTGTTTGGTTCATGTTTAGCTCGAGTCAATAATCACTCCAAGATATTTAACATCCATCATCATTGGAATCTCCGTACCATTGAGGTAAGGTGGTTCCAGCCCCACCAGGTCCCTTCTTTTGGTGTAAGGCACTATGTTTGATTTGGTGGGATTTGTATTTAAGTCCACCTCTTCCGTCCATTTCGTTACTATGTTCAGAGCCTGCAGCATGCGTTCTATGTTTGTAGTATTGAATTTGCCTTGTGATATGATGGACCAGATCATCCGCATATCCTAAGACATTATGGTGTTCCTTTTTGAGTCTCCTTATCAGTCCGTCCATTACAAGGTTCCATATTAGAGAAAACAGAACTCCTCCTTGAGGACACCCCCTTAAGACCCGAACTGATAATGTTTCACCACTTTCACCCACCAAGGTTGAAAAGATCACTCAATCTTTCAGCATACATTCTATCCATCTGCAACTTGTTTCGTCAATTTGTTTTTACTTTGTGAGAGGTGTTGTCAAAGGCACCCTCTATATCAAGGAAGGCTGCTGATAATACTTCCTTATTTCCGAGAGCATACTCTATAACTTGTACTAGGAGATGGAGTGCTGTCTCTGTTGATACTCCCGGTCTGTATGCATATTGTTCCTGGTCGATCGGTCTTTCTACCAACGAGCCTCTTCTGATGTGCATGTCTACCAGTTTTAACAGAAGGGCATTCACAATAGAGCTGCAAAGGTAGTAGTGAAGACAATCTTAGAAGCACATAAGCACCATATTTATCTTATCTTCCCCCTCTTCCTTCTTAATGGTCTTCCTAGTGCTACTGCCACTGCTTCATTTTTATTATTAACATTTGATAACCCATATTACTATTCGAGTTTAATATCAAGTATATATCTATATAAATCATGTCTTTTCGCTTTCCAATATTAATTTTTCTAATTGATTAAAACAAATCAAATGATTACTGTGACATTCAACAATGTATTCGCAATCCACAATATGTTCAGCTTCAAATAAAGGCTTTTTTATAAAATAAGAATCCGAAAAACATTTACAAAAGTGTTATACTACCAAAACAAATTATTTCGTCTCATGGTGACTGTTATTCCATTGTCGTATTTATCAAAATATAACGAGAATCGTTAAATAAATGAGAGCGCTTTATCATAGTCCCAGTGTGAACAAAAGAGTTATTTAGAGCAAAATGCACCAGAATAAATAGTTCAATAAAATGGCTACAGAAAGGTAAACGAACGTTTTTAATGTTTGTTAGCAGCTTATTATTATTTTAACTGATTTTAATATAAATTTATTTACTGTTAATAAATAGTTTTGGATTAATTTATGTGTTTCTTAAGCTACCTATTCCGATAAATAATGAATTAATATTAAGAGTCAGTGAACGACAATTTAATCAATTCATCTCATTATTTCGAAAACATGCCATGCTATATAAATCCTCGAGGTTAATTTTTGTGACCGTTCTGTGAACAAGTTTTAGGGAAAATAATAGCTATTTGTGTATCAAGAGCAGAAAGTAGTAGATACTTTGGCAGTCGAGACAGAAAGTTGCCGCGCGATGCGTCGGCGGAGCGCGGCAATCTGTCGAGACTACTAAAGGACTTTCTGCTCGAAATACACACAATATTTTTTCTACGATCACACCAAAATAAAATTAATTGCCATTGTTTGTACTTAGCAGTTTCCAGTTTGCAGTTCTGTGTACCTATGTACGTAGGCAACACTTATTACATGAATGTCAAATATTTTTTAGATTCTCCTATTTCTAATTAGATTATTACGAGAATACTGTTGGATGCTTTAATATATTAGAAAATCAACTAAAATATTTTATTCTACAATTTATATTAAAATAACTACTAGCTCTCTTTTATCTATAAATAAAGTTAGGCGTGCGCCAAAGTTACTTTCTGCTTAAGATCGCCAATAATTTCAAATTTTGACAGCTCGCAGCTGCTTTTCAAGGCACAAAAAACGACTTTCGATAGTGGTCGTAGAAAAATTATATCCATTAAATACCAAACTATTATTTCCAAGAACTCGTCTACGTCTAACTTGTGCTGGAAAAATTATATATTTAATTTTATTTTTATAGCAGAAGAATCGTAAAAATGGAAAACTGCAGGTACACATTTCTTTTCATTACAAATAATCACCAAAACTATTATTGTGTCGGATTTGGATGATCCCAAAGAAGTTTATTTTTACTTACTTTCTTTCTAAACTGACATTCTTGTTATTGTTATGGACTTTTTTCTCGGATCCCCGATTCTTGATGGTAAATTTATTTCAAGTCCGTTGAAAATAATTCAGCTACTTCTGCTGTATATTGTTGAAATATTTATACAAAGGAGTTCATTATATGAATAATTGTCAAAAGAAATAAAAATATACAGAAAATGCAGATTTTTTTCAGCATTGATGAGTCTCACATGCTGCATGATCTTTATTGGTGGCAAATTAATTGATCTTGTGAAGTGTGAGATAATGTGGAAAAATATTGGTAACAAAAGAGTGACTTCTTCATGGATTTAGGTGTTGAATGTTACAAGAGCCATGGTTTTTGTTGATAATATTGTTGCGAATAGTTACATTTCGGTTGTGTCGTTTTTCAGAAATATTAATGAGATTTCAAGAGTTTTAACTGGTGACTAAAACATAGAATGGTTATCGGGTATTTCTCGTACACATAAATCGTCTAGTACAAAAAAGGGATATAAAATGATACCCAGCATACATGCTAAACAGTTCTAAAAATTCCTAACAAAAACACCCGCCACTACATTTTTCTTTCCCCTCAAGTTAAAAGTGGTGCGGTCCAATCAAAAACACACCAGATAAATGAAAAATTCACTTTTCCTCCAGATCCCGTTTATCAAAATAGACTTTTATAATTTAGTTTCCCGTTTATCTTTTTTTTTAATACTCGAACTAAATCACTGGATATTTGATATGTGGTTCTCCCTACTCATAATTGTAAATATCAATAGCCTTTTTCACCACCCCACAGGAAACGAGACAAACTGAGAAGCATTTCCCTCAGGAATTTTATATCAGAATGTATACATTCGTCCAGGGTAGGTTTAACAATTTAACGATATGGTGTGGAACAGCCAAATGGAATAAATTCGATAACAAAATAATTACGACGTGTTGGGAAAAACGCTGGCACACGTTTGTATTTTTAAATGCGCATTTTTCTCACAGAAAAAATGGCCAACCTGCAACCTCCTGTATATTATTCATTTTTTGGATTCTTCAGAATATTCTAGACATAATTCATGTACAGCTTCAACTGTCTCGTTAATATCTAGTTTTTTAGATTAATTACAAATATTAACATTAACAAAGAAAATGAAAATAATTATTAATGTCAATGTAGGAAAGGTTCAAAATGCTCGCCGAAAACGTCTTGGCAACATTCTAATCTGGTATAGACTCCGTTTCACATTAGAAGCACCCACTAGAAGTCTAGAAGCTGCAGTCGTATGCGCGAAGAAGCTGCACATACCAATATCTGAACATCAATATCGGTCAAAGCCTTAGGCCGGTCGTCCTTTGGATGCGTTTTCGTCCGAATTATCTTCGTCAGAAATCGGACGAAGACGTGCGAATCATCCCGTTCCATTGAAACCTATTGAAGCTCGTACACTGCGTCCGAACTGCTTCGTACAAATTCGGACGTAAACATGCGATGTGCGATCTATCCGAAACAAATGGGATTGTTCGCAGTTGTTATGACGAGTTGATAGTCGATTTGTTGGATTTGTTACAGACCGAGATGGATGTTGAAAAATTAATTACTTTAGTTCATGAAAGAAAGCCTCTGTGGGATATGACCGACAAATCATATCACATCAGAGACATACAAAGAAAATTGTGGCAAGAAGTGGCAGTTGAAATGAATTTTACGGGTAACCCAACATTAACCCAACACTTTTTTCTTTTCAATTTTAATCGCCTTCTAACAAGATAACTATTTTCCAAAAGAAAATCATCCATATTTATTAATAACTATATAGTAGCTTCTATATAAAAATGACTTCGTACAATGCGAAAACTTGTCTAGTGGACGATACCACTATGCGAAATCTGACGAAATTATTCATCCGATTTCTGACGAAAATAATTCGGACGAAAACGCATCCAAAGGACGACCGGCCTTAGGGTTTTTTCAGACGGATGCGATTTTCCGTTTGCGACATCTCGTATCGCATTCGCAGGAAGCTTTCATACAAGACGATACAATTTTTTCTACAACGATTTAAAAATAAAACATTGTGCGCAGTGTTGTCCAGGTGATGTTCGCAGTTAGTTGAGTGTATTTGCAGCTTGTATAATAGAAGACGAATTATTTTATTGGCATCGCTACATTGAAGGCGAAGGTAATGTAAAATTATTGATAGATGTAACAATCTAGTGAATCGACGTTACTGGGTACATCCACTTTTGCAAGTAAGCTACGTCGAAGGAGTTTTTTACACTATTTTTGAGAAATGAAGACAAATTTTTCAACTACTTTTGAATGACAATATCAACGTTCGATTACTTACTTGCTCGTCTAAGAAGTAATACAATCAACACTGCAATTTTATCTTACTGATACATCTCGCGACAAGCAGCGACACGTCTGGAAATGTGCATTTATTTTTGTGGTTGGTTGAATATTGCACGAAAAAAAATCGGGCGGTATCTGACCAACAAACGCACTGTCTTGCAATATAAAAAAATGCCGCACTAAGCGTCCGTTTTTTTGTCGCTTTGACATAATGTGAAAATTACACATATTATTACATACCGGGTGATTCATTAGTGCGATAAAGTCCAATATCTTGTAAATAGTTAAAGATATTTGAATGAAATTTTGACTGATTGTAGCCAGCCTAGAGGCCCATATTTTAAAATTAGTCGCAATTGTACAGCGTGTTCCAGAACGCCGTGCCAGATCAAAGTTATATTTTTTTGAATGGGATACCCTGTATTTTACTTCAAATTTGAATTCTGCTTGACTTCGCTATTACAATAATATGATATTGTAATGGGTTATACAGCGTATTTAAAAAGTTCTGACCACTTGTTCCTGTAAATCGTAATGACTTCCACGCCCTGTATACTTTAAACTGCACAATTTAAAATTAATCTTTCATAGCCATACGTCTGTGATAGTCGTCTAGTACTACAATTCAATTGAACTGATTCGATATCCAAGAAACCGTATACAGGGCGAGCCCAAACTCGAATACATTGGTTTCACATTTTTTTTAAATGGATCACTCTGTATTTTGTATCGGTAAATGAAGGTTACTTTACTATACTTCAAAATTTATTGAGTATTCCCTATACCCAAACTGAATAGTTTTTGTGATATTTCTATTTTATGGTTAAAGAAAGCCAACAATAATAAATTTACTTATACTTATTTATTAATAACTATACTGAAATTTATAAAAAAAATCAACAATAAATTTATGAAATATGCTCATATGCAAATATGCTATGTACCTTTATACAGGCTTGGAGACTGTCTTGAAAAGATCGTCTTACATTTCTATGCATTTGCACATTAACATTTTGAAACGCCTGCCTTATTCTACTTTTCATATCGACTGGTGTAGTAACAGGTAATTGGTACACCTGTTCTTTAATGAAACCCCAAAGGAAAAAATCTGCTTTATTCTACTCGGGTGATCTTGGTGCCCAAAGAACTAATACTACTCGTCCAATCCACCTTTCAAGAAACATCATTCAATTGTCCCTGAATGAGCGCGTTATGGTGAACAGGAGCTCCGTCATGAAGATACCACATTGGTTGACGTGTACGGAGGTGAATGTCTTCAAGCAGAACTGGTAAATGATGATATGGTTCTAATTTAACTATTTAGAAGAGCTCTAAGAAACCTGATCCTTTTGCATGTGTGGTGGTACTGTTATCGACCTTTTAAAACCTTTTTCTAAGTTAAAAACTCTCCTCACATGTTAATTGTTGTGAATTAATTTTATTATCTGCTTGTTATTGATTTTTTTATTAGAAATAAAATTTTTAATAACAAATTAGAAATATCACAAAAACTATTTAGTTTGGGTATAGGGAATACCCAATAAATTTTGAAGTATAGTAAAGTAACTTTCATTTACTGAAATAAAATACAGGGTGATCCATTTAAAAAAGTTGTGAAACCAATGTATTCGAGCTTGAGCTCGCCCTGTATACGGTTTCTTAGATATCGAATCAGTTCGATTGAATTGTAGTACTAGACGACTATCACAGACGTATGGTTATGAAAGATTAATTTTAAATTGTGCAGTTTAAAGTATACAGGGCGGTGAAGTCATTACGATTTACAGGAACAAGTGGTCAGAACCGGGATCGCCGAGTTGTACCACCAGATATCAGGTAGGTATAATCCTACCGTCGAGTTGTACCACCGAATTTCCTGGGAAGTTTAACGATTTAAAAATAAAGTCTAATTACTAATGACCTCAACAATTTTATATAAATTAGGTTTAAGATCAAAACATCCATATATAATAATTTCTACATACAAAAATAAAGATGAGGCCTTTCCCACTACTGTTTAAGATCAAAACATCCATATGTAAGTAAATAAAAACAAATATGTGCCTAAATACAATTTATTATTAGTGGTACTGGGTATTCCCTCAATAAATACGGCTTATGTGTAATTTCGTATTGATCCACCTCGATGGTCAGTATAATCCCCAATAAAGGCGAAAATGGATTAACTTAGGTAGTCATGGTACAACTCGGTAGTCCCCGTCAGAACTTTTTAAATACGCTGTATAACCCATTACAATATTATATCATTGTAATAGCGAAGTCAAGCAGAATTTAAATTTGAAGTAAAATACTGGGTCTCATTTAAAAAAATATAACTATGATCTGGCACGGCGTTATGGAACACGCTGTACAATTGCGACTAATTTTAAAATATGAGCCTCTAGGCTGACTACAATCAGTCAAAATTTCGTTCAAATATCTTCAACTATTAACAAGATATTGGACTTTATCGCACTAATGAATCACCCTGACATTTTAATACTTCCACGATATTTTTGACATGTCCCCACAAAAAGTAGTCTAATGCCGTCAGATCAGGAGATCGTGCTGGCCATTCTATCAATCCGCACCTCCCTATCAAAGGATTTTTGAAAGTTTGGTTCAGGTACTGCCGGACATTGATTTGGTGATGGGGCGGTGCTCCACCTCGCTGAAACTATGTTGTATGGCTGGTGGATTTGCTGGATCAAGATATAAGTTTGTCAAAGTTGAATATTATTTTAGAGCAGTTCTAAATATTTATCTCCATTCAAGTTACAATCAATGAAAAAGGAACTGATTTCCAACAATTCCTAAGCTTTGTTTATAATTATTTTTAAACAGATTTCAGAGTAAATACTCCCGGCTTAGCGTAGTTTCTACATTTGGTTGATGTGTATGGAAAAAAGTCACGCAACCGTTTAGATGAAATTAAGTACGATATTTGGAAAGGGATTAGGTGGTGTGAGTGGCTTGCTTGTTATATAAACAGCTTTTAATATTTAATACAGTCCAGATTGTTACAGACAACAAATGATTTTGGCCTCTGTTTTCGTTAACCCTCAACCACTCAAAGGAATGGAGAGGTCCGAAAATTCTCCACCCGTGAATAAACTGTAGGTATATACATGTCTCGTAATGGAATATATCATTAAATTAATATTTGATCAAGACTACGGCTGCTTTATCAAGAATACGAATTTCACCTTACAACGTTATATAAAATTGGTTGTAAAATAAATTTATTTCAATTATGATGTGTTATGTCAATATTATCTATTATTTTACACAACAATGTTCACGTAACCTATTTCTGGAACATATTTGGATAATATTTCCAAGGTGTTTCAAGTTATAACGAGTTGTTTTTACAGTTATAGTTTGATATTTGACTAACAAAAATGTATGCATTTAATGATGGTTATTATGATACAAGAATGAAAGTTATGGAATATTCTACAGGTAATGTCGTAATGGATTTAAGTGTATGATAACCTTTAAATACAAGTTTCATACATTATTTTTCCTATGCATAAATCTTAAGAACAAGGAAACTTAAGAGAGCTGTACAATTTAATTAACTTAAGATCGGTCAGATATGTAGTCATAGCCTCATCGGGTATTCATGATATAGGATTTTTACGATAAAAAGACGATGATGTCATTTTTAGTTACTTTCCTGCTTATCAGAATAAATATTAACTTACCAACCGTAAATACAATTTATTCTCAACAGTCAGGGCAATAGGGCATGTCCACGTGACGTCACAAACTATTTTGACAAGACTTGGATGGTAAAACAATAAACAAAACGTTCAGAACACGTGGTACTTAATAGTGAGGTTATGCTGATTTATAATGGTAGATCGTGTTTGATTTTAGTTGATTTTGCTTCAGTGTACTTTTAAAGTTATTTTAATTGTTGAGCTTGCATATTTAATAATATATAATATGGGTTAATAGTTGTTTGTTGTTTGATAAGTTTTCATCTTGTCTATTGTTTATTGTTTTACCACCCAAGTATTGTCAATGTCAACTGTCGTGGACATGCCCTATTTACAACTAACAGGCTGGTAAAACTTCAAGAGGTTGTTAGGTAAAATTTCCCAGTTTGTTTTGTCGTTTATTGACATTCGATCATCGTATAATATTTACAAGTTATTTTGGTGCTTTTAAATTCATTGTTTCCTTAAGATTAAAAAAACAGTGTGTAGTTAATAAAATGCTGAAGCATCTGAACAGTAAATGTCAAGAGATGGTAACATCTTTGTTAAACTGTTTTGAACGAAAATGCCGAAATGGGAGCCCGCTTCTCCCGTTTACAGCTCTAGGTAAGAGACGTGAGTAATAGTACTCGCTATTTGTTTTCATTATTATAAATATTATTGCTACATATTTAAGTGTAAATGATTGAATGTTAGCTTAAGTTGATATTTATATATTAACAATCTAACATCAGATTGACTGTTTTAGTTTTCGTTAAGTAAAGAAAAAAACTACAGCTTGGCAACATCACAATATTTTGTTTTGCAACGTCATCGTATTTCTATCGTAAATAAACTATACATACACAGTTCCTGTATATTTATAAATGAAATTAATGCATGCGAGTAGAAAAAATATATTTCTGTGGGATATTAGTTTTTCAGTATCCTTTCCAGCTTCTAAGAAGGTTTGATGTAAAATCTCAATATTTTTTTTATTAATTCTCAATCGTTTGTAGTGAATTTGTAACTTTTGACGTATATTATCTCGACGACTAATAATTCATCGAAGAGTTTTGAAATCTATAGATATTAAATTTGATTGTGCTCCGGTCCTGTCTAAAATAGAGTGGAGTCTTCAAATTAAGTAACATGCCTTTCAGCGATTTTATACTGAAAAATACTCCGTTAAAAGTCGCTTTAAATCGTTTAAAGAGATCAGTTCTGTTTAAAAATGTATTCTTTATTTTTCTAAATAAATCCACAGGAAGTTGACAATATTAAAAATAGCAATAAATTTTCCAATGTCAGAAATAAAAGTTTATTATAAATTATCCAATCGCATAAATGGATTCTGCAATGTAAGGAGACACACATGCCGCACAGAAAGGTCCATTATTATATTAACAGTTTGATCTGGCCAGTATGTAGAATATAGTTGTCAGATCGGTTGAATATCCCAAATATCCATTACTAATAGACAGTTTACCATCAACACTCATCTATTATGTAACAATTTCAATGAAATCAACTTATACAGGATGTTAAATAATTCATCATACGATTTATTTCTCAGCAGACTCAACGAATAAATCACAACATTTTTCAAACACATTTATAGGAATAGTTAGTTTACAATTTTTTATTTTTATTTTACTTTTATTTTTTCTTGTTCACTTTAGTAATTTTTCATTTTGCTCGGCCCAATTATTTTATACGTCACATATCCGTTGTGAAAATCGCAAAATATACTTGACATGAACGTCAATCAAAATGGACTACTGGGAACAAACTAAATAACAAATAACATGGTGGTCAAACTTCGCGTTGGTATAAAGTTATGCCAACTTACGGAAAAAATAAATTCCAAAATCTATTTGAACGGGCTTTATTGTTGGAATATGAAACAAAATCTAATTAGAAAAGGCGAGAACAAAAAATATTGATGAATAAACGCATGCAAATTGACCATTTCTCTTTCATGCTGATGTTGAACGATTTGGTTTTGCCAGATCGGTGAACAAATACGTGAATAAATAGCTTGTGTGGGCCTCTCTCCCTGCACAGCACGCCACGCTCATTTTCTACTGATAATAAAATTCGTTAACGTATACATTACAGAAGATAGAAAGACCGGAAGAACTTAACCTGATTACATTTTAAATTTTAATAAGATGGTTACAGTGACTTAATACAATACAATATTGCATGTGGTGGTTTGTTGTGAATGATTCAAGAAAGCAAACATTTTATAAAACGAATGTAAAAAAAATAAATCTAAAAATTATAAATTGTTCATTTGTCGAATATTAAAAAGAAATTAGCTTTCTTTCCCTTACGTGTTTCTGTTAATATATTGGAGTGCGAATTTATGTCTTCTTAAATGAAAACACATTAGTGTAAGCTCCTTGTCCAACGTACATCTTCGCCCAGTATACCGTTTTCTTTTTAAGTGACTTCCTCTTTTCCGCAATCCGCAAATACCTTACCTCAGCACAATCTAAAACTTTTAAATAATTCAGCAGAATGTTATTGATTGCAGCTACGTAATCCCAGTTTTTAGATCTTCCTTCCCTTATTTTCGATCGTCCAATTAACATTTATTTAATATGATTGATGATACTATTCACTGCGTAGCGATCGATACATAAATTTTACTCGACAGAAAATACAAAATGTCTCAATTTATTTTGTTTCAACTGTAATTTAATGCTTAACAAACAGGATATTACAAAATTTTCTCTATTAGGTACATCAAAAAGTTAGTGCGCATAATGGTCCAAATGCATAAAAAACGGGAATGCTTTCACTATTTCACTCTCTACCCAGAGAGCATCCACAAATGGATAACCAACCAAGCGTTGCGCTAGTGGTATGAAACCCCAGGACAAAGGCAGGCTGAATTATTCCTTAAAAGCTCTTCGGCCAAACTATCATACGACCTACTATGTCAAAGAGTCGAGAAACGACGAGGATGATGGTATGAATGCTGACCGGCAGGTTGAGGAATCATATGCACAAAATTAGCCTAGCAGATGACAGCCTATGCAGGCTCTGCTAGGACGAAGACGGAACCGTGGAGCACATACTCTGTGAGTGCGCAGGCCTAGCAAGGGTTTCACTTACTCAGAGAAGAAAAACCGAGAGCGGGAGCTATCCAGGCTATTAAGTCTAGTAAAAAGAATAAAGCTAGATATCGAGCACTACATATGGGGAGGACCACAATAGATCTGCAAAGGTCGCAGTGGGATAGGACAAAGAGCCACTGAAATTCTAATCTAATCTAATCTCTACCCACCAGTTCCCCAGGTGTTTTGCAACCCTTTGCGGGGGGAGGATCTAGCTGCTGCTTTTTCTTCTGGTAGTCGAAGTCACTGCTTCCTTCCTTTTAGGTTTTTTTGGCTCTCTTCCTTTTTGTAGAACGGAGATCTTAGGTTAGGTTAGGTTTGTGGTGAGTGGGTCTATAAGGCCCTCCACTGCGACTCACAAGAGTCTATTGTGGCTCACACCTATTCAGATTTCACCAAACAAATTCAGCTTCTTAACAAAGCCGATTATTTTATTTGGTGAATGATATTTCAGGTCCGAGGGCGAGAGAGAGACCCTGCCAAACATCAGATACCTGATTCGAGCCGCGGCGGGGCAGGCACAAATTATATGTTCTGCTGTTTCATCAACTTCCAAACAAAGACGGCAGGTCGGATCTTCCGACAGTCCAAGTTTCAGCATATGATGATTCAGATGACAGTGGCCTGTTAAAAGGCCTGTTAGACAACGTAGGTCATGCCTGCTATGGTCTAACATTTGTTTGGAGACATACTTCGAAGGATGTATAAAAGCCTTTGAATGAACCAATCCTGGTAAATTATGCCAGAAGTCTAAAGCTCTTCTTGCTGTCCAGGTATTTAGTGTTTGTTTGGCAAAACTTATTGCGATGCCAATTGTAGGTTCTGGTCCGATAGAAACACGTGCGGCACCCTCCCTTGCAAGAAAGTCTGCCTTCTCGTTTCCTTCCATGCCAGAATGGCCAGGGATCCAGACCAGCAATTCTTTATTGAGTTCTCCTATTGAGGAGAGTCTTTTTTGGCAGTCTAAAACCAATTTCGACGTTACACGAGAGCTAAGTGCTTTTAAAGCCGCTTGGCTGTCCGAGAAAATTTTTATTGTTTTATGTATGAGATTGGCTTGCTCCACTCTCTCCACACATGAAACAATGGCGTAAATTTCCGCCTGAAATACGGTTGCATAGGATCCTAGAGAGGTTGAAATTTCTGTCCTAGGTCTGCGCCCGTATACACCTGCACCAGAGCCTGAGGGTGTTTTTGAGCCGTCTGTGTACCAACAGCTGTCTGCTCTTAATAGTTCATCCTTACGGAGGACCCATTCATCTCTATTTGGAATTAGGACGGTGTAAGGCAGGTCGTAGTTTACTGTTGGAGGCATTATGTCAGAGGTCATTCCCAGAATACTGTGACTTTCACTGTCCGTTAGTATTCTGCTTCGTTCTGCATATAAGCCTGATTTGTGCATTTGGAAATATGTACAATTCTGTATGCTGTCCATCTAGCCTCTCTTTCCAAAAATATATGGAGAGGAGGTAGGTCCAGAAGGATTTCCATGGCTGCTGACGGTGTGGAGCTGATAGCACCAGTGATTGCCAGACAAGCCTGTCTCTGTAAACCAGAGAGCTTTGCTTGAGCCGTTTGCTGTAAAGCTTTTGGCCACCAGGCAATAGCTCCATATGTGATCATTGGTCTAACGATCATCACATATCCAATAGACCTTGGAGCAATTCCGTTGTGAAAGCACGTTCCAAGCAATATTTTATGTAAGCATCAGTGTCTCTGGTTGGATAGCCTATTCGAGAATACTCTCCTGGTCATTTCGCATCGAATTGAAACGGGGGCACACAAAGAACTAGATATTTGTTTTCACCGATTGCGTTGTTGCATCTAATGCGCCATAACCCCTCCTAAATCCATACTGTGAGTAGGGTAAAATTGAGATTTGTTCCATTACAGCCTTGTATTATTCATTACTTCAAATGTTTATATCAAGCAGGACGATAAGACATGCATACATTTTTGTCTCTTTGTGGTCTCAAAATTGGACAGATAGTAACTTGTTTCAGTTGATCGATGTACTCACCTTTTACCCACCAATCATCATATACTTGAAGTAAAATGATTTGCCTGTAAGGTATATTTCTAATAACATCATAAGTAATATAATCATCACCAGGAGCTGAACACCTTGTAGATTTAATTGCAGCTTCTGGCTCTAGTGTTTATCAACTTCTTGATTACCAGAGTTCCCTGTAGGTTCTTCAAGTATAGAACCTACTGTGCCCACGTGTTGGGAATAAAATGTTCTTTTGAGTTATTTTCGTGAGAAGATAATACCGCAAATTTTTTAGTCAATAATTTCTAGGAAGTATCTAGTGTGACATACCTTAGAACTAGGGAGGACTCGGAACTCAGAGCTTATTGACATGCAAAAGATTGTTCCATTTAGTCTCTAGAGAGTTGACTTTCAACCTTCTGCTGAGGTTTGTTCGCACTCTTCACTGTGAATACTAATATTGCAATTTTTAAATTGTTATCGAAAACAAAATTTTAAGCAACTCAGAGGATAGTTTCGTGTTTCGACACAATTTTACGTTTAAAAACCTAATTAAGCAGATTGCTACTTACACACGTACAATGAAATATAATTAAATGTTTTTCATTCAAATGATTTAATCCTATTAACCATTTTTTTTTTCAGAAAGTAGATAATAATAAAAATGCCATTTTCTTAAGTAGTTTTTTATATTACTTTAAAAACATTTAAAAGCTAAACCCGTCAAACAGATGCATCTCGTCTTCTTCTGCCCCCAAAGTCTGAAACATTAAAAACATTGTCAACGACGGTATCTATAAACACGTATGAAATGTCTGACCATTCTGTGGACGATAAAATATTCATTTTATATAGTCCTGCACTTTAGATGGCCTATATATACTGACTATTGTTATATTTTATCTTATAGCATAAATATATTATTCATTATATGTCATTGCATAAGTTGTTTCGATACAAGTTATTCAATTAAGAGTTTTTTCTGAGTAATATATATTTAGGGTCTGGGGACAGACCAAGTTTAAGGATGGCTGAGTGTTATATTCCAATTTTCTAGCGTATTATATTTATTAGGCAATTCCCTTTAACAAAGATGTCATTTTACTTTGTTTATCTTATCTCTGGTAATATGTACATATGGTCTTGGTTAAGATGGAGACAGGACTAGTTAAGGGTTCTGAAAAGGGAAGTGGTCTGAATGGGATAATTGTTTGAATGCTTAGTCTATAGATAAATAATAAAAGAGGTCTGAAAACATAGGTGGAACAAAGTTTGTGCGCAATCCGTAGCGCATGGCGCTTCACAGCAACTAACTGAACTAACAAACCCAGACTCCCACTACGTGTCATTAGTTTAATTTGAGGTTGGCAGTATTAGTTTTCATCTTATTGTTTTTTTTGTAGGCAATAATGAAGATTTATAATATGTAGGTACTAATACAGTATATACAGGGTGTCCTACGACGTTTTGACAGTCCAATTTCTCGAAAACTGTTCATATGACATGTATGAAATTTGGCAGATATAAACAGTCGAATCTGATGCTTATATTTATAATAAAATGACTTACGTTTTTCCTGTCATTTCGGGTCACGTGACTCCAACATAATTTTTTTTAATGGGACAACCGGTATAATATTACAATTTTGGATATATCATTCAAAAACAAATTCAACGATACCACACTTGTCATCACTGTATTGTGCAGTAATGATAATAGGAGCTATTTATTTTTATTAAATTTATTAAAGCAATATTTTGTACTCAAAAGTTTAGGTGGCTGTGATACATTAGTATTAACAACATAGGTTGTCATTCATTATTGTTAGGTGAATTTTATTCAAGAACTGTCATTATTAGTAAAATTCTTGTGAAGACACTGTAATAATAAGTAAATAATGCCTTCAATTTTTACTTACGATAAATATGTTGACATGCTACTTATTTATGGAGAATGTGGAAAAAAAAATAAACTCATGCTCAAGGTTTGTACATAAATCGTTTTCCTCATAGAATAACTCCGAGCAGAAATACTTTTGTCTATGTCGAACGGAACCTAAGAACTGGTTCTTTTCCAAGCGGTAAAAATCAAGTTCCTCTCGTAAAAAGACTGCTCAGACAGATGACAATGTGATAAATATTTTGGCTTATCTTCAGGTAAATCCACACACCTCAATACAATTTCTTGAACAAGAATTACAAATAACTAGAAGTCCAATACAAAGAGTATAAAAAAATCACAAATAGGTACCATCCTTATAAAATACATTTAACACAAGGTTTAGTTCCTGTAGATCCGGAAAGGGGAATAAATTTTATTGCTGAAATGTTAGGACACATTAATGATGACCCTTCTTTTTTAGAAAAAATATTATGGAGTGATGAAAGTAGATTTGATAACAATGGTATTGTTAATTGCCATAATTGTCATTATTGGTCGCATCAGGAGAATCCAAAGTGGATGCGCGAAACCGATTTTCAAACAATATGGGGAATCAATGTTTGGTGCGGTTTATTTAACGGTCGGTTGATTGGTCCCTATTTTTATGAAGGAACATTAATGGGTCAAAGATACTTAAATTTTCTTCAAAATACACTACCAGAATTACTTGAAGATATTACCTTACATGAAAGGCAAACAATGTGGTGGCAGCAAGATGGAGCATCTCCTCACTTTTTTGGGCCAGTTAGAAAATATCTTAACAACACATTTCCTGAAAAATGGATTGGTCGAAATGGTGCGATTCTGTGGCCACCCCGTTCTCCGGATATTACACCCTTAGATTTCTTTCTCTGCGATTACTTAAAAGGTCTAGTTTATGTCACACCCCCGATTGATTTAGATGATTTAAAGGATAAGATAAGACAGGCATGTCGGACCGTAACACCCGCAATGATTACAGCATCACTCACAAGAAATCTTTTAACAAGGTTTTGAACATTATGCCAATGTACATGGTCATCAATTTCAACAATTTTTTCAATTACTTGTTCTTTTTAATTCCCTATGTTACGTTTTTTAATAAAAGAGGGGAATAGGATACAATTAATGTGGATCCCAGGACACTCGGGGATTTCAGGAAATGAAAAGGCAGACAAGGGGGCAGCAGAAGCAGGAACGTTAACCAAAAATGGCAATAACAAACTACATTATGCAGAAATCACAAACAACATCAAGGATAGGATTTGGAAAGAATGGGTTTCCAAGTACCAAAAAATAGGAAGACAGAAGGGACAGAATTATACTATGCTAAACCCCATACCAACAAAGAAGCCTTGGTTCAGTGAGACTAGATATAAAACAAGATCTCACATTACTACTCTATGTAGAATGAGAACATCTCACTGTTGGACACCAGCTCATCTAAATAAAATTAATATGAAAGACAGTGCCCTATGCGACTGTGGGGAATATGGAGATCTCAATTACATAATTCTCAATTGTCCAAATCATCAAAAATAGTACAGAATTATATAAAAAACTTATCAAATACACGAAAGGGCCAATACACGTTAATAACATTCTTAGTTATCCCAATTCAGAAGAAGCTCGTATACTTATCAAATATTTGATTGCTAGTAATATTGAGCTTTAGATGCATGTTCGCTTGCTTATTGCTTGATGTAGAGTACGCATGAAACATTTTCAGAAAACTTTACAACAAATTAATTCTAACTAATTTCCTTTAGGTAATCCTGTACCAAAATTTCCCATATTCCTGGCGTGACCTTGTGATAGTTCTGGACCCGCCACAGAACGAGAAGAGTGTATAAACCTTTGTTAAACCTTATCCTTCCCGAAGAGCATGGGTCAATCCTAGACGCACGTAACAGTGCACTCTTCGCGAAATTACATTTTAGAAAGAACCTGGCCGGATGCTGCAAAGCAAGAGGCCAAGAATCAGAGGAAGAAGAATAAAATAATTTATACAGATGTTCATTTAGTTGCCCCTATTATCATTACAGCACAATAGAATGATGACAAGTGTGGTATCGTTGAATTTGTTTTTGAATGATATATCCAAAATTGTAATATTATACCGGTTGTCCCATTTAAAAAAATTATGTTGGGGTCACGTGACCCGAAATGACAGGAAAAACGTAAGTCATTTTATAATAAATATAAGTATCAGTTTCGACTGTTTATATCTGCCAAATTTCATACATGTCATATGAACAGTTTTCGAGAAATTGGTCTGTCAAAACCTCGTGGGACACCCTGTATATTCATGTAAATATAGTGAGGAATTACCGGAAAAGGGACTATATAATAATTAATCTAAATATCTTTTGTATGCTCCATTGTTTTTATGCTGGAACGCTACTGAAACGTTTCAATGAAAACATTTAAAAAAATGGTAGTTTGCTTTCCGAAAACAAAAAATAACAAAAAGCATACTTAATCATTTTTCGTAAAAACTTTTTAGTTCATCACCATTTAACACTCATCTGGACATTCGTTGAACGGTTTTAATCCATATAATATCTGATTGGATCATTTTAAACAAAGCTCCTCACTAACGCGTTCATCCTTTTTTTTGTCAACTGATTGGAAAAATATTTACTATCAAACATTTTTTGTGGAAATAGCTATTTGTATTCATTGTCAGTTTTCCTCCCGCAGGATGTAGTTTACTCCGCGGGAGTAATCATTCAAGGGAGGAAAAGGCACTTTACTCTTGTGTAATACATATAATGTTTCAGACAATGCCAAACTTTAACAGAATTGGAGGACAACGAATGTACAGAGCATTTATATGTCGTGCAAGAGCTGTAAGAAAAGAGTGAAGTAATGGTTATAGGAAAAGAAAACGAGAACATGAACTTACAACTAGAAGGAACTGAACTACAACAAGTCAATAATTTCAGATATTTAGGAATACAGATACAGATACAGATACAGATACAGAAATGGCAAGTGTATACTCTGGAGAACTGTACGCAATATTTCAAGCCCTCATATATGCAAAAAACCACGAACCAAGTCATTTTTTGATCATTACGGACTCTCTAAGCTCTGTTGAAAGCATTCACCAAATGTACTCCTCGAATCCCTTAGAACAAATTATCAGAAGAGAGCTGTTCAATCTACAAGAAGCTCATAAAGATATTCGTTTTTTATGGGTTCCGTCACACATAGGTATAATCGGAAACGAAAAGGCAGATCTCGAGGCCAAAAATGCAACTGAAGATCCAAATTGCACTTCAGTGTCAAGAACTACTGTGACAGACTGCAAGAACTTTTTTAAACAGTTAGTCATCAAGTACTGGCAAAACTGCAGGTCTCGATCTCAATCCAAACTGAGGAGAGTTAAGAAAAGTGTAGCTGCCTGGAAATTCCTACCAGCCAAAAGGAGAGATCAAATAATATTAACTCGACTTAGAATTGGACACCTCGCTTCTCCCACGGCCACCTGATGTCTCATTCTGCGGCACCCATATGTGAAACATGTCAGACTCCAGTGTCGGTAGTGCATGTGTTTGTGGAGTGTACCCGTTTTGCTCATCAAAGAACGCTGTACAATATACCGAATAAAATCACAGACATTATCGGTGAAAACTGTGACGTTGAAAAATTGTTACTTTTCCTGAAAGCGGCTAACTTACTGTATAAAATTTGAAAATTCTATTATGTATATGTAAATCAATATATATCAATTTTATGTTAATTTATTGCGCTAATAACCCTAGGGGTTGATTCGCAAAAAATTTCAAAATAAAAAAAAAAAAAAAAAAAAGATACAAAGTAATGGAAAACAAGAAACAGAAATAAATGAAAGGATAAGTGCCACAGTAAAAGTATACTATAGCTTGAATAAAAATTTCCTAGGCGGAAAAGAGATATCCAAACAAACAAAACTAAATGTCTATAAAGCAATATATTGTCCAATTCTCACATATGGCTGTGAAAGCTGGGTTCTCACCAAATCACTCAAGAGCAAGCTACAAGCAGAGGGAATGAAATACATACGTAAAGTAAAAGGAGTGACCAGAAGGGATAAAATAAGAAATGAAATCATAAGGCAAGAGTTGAATGTTGAACCAATAATAGACAAAATACAGAGACAACAGTTGAAATGGTTTGGACATGTCACCAGAATGGAAAATGATATACTTACCTGTCAAGAGGATATGGTATTCTAAAACACCAAAGAGAAGACAGAGAGGACGACCAAGACAATCATGGAACAAAGCAGTTGCAGAAATTCTAGAGAAGAGGAGTATTACATGAATTGAAGCAAGTTCAAAGGCTCGTAACAAAAAGGAATGGACTAAATTTGTCTACGAAAAGTAAAAAACCACCCTGACACCCGTAGGGTAAACCAGGGTTAAGATTATATATATATGCAAGAGCTGTAGTGGGATGTAACATTGAAAATGAGATTGTGCGCATGAGGGCGGGCTCGCCATCACGTTTGGCTTGCTTGCTGGCTTGCTTGCTGTAACAAGCTGAAGCTGAAGCTGAAGCTGAAGCTGAAATTTTTATTTGTCAACCTTACGTTGAAGAAACCTTCATAATTATATATTTAATTCGAAATGCTCTACAAGGAATGTTAGATCGAAACCTTTTGTTGCGAACGGTGAGAATTGGTTTTGTAAAATGGTGTTGATTAAGGTTTTTGAAAAGCTCAACAATAAAAATATTGAAAATAACACAATATAACAACAACCAACTACATTGAAACCAAAACAGTAGGTAGTGACATACAGATCGCGAAAAGTCTATTCGAGACATACGCATTACACAAGTACGACAAAGAAAATATGAGAAAAACTACTTGAAAGATAGAGAAGAATATTTGTGGACATTGGGCGTGTGTTCAGTTCCAGCTACCAATCTGATATGAAAGCAGCGTTGCCACTCTCTTTTTGGTACTCGTTTGGTACTCTCTAAGGATTAAATAACTTATTTTGCATTTGACTTTCAATACGAGATAACGCCGTAATAAGTGAGAGAAAATCGAAATTGGTAATATTATTGACTTTTGAAAAATAAGTGAGATCAGCACAAATAAGAATAAAATAATATAGTTCAAGAAAAAATGTGGACAAATTACAATCTGCAATAAATAAAATCTATACACTGCTTCCGATTTAACAATTATTGGTATTTAACATTGTGGCCGACATAAATTGGGAATAACTTTTACAGATAAGTACATTTGGCAACAGCTGACTGCGCACAATTATCCTTCTTTCTCTTTCAAGTAATTTTTCTGATACTTTCCTTGTCGTACTTGTGTAAATCTTAAGTCGCGTATAAAATTTTCGCAATCTGTATATCTCAACCATTCGGTACCAACGATGCCGATCAACTCTTGCTTTTATATTGAGATATTAGAAAATAAGGAAATTACCCTGACATACCTGAAATTGAAACCACAAAAGAACAATTTAGTCGAAACGACTTGAAGCTGCCATATAGCAATATCCTACAATTTCTTCTGATATTTTTTGAAAAATCTTCTCTTTGTTTTTATACACAATTATTTCACGTTTCGCAGCGGTTTTGTTTAAAGCAACTCATCAAAAACTGATTATTTTCATTTTATACTTTACTTGCACATTCTTATTATAAAAACAAAATCCTTCAAATAAGACTGGAATTTATAAATCTACCATGTGAAATGCAAATAAAAATAGCGTCAAAGAATTAACATTAAAACCCTTCATTATTCCAATGAAACTGGTAGGGCATCGATTTAAAGGGATCTAATAAGTTCAATAATGTCAGTATTCAGTAAAACTATTTGTTCTTAGGTCAATTTACTGGTTATTACCTTAAAATCCTGCTTCCTAATTGGAAAAATACGTTTCAAAGCAACATTCGTAGGTAATCATTACGTAAAGTGGCATAGTAAGTATATAAATTGCTTCTTTTGATGTTCGATAAGCTAGTAATCTTTTTATTTCCCGGTGAGGAAATTCAAATGCAGCATTGCTTACAATGTGTCGTCTATTATTAGACCACAGTAAAATTTTGAGCAGACTGCGTCATTTAGTTTATGTTTGACAGCCTTTGAAATCACAGAACCTCGTGAATGTTGACGAATATTGAAAAAAAGTAATCTTTGTATTCTGGGTAATCACTATTTTTGCATGAAATAGTTATTTATGTATTAAGAGCAAAAAGTGAGGAATTAGTATATAGAGTAAACGCACGACGCGAAGCGGAGCGCGTTAATTGCTTGAGAACAATAATTCCACGTTTTGCTCGCAATACATATAACATTTTTGCTACAACTACTTGAATATAAATTATAAATAATAAAATTGATAAATTCATACTTCTTATTTCAAGTAGGTACCTGTCAAATACTTTATAAAATTTTAAACGTATAATGGAAGGTTTGTTCCAACTAAACGAAATGATGCGTACATGAACGTCACGATCATGCGCATAACAAAATTTCTGTTCCAACAAGTTCCGACAATTCCACGGACTGATAAAAATGCGTTCCAACAAAAACTGGACACGTTCATGAACGTGTCGGCGAACGATCATTTTCATCGGATGTAGAACCGTTCGTCCAAACTGTCAGTTGATGTTTTTATGGCGAGTTGTATCAAACAGTATTAAACACCTTAACTCGGTTTAATGATGTGTAGACTGATGTAATTGTTGATAATAAATACATCAATCAGCCACAGTCTAAACATCAGTTATCATTAAACCGAGTTAAAGTGTTTGATACAACACGCCCCAAAGGTTAGGTAATGGTAAATAAACATAAATCATACAAAAATAAAACGTGAACTTATAGGGTTGTAATAAAGTTCCTGAAACTGGTAACAGTTTAAAAATGAATCGTAGAATCGTTCCAACAATGCATAGGGTATGATGTTCATGGATTTATTCACGTACAGGTTCTCGAACGTTTGATTCGTACATAAATAAGTTCACGAACGTTCAAGTACTAATCAGAAGATGGTTGTTGCAACAAACCTTTTGTCAATACTGTCAATGTACTTCTTCTTATTCTACAATTAGACAGGCCTCAGCTGGCTGGGCCATCCGGCCAGTATATGCAAAATATTCAGAGCGTGGCACAACAATTAAGCACAAAAACACAAAAAAAATTAATACGGTAACATCGCAATCACACTAATTAATTATTTAAAACATTAAGAACTTAACAAAACAGCGATTTATTAGTTTGCAAAAGATTTTCAGAAGACAAGAACACTCCCTAGCTTGCTCTATGATGTCACTGCCACTGTCACTGTCAATACAATTATGTTTGTAGTATCGGTTGTTGTGGGCAACAAGCGTTTTGCCATTTTTTAGGCTCGGCGAGCGTAAAGTTACTCTCCTCAAGAAACGTCAACTTTTCGTTGTAAATGGCAAGCGAAAAAGCCTATATTTCAATGTGATTGTAGAAAAACGATATATAATGACCAATATCATCTAACACTTGATTAATAATGGGCAATGAATTTCAATAAAATACGAAACACGTCTTCCATCAATTCTGTTAAAAGACTGTTTATGAAAAATTCGAAAATAGATTGGACCAAGGAATCACGTTGTCCCATACAAACTTTACCCCCGTTTTTCAACCCCTCAGGGGTAAAATTTCAGAAAATCTTTTCTTATCGGATGTCTACATCATACAAAGAACATCCTCCAAGTTTCAGGTCTATAAGATCTGCGGTTTGAGCTGTGTCAGCCATTCGGTATAAAGCATTTTATATGTTTAGATGTATTATTTCACCGAAAACAGTTATAAAATTTACTAGCAATTAAAACTTATAATAATTTAGTATTATCGTTAAACAATTACGTTTAATTTATCTCTCAAATTAAATCACTAATTGGACTTTTACCGTTGTAATTAATAAGCGTTAAAGAGAATTCATTGTGCTATTTTTCTATGTTCTTGACGGCTTTCCCATTTAAACTGCAGTGGTGCTGGTATAGAAACATCTATATAACAAAATGAACTTATAGATTTTAATTACTGAGATGCGTGCAGCGCAAATTCTTAAGTAAGAATTTCCCTTAAATACTGCATTGGAATACTTTTATTCACTTTGTACCAAATAAGGAATTTATCTCATTTTTCGGAGAAAATGTAATATTTAAACAAATAAAATTTGTAATGAATGAACTGTAATCCATACAGTTTTTAACGCCGTTTCTTGCTTTTCATCTTGAGTCTATTATTTTATACCTATATGCTGATACCTTGATTTTTTAAACAATATCCTATTTGCAATGATTCTTGACTCACCTCTTGTTGGATGATCTGGATCCGTTATAAACTATAAAAATGCGAAAAATGTCATATCTACGAGATTAAGGTTTCTAAAATAGGATTTTATCACATTTTTATGGTGTCATATATTAGGGTCAGCATATTCAATAAATCTACTGCCTTGCCTGTATTTTGCACACTTTAATATTTTCCTCAGACTGCTTACATCGAAAAAATGCCAGGTGTAGAGAATAAATGACGCGATTTATTCAGTTTATCATCTATTAATTTCTAGTGGATAACTGGTCATATGAATAAATTTTCTCCAATAATAAATTATTTAGTCTGTCTAAATATTAGAACCCACTATTAAAGACCCTATATTTTTTAAATAAATTTCAAATAAATGAAAAAGTGACATCATGTTTTTATCTTTATATCCTTGTCAAACTCAATCGACACAAAGAAACTGCACTCAATGGAAAGAAAAACAATATATCTAATATATTACAACCACGTGTTCAAACATGTTTGATTATGTGATGTAGAAGACTGGCTTCAATTTACGTAAGCTCATATACTGTTTTATAACGTAATCAAAACTTACTGCAACTGTAAGCAGCTAGGAGCAGTAATATTAATATATTATTATACACCAATGGTGGTGAAGACTATTATTATTGACCGAGCACCAACATTATTTCTCGAGTGGCTTTGCCCCGAGCGGAATAAGGTGCGAGACTTGTAAATGTCTTCACCACCGTGGTGTATATACAATGTTTTCCACTACTAGCCAAACTTGAGACAAAAATAAAAAATAATTGATATTATACCCTATTTCATTGCTAAAATACTACTTGTATGTAAGTATGTATGTGTGTGTGTGTTTTGGGGTGACATTCACTGAGACCTAAAAGATCTATTGTGCCCCCTTACTTCTACTCAGTTTCTGGGGAGAGTCTCAGAAACTAGTAGTTCCTTTAGTCCTATTTCCCGGAGGAATTTTAGGATGTCTGCAGGCTTCAACTTACGCAAATGTTCCTCCTAGGTGCTGTGCTCTAGGATTCTGAAGTGCTGTGCAGTTGGAAAGTATGTGGATGGAGGTTTATTCTTCTTCTTCAATGTCCCGTTAGTTAAAACTCTTAGCGCAGTTTTACTTTGACTTATGCATTCTTTTGATCTCAACAGGTTGTAGTCACCCAGAAGAGTCTTTGATTGTATAAGCCCTACTAGATCTTCCCAATGGTCAGATCTTCTCTTTTTCTCGGCTCTACTTATTTCTTCCAATATTACATTGGGGCTGATTCCGCAAAAGGGTTCAGGTCCCCAGAAAGGTATTTCAGTCCCCCTCTTTGCTAGTTCATCTGCTATTTCATTTCCTTCCGTTCCAGTGTGTCCTGGAATCCATAGTAAGGTGACTATGCTGTTCTCGCCTAGTTTATTGAGTTTGTCTAGGCATTCTCACACCATTTTGGAACTGATTACACAAGAGCTCAGTGCCTTAATGGCTGCTTGACTATCCGACATTATGATAATCCTTTGTCTTCTGTATCCTTTATCAATATTGAACTGGGCGCACTTTCTCATGGCGTGGATTTCCGCTTGAAAGATACTTGGGGTTTTTCCCAAGCTTTCAAAGTGTTTGGTTCCTGTCCCGAACACTCCTATCCCAGTTCCTTCTATTGCTTTTGAGCCGTCTGTGTACCATTGAATGGCATTCTTTCCAAGTGTGGTAATGGTATTTGGATCCCATTCCTTCTTGTTGCTCATTTCCGTAACGAATTTCTTTGGAAAGTTATACTTTCTCATCATACCGTCTTGTGGCATGTCCCAGGTTGTCTGATTTCTAAGAAGTGAGGAGGTGGTTTTTTTTAATGATTCCCTCTCTACTTAGTCTGTATCTTGTTCTTTCTGCAACACTTTCCACCACCATATGTAAAGGGGTGAGGTTGAGAATCACTTCCAAGGCTGCCGTTGGGCATGTTCTCATTGCTCCTGTAATGCATATACAGGCTAGTCTTTGAATTTTGGATAGGTTTTCTCTCGTCATCAATGGGCTATTTCTACTACTCCACGCAATGGCCCCATAAGTGATGATTGGTCTCACTTTGGCAGTGTACATCCAGCTTAGGATTTTTGGGTTACAGCCCCAGTTTCTTCCTGCCAGATTTCTGCACACCATTATAGCCATTTTTGCCTTGTATGTAATCTCCTTTTCGTGTTTGTTCCACAGGAGTTTACTGTCTAGAGTTAAACCTAGATAATTGACTTCTTGTCTCCATTCCATCTCGTTCCCATCAAGTTTTATGGTTTTGAGGTTGAGTTTTCTTTTCTTAGTGAAGGCTATCAGAATGGTTTTAGTGGGGTTGATGCCAAGTCCCACTTACCTACACCAGCTATTTGTATAGTTCAGACCCTTTTGTACAATATCGCAAAGGGTGTTTTCGAATTTCCCCCTGGCTGTTATGACAATATCGTCGGCATATCCTTGGCAGGATATTCCGAAATCCGTCAAACCTCACAGGAGTTCGTCAACCGTCAGACTCCACATTAATGGAGATGCTACTCCTCCCTGTGGGCATCCTCTGGTAGTGCAGATGGATACGATGTCTTTGCTCGTCCTCGTCTCTGCTATTCTTGTGGTGAGCAGTTCCGACATCATTTGGATGTTGTGCTGTCTACAACTCTTCTGTTCAATGCTCTTCTGACTGCCTCATGTGGAGTATTGTCAAAAGCTCCTTCTATGTCCAAAAATGCACATACTACAGTTTCTTGGTTGTCTGGAGCACCTCGGATATCCTCCGTCAGTTGTACCAGTGCAGTCTCCGTAGATCTGCCTGCCCGGTAAGCATGCTGACATGGGTGGAGAGGTAGTCTCTCAAGGAATTCCGTTCTAATATGGTTATCAATAGCCTTTTCCATCGTTTTGAGTACAAACGATGTTAGACTAATTGGTCTGAAGGATTTGGGGTTTGTTGTGTCCCTTTCTCCAGTTTTTGGAATGAAGGTTACTATTGCCCTTCTCCATGCTTCAGGTATATAACCCAGTTCTAAGCTGCTTCGACTAATTCTAATCAGATGCGGTAGAATTTCGTCTTGTCCTTTCTGGAGCAATGCTGGGAAAATTCTATCTGCTCCTGGTGCCTTGAAAGGTGGAAAGGTGTTCATGGCCCATTTCAACCTATCGTTACTACAAATGTGTTTGGCCATTGTAATAATTTCTCTTGAAGGCCTATTGTGAACTTCGAGAGGATTATCTCCCCTATTTGGGGTACTCCCTGGAAAATGAGTTTCTAGTAAGAGTCGAACTCTTTCCTCCTCATTTTCGGTATATTCACCATCTGGCTTCCTCAAAGCCATATCTGTGTTGACCCTACTTTTCGCCATAACTTTGTAAAATCTTGCCGCAGCAGGTGTTGTGTTTATATCTTCACAGAACTTTCTGAAGCTTTTCTAATTTCCTTGTAGTAGGTGTTTCTCACCTCGGTGTATCTCTGCCAGTCTCCGGTGAGTTTTGCTTTATTAAAAAGATCCCGGGTTTGAGATCTTAGTTCTGACAGATGTTTGTTCCACCAGGGTGCATCTTTGTTGCTTCGTTGTTTTTGAAGAGGGCAGCTCGATTCAAACGCCTCGATTATTGCCCTGTTCAAATCCTCTAGCTCATTTTTCTGGTCGAGATGGTGCTTAGCCCTTCCTTTTCTCTGGATATCTGCTAGATTTCTTTTCAGGCAGGTGTTAAAAATACTACTTACCAAAGGATTTTTAATGGGAAAACAATGTATACGAGCTTCTTTATTGTTGGTATTACAATTTGAACACACAGCAATAAAATACCATTATTCCAATAGTTTATAATGACCAATATTGAGTGCAACGAATTAACGAATGTTACAAAAATGTTACAAAACGTGGGTTATGTTTTACTTTGAGCACATGCGCAATTGAAGAAAAAACAAATTACAGGAGTATTGCGCTCACAACACAACACCTTGAGTGTAAGAGCTATACTTGGATACAAAGTGAGCGTTCATAAATATATTTTTCACACTCTACCCTACAGCTATCACAAACGCACCACGAGAAACATTTACCCCGTCGTCTGACTTGTCAGAATGTCTGTTTTCGCTTCTCACCCAATTCATAGATTATGAAAGCACTCCCTATGTCATCAGTCATTTCTGGTTAAGCGCAAATTTAAATCGCATTTTTATACAAATAATTTTATCTTGTTAGGTAATTTCAAGAAGCTAATATGTTAAGGACAATCTCCTGAGTATGCAAAATTATTTTGCAAAAGTTTTCCCTAAATTCTCAAAATATTTGAATTTGTCCATTATTGACCTAGGTTAATAATAGAAAAAATTATTAACCACTAATAGAGAAATTCAACTTCTCAGTTGGTTAGGAGACGCAATAATTGTCAACTTCACAGCTAGTAGTGGAAAAAATTAATTGTGAATAGTTTAGATCAGTTTAAATAAGAAAATAATTACGGATTCCAGAAACGTCTGATTAATTCTAAAAATAATTGGATATTGCGAAACAAGGTGTGCACTTCCTTTAAGCGACCACGTACGACACCGACATCGCCAAGGCACGGCGAGGAAAAAGAAACAATAAATTGTGAGTGTATAAATTTTGTGGGATATAAATTTGGATTGAATTGAGAATGGTTGGGGGATATGAGAAGTAGCAACGGACAAGTTACTAGCAATTTAGTCTGAGAAGTACCATTTGTTAAAGTGAGGGATTACTAAACGGGGCGAGTGTGCGGTTGAAATGGAAAATGTACACTAAAGACGAAACGTGTCAGGATAAAAAACTCTGAGAGTACGGCGCTTATGACTCTTTCTATGTGATATAAACATATAAATGTAGTGTTATGGATACCAAATTTTAATTATCCACATGGAGTTCTAAGATTTATGATTTTGAAAACTTTCAAATTGGAAGGAATAGAGCCACGAAACAACTAAGTAGATTTCACTCTTTTGCAATAAGTTGACGTAGGTTTTTATATACTTAAATTGATTCTTACCTCAAAATTAAATCTAGTTGAGTTTGCCATAGTACATAATGTACATTCCATGTACGACACTCCCGTATTTGGAGCAGTACATTCACAATCGACGCATTGAGTAGGCATTGCCGACCTGGCAAATGTCCTTGCAAACACCGTTGCTACTTTTCTTGCATTTTTCTTCTCACCTTCCAGCAGTTTCGCACTGTATATAGTTCCTGTGAGAAAAATATTAACTTATAAATTATAAACTTCAACAACATAAATTGGTATTAAATGAAATCAGTTATATTCAATGACTATAACTATGAAACAGATGGAGTAATAGTATATTATACACCAAGGTGGTGGAGACTATTATCAACGGACACTAACTACCGACAAGTAAATTCACTTGCGTCGGAACGCTTGAAACTTTTGATACATCTTTTCTCTGGCGCCTTACACTTCTGTTATCATAAATAATACAACATTAAATACTCGATTTAAACTAGCCAGAACTCGTCAGACGATAGGAGGAGTAAGGAAATTTTCGGTAACCCATAAATCGACGAATTGAATTTACTTGTCGGTAGTTAGTGTACGGTGCTATTATTATTGACCAAGCACCAAGATTATTTCGCGAGAAGCTTTGCCCGAGCGGAATAAGGTGCGAGGTTTAAAAATGTCTTCAACACCATGGTGTATCTATATAGTAAAAACCAAATAATGTTGCGTTTACGTCACCAAGGTCGTATTTCTATCGCATGTGTGGCTACATTTCTATCGAAAAGTGCATATACTTGAATTTGTTAATTAATCGGTTCTAAAGATGACCCAATCAATAAAAAAACTTTTGTACCAAAATGATGTATAAGCAATATAGCTTTATTGGGTTTAGACGTCCCTCGATGTAAAAATGTGTGTTAAAATTTTCATAAAGAAGCCTCCGATTATTGACGGTGAAATAGTCACTGCGCCAGAAATAATGTCATGTTGCCGCGTTGTTTGTGACTTTTCTACTTGTGTAGTGTCATCGATTTTTGAGGTTATAGTTACTTTCACTTCACAATATGTTGATTTGTTCAATGTTAGTTTTTGTCTTTGAAAATACGTTCATTATTAAACATATTTTATTTTATTGCTTGTATTTTTATTATATTTATTTATTAAAGGATTTGGTAGCTCAGTAATAACATTACCACTTTTATTCTAGAATTCCTTACTTTGTGAAATCTATTCATAAATTTAATTGACAAAAAACGTGAATGAAAAAACTCCACACTATATTAAACGAAAACTATCAAACTATCGATAACTTTGTAATTTTCATTTATAATATTGTGGAATTTTCTACATTTACGTTTTTTGTTTACTTCAGTTATTTTCTGTTAATTTCCATATTTCGTGAACAATCTGACAACGCTGCAAATGTTCACAATGATGACGTAAACGCAACTTTATTTGGTTTTTACTATATACAATTTTTTCCACTACTAGCCAAATTTAAGACAAAAATTAAAAATAATTCACAAACGCACCACGAGAAGCGTTTACTCCGTCGTCTGACTGACAAGTACACTGTCAGTATTCGATATTTTATGAACGTAGTCGTTATGTCATCAGTCATTTTTGGCATTTTTATTCAAATAATTTTATCTTGATAAGTAATTTAAAGCAGCAAATATGTTAAAGCCATTCTCCATGATGGTATACAAAATTATGTCGCACAAGTTTTTGTTGAACTACTATCCCAGAAATCTCAAAATAGGTATTTGAATTTGTCTATTATTGACCTAGGTTAATAATAAAAAATTATTTGCCACTAATAGAGAAATTCAACTTCTCAGTTGGCTAGAAGAAGCAATAAATGTCAACTTCACAGATGGTAGTGGGAAAAATGTTATATTTTTGTACTTTAGTTATTTATCGATTTTCTTTAATAATTATGGAAATATTTCACCTAGTAAGCGGGTGTAAATAATTAAATTGCATAAATAAAAAAATATTCTTGAATATTTAATCACTGGAAAAAGGAGAGTGGAATTTAACTTATTAAAAATAATCAAAATACCCTTTTTTCTGGACAAAATAAATCGATCTATGAAAGTTTCCTTAACACTACTAAAAACAATTGAGACGGTATTGTAATTAGTCCTCTCTCACCAGACTGAACTGTTATGTTTGGTGACAGTTTTGGTTTCTGTACTTAGTAGTATTATGTTGCTGCCCAGACTAACTGGAAAACTTCAGCTAATTAGAGCTTAAAGCTAGCTCCTGTTCTTGTCAAATGCAATTCAGAGCTGACTGGGGTCAGTGTAATAACCTATATCACATTCATATAATACAAACTCGTCCAAACAATGTTTTTCTTGGGATCTTAGATTCATAAATATACGGAAATGTGTATATGTGTGTGTACGAGGGGAATTTTCTAATTATCGTATGGACGAACAATTCTTAGTTTTGCTTATAGAAAATGGCGTAAATAAATTACCAGTGTAGTTTAATAAATTTCACTTACCATTAGTTTCTAGCGAAAGTGACAGGCAGAGACCCAAAGCAGATTTAGAATAGTTGATCGATTTTCTAAGTGGTTGATCCCCCACAATACTTTTCATGTCTCTTTTTGTGTATGCGAATCTTCTGTCGATACCTGTAAAATACACATAAAACATATGAAGTAAGTACACTTTGGCAAATACAGGAATAAATGTGAAATAGCCACGCCCATCAATGCGCGTTACTAAATGATGGTAGTAGGGATTAGTATGGTCCCTCAAGCAGGTACACACTTGACGTGCTATGTTATCTATGCACTTGACTACTATTGTCAATTGTCAGTTCTATTAATGAAGAACACAGTGTGGGTACCTACTTTCATTGTTTTCACTGGGTACTGGATATTTAATTATGTATTTTTAATTATCGTTTTAATGTTTTCGAAGGGTTTTTACCTGTTCTGACATGCATCCGGATTAAGTTTAAAATATTGGAATTCTCACTACCTGTTTCTTTAAGTAAATATCTTCATTCATATTTCGTATAGATTTGTATTATTCCAATATATATTATTGAACAGTAATACCCTCATTTACGTCTCCTGAATAATTGAAGAATGTTACTTAATATATATATTTTATTCTGGCCTACAGAATTTAGTACTCTGATTATTCACCGTACTAATTCACCAAGCGCATATTACCCTCTTTGTCATCCGAATACTTTCTCATTTTAACTTCGTGCCTCTCGTACGTTTCTCGACATTCACTCCTGTATTTGCCAAACTGTAAGGACTTTGCAGAAGATATGCCGACATTTGACAATTCACAAATTTTAAATTTCAATTTAAAAAAAAATATGATACTGACACTATTTGTCATGTGCTTATCAGGTATTAGACATTCCCACTCTGAATTTAAAAAGAGATAAGGTGGTACAAATACAGGTTTATCAGGGAACTAAGTAGGTACAATACCCTGTCCAGAAAACCATTGAAAAGTTACCTTAACTAAAATATGGCGGAAAGAATTGTTTAGCAGCGCTTAGGTCGAAAAACTCATAACACCACGATTTTATCTGTCACTTGATTACTTTGACGTTTCACGTGCATTTTTTAATTAAACGTCAGAGTATGTCAAAGTATTCTGCTATAATTTCTTATTTTTTGGTCTATTAGGTAGGCGAAAAACAGTTGTGTGTCACACATTCAGACAACACTTGAGCAGCCCCTAACCGTTGATTGATCAACGCCTTAACTAAAGGATTTAAAAAAAAGACGATAATGTCAATTTTAGTTACTTTCCTGCTTATCAGAATAAATATTAATTCACCAATCGTAAATTCAATTTATTTGCTACAGCCAAGGCAATTTACAGCTAACGGGTTGGCGAAACTTCAAGACGTTGTCAGATCAACTGGTAAATTTCCCCAGTTTGTTTTGACGTTTATTGACATTCGATCATCGTCTAATATTTACAAGTTTTTTTGGTGCTTCTAAATTCATTGTTTTTTTAAGATTAAAAAAACAGTTATTTTCATAACTAATTATTTAGGCAAATCTGCATTGTGTAGGTGATTGAATGCCTAAGCAGCTGAACAGTAAAGGAGGAGATGGAGATCTTTGTTAAGCTATTTTGTACGAGAATGCCGAAATGGAGGCCCGCTTCTCCCGCTTACTACTGTAAGAGACGTAAGTAATAGTATTCGCTATTTGTATATTATATTATTATTAATTATTATTGTTACATATTTTTTGCGCGATCGATCTTTTTTGTTTATTCATCGTATTATTCATCATATTTATGCATCGGTTGTCAGGACGGTAGGTTGGATTTACGGGTTTCTAAGTTTAACACGTCGTGATTTACTTACCGTTCAGACGTCGGTAAATGAATCACTTATCGACTTCTTAACTCTACATACATTTAAGTGGTCCTAAATAATATATTACTTCATTCATTACACAAAAGGAACAAAAAAAATAAGAAGATTTATATTTTTCTAATGAAGAGAACCGAACAGAACAATATAAAAAGAAATAAATAACATAAAAGCAATTTCACCAAAATGCATATTATATTTTGAACTGATCGAGAAGTATAAATGTCACTTTTGACATTTCGAAGAAATTTAAATAATTTTATTTGGAATTTATTTCAATACGATCGCGCAAAAAATGGTATAAGCCTCTCGAACGTTAACCCTTTCGTGTACCATGGTCATTTAAACGAACATCACATTCTTATAAGCATAATGATAAACTGAACAAACTTTACTCCGTTGATTCATGGTGATCCGCTCAAAGAACACCCATACTTTGCCTTTCCATAGCGTATGCTCAGCGGACGGGTGAATTTGAGTCCTGACTTTGATACATTTAGTCAGTAGTTGGTGACAAGTTACACATAATTTGGAGTTATTCTTGATTAGTGACTTCCACGAACTTTTATTCATAATATCGTAAGTTTTTATAACATATATATTTTTCTCTTGGTTATTTAATTTGTCTTTAGTATGTGCATATAATATAAAATAATATAGAAAAAAATATTTTTGTAATAAAACTTTTGATTGAAAAGAATATGATTGTCTAAACTCTAAACAAACATGGTGACTAAGTGGTTGTAATATTTAGGGAAAATATTTGGTAATGAATTTCGAAAATGACATCAAGGGGGGCACTAACCGAAGCTGAACTTCTGGAGATTGTTGAAAATATATTTTATAACAAAGCATTGAGTGATGAAGAAGAATATGAAAAGATGCGAAGAGAAGGACTGATAATGTGGTTATTTAGTTGTAATCATAAAAAAATTTGAGTTTAGATTCAGATGAAGAGTTCCGAGAAGAGGAAAGTGGTGAAGCTCTAGGAAATATAGGAAGAAATCGTAGAAGTTGAAGGGCAAAAAAAAATCAGAACCACTTGCAAATGTGAAACTTCCAAAATCTATATCGAGCAAGATGCACAAAAATCGATGTCTCAAAAAAAACTCACTTTATATGCAGCAAATGCATTTATGTATTACTCGTGACCGAAATTGTTACAAAGTCTTTCATACTAAATAAACGATTTCTGATGTACCTACCTTCTTCTGGGTCTCAATGTTCGTTATAACGACCCAGAATATTTTTTTCGAAAATACGGGTGGGGGAACTTATACTTCTAAGAATCTTTAAAAAAATTTACTAACCAATTCCCAAAGTTTCAGAATTTTATCTTTAATAATAAAAACTTGTGACCGAAAGGGTTAAGGGTAATACCGGTCTCCAGCAAAATTGGTGTCGACTGGTAAACAACCCTCACCGTTCTTAATACTTAATACACTATAAAATGTAAATTATTGAATGTTTTTAATGTTTAAGCAAAGAAAAAAACTACAGCACGGCAACCTCACAATATTTTGTTTTGCAACGTATCGTCTTTTTATCGTAAATAAACCATATCAGCTGCTAACATTTTCTGCCCTTGTGATATAATATACTATTACAATCACTAGAAGGAAACTGCGATTGATGACCTTTATCATTCAAGCGCGATGTATCAACTCGCCCTTCAAAAATTACAAATATCGAATAGTGCAAATATCCAGACATGCAGTATTTTCACTGCAATATCTGTTGCGTTGGCAATTTTGAATACAGCTGATTAAACATTTCTCGGAATAAATGTTTCCAGCAAATACAAATTCCTTCATTGCGACTATTTTAAAGATGTATTTTGGTGTTTATAACACAACAAGGGAAGTGAAGAGTTTGACTAGAATGCCGAATTCAAAGCAACAAAAAAAAACGTTATTCAACATGGTAACTTGATAGAATAAAGAAAAAATACAATAGATTCGTGCTCCATATGCTTTTTGAATGCATTCAAGCTTAAGTATCATGTGTTGTATACTCGCTTTTAGAACGAGATCGAGGCTTTCTTTGCAAAGCCATAAAATCTTATTCTAAATACATATGTTTCTTTCGATAGCACGTGTATCATATCTTGGTGAAATTTCATATGCATGATATATTTATAAGCTCAGAATATGGACAATTTCTCAAGACATTGTGTGAAGCTTCTACATGAACCTGAAATTTATTGATTGCAAATGTATATAATAACATCAATCTGAATGTGTCTGTATTCCCATATTAATCCTTTCGATGAATCTACAAACTCAATTTCTTATAAAAATACCAGGCTGTTCGACAACCTCATATTTAACTGTTACTGTGAACACAACAAGTAATTAGGAACTCCTTTCTCGATTCAGAACAAAATCATGATTAAATAACGCGAGTAAATGAAACAATGCAACAGTGTAAAAATATCGAGACTCTTACTGCATAATACTGGCCATCTGCAGTTTCCATACTAAATTCATATCCGCAATTCCTGAGCGGTCGGAGCAGTCGCTCTGCGGTCGAGTATCGCCGTGCGGTCCATTGCTTAGAGGTGCCGAACCCACCATACACGGACCGCTACAAAAAATGGTTGCTGCCGACCGCGCGCCACTCCTTCCCCGCTCCCCGCTGAGTACCAATCTCTTCCTCTCGGCAGGCTTGTACGACTTCAACGCGGCCGCTCTAGACCAGTCGGTCTCGACTGCAACATGCGGTCCGTCTATGGCCAGCCTAACGTCTACCAAACGAATGGATTTGCTGGACCCCCACTGTCAAATTTGCTACGGCGCATCGTCACCTTACTTCACCAGATACCTGTTTTCCTGTAGGTCTATAGGACAAGAAGGTAATGGTCACATTTTTCAGGTATAGGTACCTACACAAAAATGTATGTTGTATCGATAGGACTACCGCAGTTCTTTATTCCGGATTATCTATCAATACAGATTTTAGAAGTTGCTTTGTATAATTGAACTCTACCTCTCTTTTAGTGTCATAATGACATTATACTGTGTCAATGAATAATATCTATAATGCGAAATGACGTAAATAAAAAATTTACCCCAACGTAAAACAAAATTTTTGTTGAAAAAACGTCGCTTTCGTTTACGAAATGTATAGGACAAGCTAAATAAAAGTGGAGCCGGAATAGATGAATTAATGAAACATGAGAAGGATACATTAATGCAAAGAGCGTTCTTGATTATTTATGACCTTATAAACAGATACAGAATAGTTTAAATTGTGTCCAATGGCTTAGTGACCACATACCCACAAGGACCAACCAATCTGATCGATATTAGCGATTTCATTTGTTACGCCACATTAATATTTTAATTTTCTAATTTAATTATAATAATTATTAGGTGGCTACTATTTTTTAACTAACGAATAAATAAAAACTGACTTCTTATTCTAAATACCTCAGTGAAATTAGATAATAATCGGGCCTTGAAAAATTTTATGATGAAACTCGGTGTCGAACTAACTCAAAACCAGTAACGGATTTGATGCGTCGTACTTTTTATGGAAGCTTCTTAATATCAGTATCAAAACGAAAAACGATCTAAAATCACATTCCACAACAATTACTAGAATTGCTGCTTCTAAATGCTGTAATTTTCGCTGCAATCCTCTGTAGCTTCAGATTGCGTAGTCGGTTTCTCATCTCTCCTTTCGGCAATGAATTCCAGTGCACCAATTAATTTAGACTACTCTTTTTCTAACGCGTAACATGCATCATGTCAGGAAGTCGTGAACTGGCTAGTTCACCAACGGACCAACTCAAATGGAGGCTGACACAAGGACACCTCCATACTAAGAGTCTACTGAATAAGTTAGACAAGGAACTCTCGTCCAGGCTGTTGAAACTAGGTAAGAGAAATTTGAAAACAGTTATCGACCTGGTGACGGGACACTGTACCCTAAGGAAGCATCTGCACAGGAGGGGTAAAGTTAGTGAACCTATGTGCAGAAAATTTTAACTCTTCGATGAAACACCTATTCACATACTCTGCTTCTGTAAGTATTTCCAAGGACTCAGACGGAAGCACTTTGGAGTGGAAATAACACAACTACTGGAGATTCCTTCAGATAAACTGGTGATATATATAGAAGACACGAAGCTCTTGGAATGGAAGTAGGTAGATAACATGGGTGGTCCAAAGATTCAGTTCAAGAGCCTGGACGTTTGAGCCCAACCCAAACGTATGAATGAATGAATGCATCATGTCGAGCCGACCAACGTGTTTGAGAAAGACTGTCAAATTTGTACGCTGCATCGATAACTCCCAACGATGTGTAGATATAGTGAAGAAATTAGTTCTGGCAAAGAAGAAGAAAGCTGGAGAAATTAGTTCTGGCAAAGAAGAAGAACGTTACGTTAAGGTTATTGAGCTACCAGTTTACCGGTTATTTGAAGTAGAAATAGGACACAGTTGTATTTTTTGAAGATTTGTGTTCCACTGGAAATTTTACTGAATGAATTTTCTATAGTTGAGAAATGTATGCTAATATGCTGCTGATAACACTTCTTGAATTGGCACTCACATTATGTAGCTCGACTTTTTTCCAATTTCTACAAGTATCAGTGTGTTATTCTTAATAAAGAATTGAAAATTATCTTATATACTTAGGAATGAAGTACGTGATTTGCATTTTTTTAACTTCAGTCAGAGCCCAGAGTAATTTCTCTATTAAATCCTCTGTTTCCAAATAAATTAATCTGTCTTATAACTTATTATGTCATGTCCAGTAACCCTCAGCAAAAAACCATTTGTTCGTGGTGATATATATAGAAGACACGAAGCTCTTGGAATGGAAGTAGGTAGATAACATGGGTGGTCCAAAGATTCAGTTCAAGAGCCTGGACGTTTGAGCCCAACCCAAACGTATGAATGAATGAATGCATCATGTCGAGCCGACCAACGTGTTTGAGAAAGACTGTCAAATTTGTACGCTGCATCGATAACTCCCAACGATGTGTAGATATAGTGAAGAAATTAGTTCTGGCAAAGAAGAAGAAAGCTGGAGAAATTAGTTCTGGCAAAGAAGAAGAAAGCTTACTGCTTCTGTAACAGATTCAACTGCACCTGGTTTTACTAAATTTCAAGAAAAGGCATTAAATTATATCTAATAATCTATTTGAACTAATCTGAACAATTTTAAAAAATGCTGCTCCTCAAATTATGGCGCCCTAGGAACGGGACTAGGCCTAAGTCCATCACTGCTTAAAGCATTGATAATGATAATTCCTCTATATCGCTGATAATAGACATTTTGATAATATAATTATGGAAGTTTAGTTATATATTCTACGAAAATTAGTTTAATGCCTACTGATTTTCACAAATAAAACAATTAAATGGGAATTTAGGACAAACCACAGGATAAAACCACAACATGGCTTCATTGAAAAATTATGGGTTTCTATTGATTAAAAATATGTATCATAATTGGCATTATTATGAAACGGATTATGGGCACATAAGTAGGTATATTATTATGGTATGGATGTAGAAAAAGTCATTTATCAAAAACTACAATTAATTAAAAATGCTGCACTTGTATTATTCGTATACATAGGTACATTAACCCTGAGAAGAGTAGGTGTAAAATATAACAAAAATGTAAACCTTAATTGAGTGAGAGACGACGTGTCATGGAGATACGAGGAAATACATAATAGCCTAATTAGTTTAAAACTTGCGAGGGGATCATCAGAGCAAGTGAATACCGCAAACATTTAGTTCAACAGTAAACAAACATGTTTTGAAACGTCGCACGGGAGACAAATAAGTAATAAATTTAAATATTATAAAGGATTCTTACTAAAGCAGATTTATACTTTATTCCAGAAGAAAAACAATTCAACAACAATCTAATTTTTCCATTTAAACATGTCTAACTTCTGTGTAACATCTTCTACCAAAAAAATCCAATATTCATCTTTGTTTGATTCTTAAATAATGTCAAGAAGGTACAATTAGTCACAGTATATAATTATATTATATGGTTGTGAAAGCTGGGTACTCACGGAACAACAGAAGAGCAAAATACAAGCCATAGAAATGAAATTTCTAAGGGGCATAAAGGGCATCACAAAAAAAGACCGAGTGAGAAATGACGTTATTAGAAAGGAATTGGAGGTCGAGCCGATCATAAACAGTATAGAACGACAACAACTGAAGTGGTTTGGACATATGGTAAGAATGGACAACTCGAGACAAGTCAAGTTGATATGGCAAACCAAACCAAAAAATAGAAGATCTAGAGGCAGGCCTAGAAGGAAATGGGATGATGTAATAGCTGGTATCCTGGGAAAAAGTAACAAGAGCTGGAAGGAAGGGAAAGAACTTGCACGAAATAGAAGAAACTGGGCGAAATTTGTGTATAAAAACGAATGAAATACTTAAGTACAAACCTTGTATGGACAAAACACCTTAACACCTTCGGGTATATTAAGGTTTATGATTATGATGATGATGATATAATTATATTTATAATATATTAGTTGATAAAAAAATATTTGTTTTTCCACTACTAGCTGTGAAGTTGACAATTATTGCTTCTAGCCAACTGAGAAGTTGAATTTTATTTCTCTATTAGTGGTTGATAATTTTTGATTATTCACCTAGGTCAATAATTGATAAATTCAAATATTTTGAGAATTCAGGGATAGTAATTCAACAAAAACTTGTGCAACATTATTTTGTATACCCAGGAGATTGCCTTTAACATATTTGCTGCTTGAAATTACCTATTAGGATAAAAATGCCATTAGCTTAAAACTCGCGCTCAACCAAAAATGACTGATGACATAACGAGTACGTTCATAATACATCGAAAACTGACAGTGTACTTGTCAGTCAGACGACGGAGTAAACGCTTCTCGTGGTGCGTTTGTGAATTATTTTTAATTTTTGTCTTAAATTTGGCTAGTAGTGGAAAAAATTGTATATACATCATGATGGTGAAGACATATTAATGATCCTCGCACCTTATTCCGCTCGGGGCAAAGCCCCTCGAGAAATAATTTTGGTGCTCGGTCAATAATAATAGTCTTCACCACCTTGGTGTATAATTGCTTAAGTGTTATGTATATATGTATGAAGCCGTCGACCCTTCGACAGACATTTTCTATAATTGCTGGAGTTCTTTTAGCTAGCTTACAAAGGGCTTGGAAAAGTCAGTGGATTGAAAAAATTCAGAGGGGTGCGTTCTACATATTTTTTTCCTTTCAGCGAGATTTTTGGCATTTCGATAAGGGTGCGGTGAGTTTGGGGTGAAACTGTTTAAGCTACTCAACCATTTAGACAAGAAGAACGAATAGTATTGTTTTTTTCGGTATTCAATATCCAATTTTAAAATGATTGGAAAGGTTACGAATTTGTGTGATGAGAACAAGTTAACTTTGCGCCACAATAATTTCTTACTAATGGTGTCCCAAAGCTAATAAATCGTGAAGTATGGTAAAATGACGACTACAAACTAGTTACACTGGATATTAATTTTCAAAATTCCAAAATAATCATAAATTACCAATTAATAACTTCGTCGATTTCTGTGCCCATATAAAAGGTAATCTAATAGTGTGAAACATATAACTCAAATAATTCAGTTTCGAACTCGGTGAGTACGAGTTGCCGTTTAACTTGTAAGCTTGTAAATTGTAGTATTGGATTATATGAATGGGATATTCATTGCTTAGCGAATACCATACGTTTAAATAAAAACTGTTTTCCTTGTAAAATCAAATTGATTTACCTGACAATTTTCCATAATATAATAAAATATTTTTTTCCACTCACATTGCAGGAAAGTTAATCAGTTTTCTTTTTGTAAAAATTCTACGTTTTCATAAGCATAGATATTTTGGTCACCATGTATGTTACTAAATAATTTACTGAGAAAGTTTCTCAATTATATTGTATGTTAGGCTTCGATTGTGATCCAATTATGATTAATTTGATAAGTTTGGAGAGCGTGGCATTGGAATTATTGTCAATGACGTTATGGTAAATGGTACAGATTCTGCTACGACCGCTGACGTATATAAAGTTTAACATCCAGCCAAATGCGTAAATTACCGAATGATGGTTTTCGAAAATTGTCACCAAATATATGAAAATCTGTTATCAAGTTTTCGTATCACAGTATTTTCGTCTTAGGGAGCGAAGGATAATGATATAAATATAAATAATTAAATTAGCTGGGTGATTGTGGCTAGCCAAAAAATATGAAGAATATGTTTAATGTTCTAAAATGACTTCAACTATACCAACCTCAGATGCTACAACACCGTAATCAAATCAGAATGCCTTTATACATCTGATACAGAAAGTTGACTTGGAACAAATTTAAGGTAAAGGAAAATTACCTATTAGAAAAATACCAGGCACAATTATTATTGATAAACTGATCTTCGGAATATTGAAGAAATAGGAGAATACATAGATATGCAATCTGATAAAGCGAACGTTCAAAACAAACGTATCTGTCAATGGAAAACCTTCTAGATCTTCCCCCTCTCCATATCTTTCTGAAAAGATAGGCTACATGGACAACTTATATAAATAAGCATAATCCTAAATGTACAAAGCAGGCTTTTACGAAGCGTAGTTTTAGTGAGCATTTAGAGTTACAATGTCCTCCTCCTCAATACGAGAACTCAAGAAATTGTCTCCAGCTAGGATCACTAGCAATAAAAAGGCAGAATCCATTGTAAGCATTTTTTTCAACAAACAATAAATACCTAGACTGCAAGAAGAATTTTGGCTACTGGCAAAATTGACCAGGATAGGTTCATTCAAAAGCCTTTTCAGAAGAAGTATGTTATACTATGACAGGTATGAACTACGTTGTCTGAATAATAATACAGTAACACCTGGACTGTTGGAAGTTCTGGCTTGCGGTCTTTTCCTTGATAATTATGAAAATCAAAGCATAAACTTTGTGTCTGTCCTATTGCGGCCCGAATCTGGCTTCTCTATAACCCTTATACCTGAAATATTATTAACCAAAAAGAACTAATCGGTTTTGTAAAGAAGCTACATTCGTTTGGAGATATATGAGTAGGTGTGAGTCCCAACAGATTTTTGCGAGTCCGAATAGACCACAAATGCAACCCAACCATACCTACATACTGATATAAAAAAAGTTCTTCAGAGACATTGAAAGCATGGAACGGACAAATTTACGCAAATTTTGGAATTTCATAAAAATTTTAATAAGCACGGAAATAATTACATGGATCGCAGAATTGGAAGAAGACTTAACTACTCAAAGTATAACAGAAACAGATGTTATAGAGAGGAAATCATTTAGAAATAAGAGATTTAATTTGTAAACTTGGTAAGAAGGATAATCTTGTAAGGCCAAGAACATATTATATCGACTTGAAGGAAGATAAAGATCTCATTCGAAATTGTGGACACAGAAGAAGGCCAACTAGCTGTACTTCGTGGGCTCCAAATGTGCCCATGATCATTTGGTTAATTTTAATAGCTGTATCATCTTGATAACCGAAATGGACAGAAATATTCATTTGTGACTTGACCAAATAATACACAACAACAAGTTCAGAAGCTCGGCGAGAATTCTTTGATGTTGAAGGGCCAAAAATAACTAACTTAAAAGGTGACAGCCAACTCTGGCATACACTAATAATCATAATAAATGCGTAAAGTTGTGTTTTATCAAATGTATTATATAGCTATTTTCCATCAGTGGCTAGTTCTGCGCTTTTTCTTGACAATACACAATAGGCCTGCATGTGATCGTATGGCATATGACGACTAATTTGAAAGATGGATTCCACAGACTAGATTTTTTCCGAAGTTTGGTGTATTCTTTGACTTGACTATTATCTTGTACACTATGGGTATACGAGCTATTTGAAATTATTATACACTTGTTGCTACTATCTATTAATCGATACAATGTTTACTTATTTGTCTGATTGAGTACGATACACTGACACCGTTGGCGATATTCGATACCGAATACAGGTTAGACTACCATATTCGGTATTGTTGGCTTCCATTATTGTGTACGAGATGTTTGTTTGCTAAATATGCACCAGCCATTATCCAGGTGAATTGATTTGATCGGCCCAAACAAAAGCTAAATTATTTTTTCAATGGGCTCTCCTTGCCATAGAAAATGTTTGCGCACAATTTATGTCACATTGTGCTTCAGCATAAGACTTACACAAAGCACTTGGAATTCGTGAGTGATACGTACCCAATTTGTAACCTCTAATACTCTATAAGGAATTTCCTCTTGCTTAGACCTGTCATGTTACTTGTTAGTCACGTTAGTGGCAGTGGCATGTACAGGGTGTGGGCCATAACTATAAATTACAGTGATACGAAAACGAAGGGTGTATAAGCTAGGTCGTATACCAACAAGATTATTCAAATTTCTTAATAAGCTAGCTCTAATCGCTTAGCAAATGAGCCTGATTGACTGCGTCGTGGAATGCCATCCCCTACAGTTGACAGTTACAAAGAGAGAGAGAATTGTTTTTTATATTCTTTTTTTTTCAACGAATCCTAGACTAAATTCTTGTTTTCTGTACTTTTACTTATACTTTATCATATGCATAAAAGGTTGAAAGGGCTGAGATATCCTCTTAGTCAAACTGTGAACCTTTCTCACAAATCTAATATTCCAACCCCAGTCTCCCGAAGCTGGTATATTTAATATCGGATTAAGAGAATAAGGAGCACACATATAACAATGTCTAATTGGAATCCATAATGTGGAAGCATCTGACTGCGAATGAAAGGCAGTGGTTGAACATCCGTAAGTCGTAAGGTTACGTTACGTTAAGGTTATTGAGCTACCAGTTTACCGGTTATTTGAAGTAGAAATAGGACACAGTTGTATTTTTTGAAGATTTGTGTTCCACTGGAAATTTTACTGAATGAATTTTCTATAGTTGAGAAATGTATGCTAATATGCTGCTGATAACACTTCTTGAATTGGCACTCACATTATGTAGCTCGACTTTTTTCCAATTTCTACAAGTATCAGTGTGTTATTCTTAATAAAGAATTGAAAATTATCTTATATACTTAGGAATGAAGTACGTGATTTGCATTTTTTTAACTTCAGTCAGAGCCCAGAGTAATTTCTCTATTAAATCCTCTGTTTCCAAATAAATTAATCTGTCTTATAACTTATTATGTCATGTCCAGTAACCCTCAGCAAAAAACCATTTGTTCGTGGTCCCAACAATCATAAAGAAAATTGTTGAACATAAATTACGTCTCAATAAAAAGTCTAATTTGCCAGTCCTTATGAGCATTAATCGTGTTTTAGAGCAATCAACTTCAACGCTTTTATTTGTAGGTGTCTAGATGTTTCCACACTCAATAGGCCTGTCTTCTTAACGTATAGAGACTACAAATAGTGTCACGTACGAATATTTCTAATTAGGGTTTTACGAGACTTTCGAAATGCGAAACCAGACTGAGTTTTTTTTTCGAGACTGTACCGAGAGCTACACTTCGAGATTATTCAGGATCGAGATATTTTTTTTGTTTAACTTGACAAAATAGTTGTTAGAATATGATTCGCTGACCGGTATAAGTATAATAATTGGTATCAACTTGCAAACAAAACACTTCTGACATTCTAATTATTGTGTTAACTGTGATGGTAGATGCCCATGACATTTTTATTTTTCTATAGAAAAAATTTATTTAGTAATGCAATGTATGGTTTAGTATGCTTTTGAATTTACATGAGAAACTGCATATGTTAATAGTTCGCTGAAAAGAACTTTTAAACCATGTATGAAAAACGAAAGGTAAAATTATCATATTAACGTTCCGAATAATATTATCTTGCAGGTTAACTTTGCAAGAGTAATATTATTCCGGTTATCACAGTCTGTATAATTGGAATTTTGTCCTATAAAAGTACATAAAGAGAAAATTAAACATTAAATATTAACTGTGAATTTTTTGGTTTATGACACATAACATAAATGAAAAAATGTTTTTACGCAAACGGCGTTATCAAGCTTTTGAGAAAGAAAGAAGGTTGTGACTTACTAATGCCATAACAGCATATATACTAATTTTTGAGAAGAGTTTAATTGAAGGTGGCACACAAACTGATGCATCTGGGTTGAACCTAAAGCTGGTAATGCTTGGAATATTCTTCAATGGATCTGTGGCGGTATGGGAAACCAAGTAACTTGTGAATTGATTTTTTTTTGTAAGAAGGTACAGTTCAAATAACTTTACAGCACTTGGCTGTACTCACTCTTTTTAATTGACCTACAGATATGGAGTCCAGCAGTAAACTCAAACCACAGGAAAAGACCGACTGACATTATATATTGGCAAAAGTGAGCAAATAAATATTTTAATTACTATAAATAACTTAAATACCAATCGGTAAAGAATTCGTATGCACAGAGAAGAAAATTACACTTGGAACAATGTTGAATTTTATAAATTAAAAGTCAATTTTGAGTAAAGCTCAATAATATTCGATAAACATCTGGTTTTTAAAGGATTATTGCATTCAACTACTCTATGTACTTTTTGGAACAAGTGTGAGGAATTTAAAGTAACTATTTTTCAATCAAAAAATAAAATAAATGTATGCTGTAATTTTTAACCGACGGCTATGAGCTAATCTTAAAAGATTCTGGTAATAATTAACTGAGAATATGGAATAAAAAACTTCAATTAAAATACTCACCGAACGGGATTTTGACTTCTCGTCCTTTCTGCATTGTAAACTGATTGTTCATTAAAATGTGCAAGGAAATGGCACTTTCCGATAGTAGTTGATGAATCGTTGAATAGTCGTGCTAAAAACAATTTAAATTAAATTTTCGTGTTCGTAGATGAGAGAAACTTAGAGTATTTGATCGTAAGATGGACTATCATGATATAAATTCTCTTATCTTGAACCGAAAAATAAAATTTCTAAGTAAGAATATGTACTTTTTTATGTTTCGTTTTATTGACCTGGAAATAGCACGAAGTGATATTTTAATACTTTTTTACGAGTAACAGATTGTAATATTCATCTTCAAGATGTGAATCCACAATTTTGTTGGATGTTAACTTTATGAACGGGAAGGACATAAAAATGTAATTATGTCGGAAAAAGTATGAACAGCAAATATAAAAACAAAATTGACCTCCAAGAATAAAATAAAAATTAATGTGTAAACATTCAAATCACTCTATTAAATATTTAACAACTCCAATTTTAAGCAATACCAGATTTATCTGAAACCACTAACTCTTACAAACGTTCATTCCCTCACCCCAATTAGTTACCACTTTATTCATCTCGCAATTTTTATATAAAACAATTAAAATTTTAAGACACGTTATCCAAGCACAGAAACCATTTTTCTCCAGATACCGCAACTACCAAAATGCAAATTGAAGGTTAAATAAATGGGGCACCACCCTCTACTTAAAGCAATCTGTATAATTAAGTTTTCACTTTAATCATCCACCATACACGCAGAGGGGTTCTTTACAAAGTTTTCAGACCTTTTCCAGCTCCATAGCCCTAGCTACAATATATAACCCCGATTAATTGATATACGTACATTATTAATGTGCCTTAAGAATTATCAATCTAAAGAATACAAAAATTAATCACGTTTTAAGAATAGATAGTTACTCGGATGTTCAAATGAAAATATCGACAATGATTAAACATACTTACTTGCATGTTGTTTCTGTTACAGTCGGAACAGGGAACCAAAATAAAGTTTCTTGACACTCCAGGTCGGAATATCAAATTAAATGCAAACATAATGCCGTTGAACATATCACTGCTTCCGTTACCTAGAATAAAAAAACTTTGTACAATATCAGATCTATGAAACTGCTGAACTGCATACAATCACCGCATTACCAAATTAGTACAGTCATTTGGTTCGAAAAAAGTGCGGTTACCTTAATTGTTCTTTGTATCTTTGCCGCTTGTGCCGCCATGTTGAAAAATGGCACCCAATAGCAGTTTTTTGGTAATATCTCCGACCCGACTCATGTTATGATTAAAACATGCTCACAGAGTGATCCATTAGTAAGATAAAGTCCAACATCTTGTAAATCCTCAGACATTTGAATTAAATTTTGACCGATTGTAGCCGGTCTATAGGCTTATATTTTAAGATTAGACGCAATTGTATTCCAGAACGCCATGCCAAGTCATTGTTACAATTCTGCTTGACTGCGCTATCTTGTTTTTCAGGAACAATAAAACGAAGAAGATTTGGAAATTAGTCGGAAAGGAAATTATTAGCAAATAATTGCTATTAGGCACCATTTTTCCTCCATAGCGGCACGAGTGGCAAAGATACGAGGAGGCGAAGCTGAAATTCGGAAAGAGCTCACCGAAATCCATGAAATTACAATTTTCAAAACTTCCCAGGTAAAACTTTAAGCTAGTTCAAAATACGTTCCAACCGTTTGGTGAAAGATTACCGATAACTTTACAAATTTCTTTTACGCATGTGTATTAAACAGTTCAATTACTGATTCTTTAGCCAGGGAAGCCGCTGGACTGAAAATTCTAGGACCCAGTGACACCTACGGCCTAACGACTTCGGACAATTGCGGAACTAGCCAAACGTTACACCCATGCTCAATCCCTTAAGAGATGGGATGGAATCAAAGGATGCAGTTTTGCCAGGATCACCCTGGGCGACCCTCGGAAGCTAAAGCCGAAGGAATATTTGGCGATGACCAGGAAAAACCTACGTTAAACAGTAGGATTTCTGACTGGTCACTGTCAACTAAGTAAACACCTCCATACTATGGGGCTAGTGGACACACCTCTATGCAGGATGTGTGAACAGGAAGATGCAACTGTCAGGCATGTCTTATGCGAGTGTCCGGAGTTATCGTCAATAAGAGAGTGTGTGTTCGGTGAGTCTTGGCCTACACCTGCCGATATAAAGGAGATGTCTCCCAGTGATCTGTCCACCTTCCTGAGAAGGACAGGATGGACAATGACCTAGGAGGACAACTCCTCGGGAGGATGTACAATGGGTAACATGTGGCCTAAGTGCTGTGAGCCTACATACTCACCCTCCCTACTCTACAGATACAGATACAGATACAGATACTGGTTACCTATTACCTGTTACCTGTTAGGGTAAATGTTTACAATCGCCACTTTTCCGAAAAAGTGGCCAGATTTTTTTTATCAATAAATTATCAATAAAAAGTGGTCCCACATTTTATTTCGAGGAGGGGAAGGCAAAAAAAGGCAAAAAAAATTAGGCTTCTTTTTGGGAAAAGTGGTGATTATAAATATTTACCCCTGTTATAATCACATCAATATATTACGAATTATATTCTCGATACCCTGTATATTTGCCTGCCCTTTTGGTCTTGTCCAGTGCCATCTAATGATGAAAAAACACCCTGTATACATGTTTGGGGTGAATCATTATCCTAATAGATAAGCACCGACCGCCAGCGACATTGCTTTCTTGCTATGATCATTAAGTAGTGATACATCGACATTGACCCGTTCGAATAAATCGCCGTGTTTATTTGATTATAAATACTTAGTTACTAGATTATTTTTGTTAATTAAGTGAAGTTATTAAAGTGCATTTTGCTTGTATACATATTTGAGTTTTCTAACATCAGAAGTGAGGATTGTACTCTTCGGTCGCTTTTGCTGTGAACTGGGGAAAATGACTGTAAGTAATGAAATGCGATATTATATTGTGATTTTGTCAGTTGCATTATGAATGCAGAAAAAGGAAAGGATCAGGCTAATAGTTAATTAGTAAACATTATCAAATCATGAATTATTATATTATCAATGTTGCCTATAGAACGATTACAGTTGTCATAACCCCGAAAAATATGCGAACTAAAATAAGGTCATCGCAAGCAGCCAATCAAGAACCAATGTTAACGATTGTCCATTAGTAATTGTTAAATATAATCGAAATAATATAACCGAGTGATTTCATCAACATACATCATTTTATTCATTCTGTATCAGTGTTGTCAATGCTAGGATGATTATCCGATTTTTAGACAATTTCACTAATTTGGATCCAATAGTTTTTCGAATATTTTGTAGAAGGGATACATAAAATGGCTATTGTTTTTGGGGATTTTCCATATTGACTGGGATCTAAGACTTTATTTAGTTAACCAATGTGTCCTTTTGGTAATTTTGACAAATTCTGATAATTTGAATAGTAAGTTCGGGTAATTTTCATTTTTGCATCAGCAACACTGGACTATAACCAGTTCATATTTTGTTGCTTTCCATAGAAACTTGACTCTTCTTTTTCATGACATTAATTTGATGTAATTTGAAAATATATACATTTAGGGCACACGGTAGTTTTAGTTTTGGTCCAATATAATTTTTTTAGAGTTACATTTTTAGCAAGTTTGACTTTGTTTACATATATCTTAACAGTTGACATTCATGGTATCGATATTTGGTTATCGATTCAAAATATCGAATATACAATTACAGCGACATGAACACGCCCACCAGGGGCAACGATTATAAACCCTACTGGATTGCTTATTCGCTTAAATCTTTCGTCGGTGCTTACGTCACCAGTGGACCTCAATCGATTTAAAATATACTGCAATCGTTAATATTTTCCACTTCTTTCTAGTTTATTTGCAAAAAATAATAATAAATTAATTTTTTTTGGTGATATGTTATTTTAAAAAGTTATATTTAGCAGTATAAGTAGTTATAAAATATAAATAGACGTTTGAAAAAATAACTTTGAATTGAAGAAACTTGCTTATAATTTATTTTGCACAGAAACAGAAGCAAATCTACGAGCTGTGCTTATGGGTTAATTGATGGGTAAACTCAGCATTATATATTTTTTTTCTTATGGGGAAAATAAAATAGACGCCTTATGCACTAATAAAAAATTTATTAATAAACAATTTTTTAAAACCTCTATCATCTCTTGTGGTACTCACACATTTTCTCTTCAAACATTTTTTTCTCTGGGATTGATAATTATTATAATTAATCCTAATAATTGTTCGAAGTTTACAAAGGTGGATTCATGTAAGCAAAAATTAAAACTTACATTACTTTAAAACTAAAACTAAGAACATATAAAACCATGTAATGTAGATGTTTATGCCAGAAACTGAGAAGCTAAGGCATTCTTTTTAGTTTTAGCTTATACCTTAATCAAAGATTACAGAATAAATATATATATATATATAGTTATAGTAGATATTTGCCGAATGATAATGTACAAGGACAGGAATATTGGGGAAGCGGCAAAATTGTAAAAAGAGTACTCTTTACACTAATTTCCAAGCTTTCGGAATATCTTTATTTCCATTTTCAAGGATAGTATTTTGAGATTGTATTACAAAAGTTGTTTTATATGGTAAATACATCTAACAATAATTTTGATTTGAATTTTTTTAAAAAAATAAATGTCTAAATGATGTCAAACAAAATCATTTGCTTATAGAATGAGAACTAGTATAAAATTATAACTATTATAACTACCCTATATCTAATAATATCAAGATTGGTTAGATTATCTTCTTTTTTAAAATTTGTTTGATGTTTTTAATTAACCTCAAATGTTTGAAACAGACGAATTTGAAATTCCATGACACTCAGGCTCCCTATCAATAGACAAAAGGTAGTAATAAATATCACTCAAATTTTTATGATCACTTTTTTTATTAAT